>LR990629.1:600000-915830 GCA_905147815.2 Phalera bucephala | reverse complement strand
CTTGCTTGAAGGGAAAACGCCGGAAGCATGGAACAGGGGTGTGGTGGTGCTGTTTTTCAAGAAAGGTGATAACACCTTATTGAAGAACTATAGGCCCATCACACTGCTGAGCCATGTTTATAAGTTGTTTTCGAGAGTCATTACGAATCGTCTCGAACGAAGGCTTGATGACTTCCAGCCTCCCGAACAAGCCGGTTTCCGGAAAGGTTTTAGTACCATAGACCACATACATACGCTGCGGCAGGTTATACAGAAGACTGAGGAGTATAATCGGCCACTATGCTTGGCGTTTGTGGACTATGAGAAAGCCTTTGATTCGATCGAGACTTGGGCGGTTCTTAGATCTCTCCAGCGATGCCGCATTGACTATAGGTACATCGAAGTGTTGAAGTGCTTGTATAATAACGCCACCATGTCAGTCCGAGTACAGGGGCAGTGCACGAAGGCGATCCCCATAAAAAGAGGAGTAAGGCAGGGAGACGTCATTTCTCCGAAACTGTTTACGGCCACCTTAGAGGACGCCTTCAAGCTCTTGGAATGGCAAGGACTTGGCATCAACATCAATGGCGAATACATCACTCACCTTCGATTTGCCGACGACATTGTGGTCATGGCGGAGTCGCTGGAAGATCTAGGACGAATGCTCGGTGACCTCAATAGAGTATCCCAACAAGTGGGTCTTAAAATGAATATGGACAAAACAAAAGTAATGTTTAATGTCCATGTCGTACCCACCGCACTCACCGTTGGGAACTCTACTCTTGAAGTTGTCGACGAATACATTTACCTGGGACAGGCAGTCCGGTTAGGTAGGTCCAACTTTGAGAGAGAGGTCAATCGACGAATCCAACTCGGCTGGGCAGCGTTCGGGAAACTGCGCAACATCTTCTCATCCAAAATACCTCAGTGCCTAAAGACTAAAGTTTTTAGTCAATGTGTGTTACCAGTGATGACATATGGATCAGAGACGTGGTCTCTTACAATAGGTCTCATAAAAAAGCTCAAAGTTGCTCAGCGAGCTATGGAAAGAGCTATGCTCGGCGTTTCTCTACGTGATCGAATCAGGAATGAGGAGATTCGTAGAAGAACCAAGGTCACCGACATAGCCCTCAGGATTAGCATGCTGAAGTGGCAATGGGCTGGCCACATAGCGCGAAGATCGGACGGGCGTTGGGGCAGAAAGATTCTAGAGTGGAGACCACGTATTGGCAAGCGCAGCGTAGGACGACCGCCTGCCAGATGGACCGACGATCTTGTGAAAATCGCAGGAAATCGTTGGATGCAGGTGGCATCGGACCGGGTACGCTGGAAAGCGATTGGGGAGGCCTATGTTCAGCAGTGGACAAGTATAGGCTGAAATGATGATGATGATGAATTAGTAGTCGGCATTCGAATATAAAAATTAGTATATTACTAATGTTCAAGTCGAATCAGAAAATTAGTAGTTGTAGATGATTCGAATAGACGGATTATTCGCAGTCGCGCAACTTTAGTCTCCACTCTAGAATCTTTCTGCCCCAACGCCCGTCCGATCTACGCGCTATGTGGCCCGCCCATTGCCACTTCAGCTTGCTAATCTTAACGGCTATGTCGGTGACCTTGGTTCTTCTACGAATCTCCTCATTCCTGATTCGATCGCGTAGAGAAACGCCGAGCATAGCTCTCTCCATAGCTCGCTGAGCAACTCTGAGCTTTTTTATGAGACCCATTGTAAGAGACCACGTCTCTGATCCATATATCATCACTGGTAACACACATTGACTAAAAACTTTAGTCTTAAGGGACTGAGGTATTTTGGATGAGAAGATGTTGCGCAGTTTCCCGAACGCTGCCCAGCCGAGTTGGATTCGTCGATTGACCTCTCTCTCAAAGTTGGACCTACCTAACCGGACTACCTGTCCCAGGTAAATGTATTCGTCGACAACTTCAAGAGTAGAGTTCCCAACGGTGAGTGCGGTGGGTACGACATGGACTTTAGACATTATTTTCGTTTTGTCCATGTTCATTTTAAGACCCACTTGTTGAGATACTCTGTTGAGGTCACCGAGCATTCGTCCTAGATCTTCCAGCGACTCCGCCACGACCACAATGTCGTCGGCAAATCGAAGGTGAGTGATGTATTCGCCATTGATGTTGATGCCAAGTCCTTGCCATTCCAAGAGCTTGAAGGCGTCCTCTAAGGTGGCCGTAAACAGTTTCGGAGAAATGACGTCTCCCTGCCTTACTCCTCTTTTTATGGGGATCGCCTTCGTGCACTGCCCCTGTACTCGGACTGACATGGTGGCGTTATTATACAAGCACTTCAACACTTCGATGTACCGATAGTCAATGCGGCATCGCTGGAGAGATCTAAGAACCGCCCAAGTCTCTATCGAATCGAAGGCTTTCTCATAGTCCACAAACGCCAAGCATAGTGGCCGATTATACTCCTCGGTCTTCTGTATAATCTGCCGCAGCGTATGTATGTGGTCTATGGTACTAAAGCCTTTCCGGAAACCGGCTTGTTCGGGAGGCTGGAAGTCATCAAGCCTGCGTTCGAGACGATTCGTGATGACTCTCGAAAACAACTTATAAACATGGCTCAGCTGTGTGATGGGCCTATAATTCTTCAGTAAAGTGTTATTACCTTTCTTGAAAAAGAGTACCACCACACCCCTGTTCCACGCTTCCGGCGTTTTTCCTTCGAGCAAGACGGAATTAAACAGCCTCTGAAGGACTTTAAGTACCGGCGATCCGCCCGCTTTCAGAAGCTCTGCGGTAATTCCGTCTTCACCCGGCGCTTTGTTGTTTTTAAGGTGTTTGAGAGCCATCCCAATCTCGTACAGGCTGATGTCCGGGATATCTTCAGTGTAGTGTCGGGTTAGCTTGGCTCTTGGGTCTTTTACCAAGTCAACAACAGGTTCAGCTACTGAGGTATACAACTGCCCATAGAACCTCTCTATCTCCCTGAGCACCTCTGACCTATTCGACGTTACGTTTCCGTCCTCCGTCTTCAGCTTCGTCAACTGGCTTTGCCCAATAGACGCGTCTCTTGCAAACACTTTGGAGCCCTTGTTCTGCTCTATGGTCTCCTCAATACGTCTTGTATTGAAGGACCGTAAATCGTGTCGCAAGGACTTCAATATCTGTCCATTGAGCTGCCTATAGGACTTAGCATCATCGGAGGTTTGGAGTGTCATGGTACGTCGCTCAGCCATAAGGTTTCGGGTGTAGTCAGATAGCTTTTGAGGCCTATTTTTACGGTGGGGCTTAAAATGCTTGGACCCGACCGTATGGACAGTCTCTACCAACCTATTGTTGATTTCGTCCACTGATGCGCTGCTGTCTAGCAATTCGAAGCGGTTTGACAATTCGAGTTGAAAGTTCTCGGGGTTTTGGATATGTGCATTAGAAGGTCGGAGCGTAGACTTCATCAGACGCGATCTTTCCATTTTGACATTAATATTTAATGTGCCTCTGACCATTCGGTGATCACTGCCGGTTTTTACCCTGTGAATCACGGAGACATCATTAAATATTTGTCGCTTGGTGCTCATGATGAAGTCTATCTCATTTTTTGTGGAACCATCAGGGCTCATCCAGGTCCATTTCCTATGAAGCGGCTTCCGGAAGAAAGAGTTCATCATAAAGAGTCCCTCCTTCTCCAGATATTCGGCCAGCCTCTGACCCCTGGGGTTGCGTTGCCCATATCCAAATTGCCCCACTCTCAATTCATCATCGCCCCGTTTGCCCAGCCGCGCATTGAAGTCACCCATAACCACTGTAAAGTGTGCTTTGGAAGTATGTATGGCTCTACTAATGTCCTCATACATAACTTCGACGTCATCATCTGAGTATGCCGAGGTCGGTGCATAGACCTGTATGACCTTCAGCGAATATCTTTTGGATATTCTGAGTATCAGGTACGCTACCCTGCTCGACACACTAGTGATGGACACAACGTTGTCTATGAGTGACTTGTGGACGATAAATCCGACACCACCTTGGGACTGCTGTTCGCCCTCCCGGTAGTAAAACAAGTTGCCGGATTTTAAGGTTATCGTGTCCTCGCCCTTTCTTCGGACCTCCGATAAACCAACAATATTCCACCGCAACTTGTTTATCTCTTCTTCCAGCTCAACAAGCTTCTCATCTGTCCTTAACGTGCGTGCGTTTTATGTCACCAGGGCCAAATTTCGGTGTTGGTGGTAGCCGAATCTCTGCCGGAGATTCTTAGCACCCCTTGTCCTGTCGTTACCATGGCTGCTACCGTGGCCAGGACGAACAGGACCGCCGGGGACTAGGGGCCTGGTTTTCTTACATTCGTCCATAATTGGGGGTGTTTGCCATACTCGCCACGCTTGGCAGGCGGGTTGGCGAGCGCAGTTATTGGTCGTCGAAGTGCTAAGGGAACGCTGCTGCCCATTCCCTAGTTTTCCCTTAGTCGCCTTGTACGACACCCGATGGGATGAGATGGGTTGGTCCTATTCTAAGCCGGGAACCACGCGGCCAATAAATAAAAAATATAATAATAAAAAAATAATAAATAATAAAATAATAAAAAATACGCGGCAATATCTACTAAAATAAAATTCGATTATTTCCTATTGTCCTAGAGAACAATATGTACAATTATAGAATAATAATGGTACAATCTAGTAAGTTTTAGCTTGATTTAAGCAATAGTCCTATGCTATTTCTATTTTGTTGCTTCCTAGTTAGCCTGCCTATGATACTTACGTCTAGGGTTATAAATAAAACACAATGATCTCGAGTATGTACTGAATACATTCAAATGAAATGGCTTACGTATACTGTTTAAATGCACTAGGTAGTACGGTACATATCAATATCTATGTTTCGTATTTTTACTATTTAATTATTACCTGTTGTTATCTCAAACATTTCAGACCGATATGTGATGGTATCTTAGACCAGTATTTGTTTTTGTTTTTTAGCCACATACTTTTTCTTGTTTCCTCCCACATACCGCCATTTATCATTATTATCTTTGCTTTTAAATTTGTCAAAATAATTTACGCATTACACAATTCTTATTCTTCTTTCTATTTTAATTAATGGCCGCACACTTTAACAGTGTATTTCGCCAATGTCAAGTAGTAATAGAGTATAACAGTAAATTATAAAAATTGGCTTCTTGCCGCCATTACGGCAAAAAACAAAAGCCCCATAACACAATTGCTTTGCACTATTGTAATGTCAATTGTCAATGTCAAGCTTCAAAAATATGTCATTGTGTCAGCCTCACGTACCGTGCGTGCCTATGGGTGCGTTCAATTTTGTATCAATTTGTCTTATAAACTGCTGGTGTACAATAAAGTGTACTATTATTATTATAAACTTGACATTGGTTGAAACATCGATAATTTTATTTTTGTTGATATACGTTGGAGCCATAGACTATAATTGAAACATGAATCCTTGCTCTGTGATTCAATATATTATAATATAATATCTATGATTTAATTCACTTCTGATGTTTCATATATTTACTTCAATTTTTTTTTCTCTTTTTGTGCTTTGATGTTTGTTTTGTTTTGTTTTTCAATGTTGTGGCTTTTTTAACCGATTTCAAAAAGGAGGAGGTTCTATGTTTGGTTGTATGTATGATTTTTTTTTTTTTTTTTTATGTATGTTCAGCGATATTTCCGTCAATTGTGGACCGATTTTGATATTTTTTTTTGCATTGGGTTCAGTATATCTCCAAGGTGGTCCCATATTAATTTTATTGACATTGGACCCTGGACTTAGAAGATACACCAGGGAACTCCTTAACGACAAACAATAGGCATGTGTAAATTGCGATATTATGGGCATTACGTCAATCCTATAGGTACCCTACTATAGAATTCACTGGTCACTTAAAATTGTAAAATAAAAATCTTTTATAAAATAAAAAGGTAAACCGACTTCAAAAAGCAAAAAAATAAATATTTGAAGTCGGTGCCAAGTAACCGACTGCACCTACCAGCACCGACTTCAAATATTTATTTTTTTGCTTTTCGAAGTCGGTTTACCTTTTTTTTATAAAAGATTTTTATTTTTTATATAGGTACCTGTATAAAGTGAGCCCATGAACCAGAGCCCAGAGTGAACCCATGTGCAAATATTTTAGTTTTAAGGTTTTTTCTCTAACTAGACTTATTGTGAATGTTAACTGGCGGGTGATGTGGCTATGTTAGCGCTACTGTTAGCAAGTTTAATTTAGTTTTTTTTTAATATTATTATTTTTATTATAATTATTTACTTATATTTATTCTATTTTTAATGATATCCGTTTAATGATTCGTTTTATTCTGTAAACGATTCTACTGTTTCTTCATGCAATTCAAGTTTTTGTTCTGTGGACGATAACCTTGAGGACTTTCTCCGTTATAAATTTGAGCAACAATCAGGTCATTTGCTGAATGTATGCCACATAAATGCACAGAGTATACCAAGCCATTATCATAAATTATATGACACATTCAGGAACATTAACATTCATGCTATCCTGATTTCTGAGAGCTGGCTCAAGCCTCACCTTCCATCAACCTCTTATGCTCTTCCTGGTTGTATTCTTATCCGGAATGACCGGGTTGGTAGAGGTGGCAGTGGAGTGGCTATATATCTTCGTAGTGACTTACCTTTTAACATTGTAGCCACATCTCCTGATGACTCGAATTCCGCTGAGTTTCTTTTCCTTGAGGTTTGGGTCAAAGGAGCCAAAATCATATTAGGAATCGTATATTGCCCTCCCACTACTAACTATTCCACTGATTTCGAATCGGTTCTGGAATCCTTGGGGTCTGACTACGAGCATCTCATCATCATGGGCAACTTCAACACTAATTTCTTAGCCCACAATTCCACCCGTTCCCGTAAACTCCATCAAGTCGTAGGGTCAGCCAGTTTGCACATTCTGCCTCTGAACGCCACACACCATAATATCTTATGTGATGACACCTGGCTCGATCCTATACTCACGTCTAATCCCTCTCTAGTTTCCTCTCCTGATCAGCATGATGTTTTCGGTTTTTCCCACCATGACCTTATATTCCTCTCCTACATTCTGAAACCTCCTAAGCTACATCCTAAAGTTCTGCACAGGCGTTGTTTTGTCCGTATGGATATCGGTAAATTAACTGAGGATGCATCCAAACTCGACTGGAACCCCCTCATGGGAGCCAAAAACATCGACGATAAAATTTGCATATTCAATCAAACCCTAATTCAGCTTTATGATATCCATGCTCCTGTGAAAAAGGTGTGATTGAAGCGACTACCTGCTCTGTGGATGACAAGGGGAATTCGGATGGCTATGAGGTGCAGAAATCGTGCGTTCCGAAAGTTTAAAAAAGATCGCTCGGAAGACAACTGGGCCTATTTTAAAATTGCTAGGAACCGGTGTAATAAGATGATACGTGACGCTAAACGCAGCTATATTCTAGATAATATTACATCCGCGTCGCCTGCCGATATTTGGAAATTTCTTGGTACTTTAGATATTGGTAAGACTCGACATCATGAACTACCAAGTACAATAAGTTTAGACGATCTTAATAGTCATTTCTCCACTGTTCCTCCTTTTGATCGTCTAACTGTACATCAAACTATTTCTTTCTTGGGTGGTCTTAGACGTCCAATCATTAATCCTTTTTACTTTTCTCCAGTCGGCTCATGTGAGGTTAAGAAGATCATTATGTCCATCAAATCCAAGGCTGTGGGTTGTGACAATATAAGCAGATGCATAATCATAACAGTACTTGGCTACCTGCTTCCGGTGATCACCCATCTTGTGAATTTCTCTCTAGAGTCCGGCGTATTTCCATCTTTCTGGAGAAATGCTTTTGTTCGCCCCCTGCCTAAAATCCCCAATCCCTTCCTTCCTAGCCACTTTCGTCCAATATCTATCCTTCCATTTCTTTCACAAGTGCTCGATGCCAGTGTTCATAAGCAATTCTCCCATTTTATATATACCAACAATTTAATTAACCCTCTTCAATCTGGCTTCAGGCCTGGCCATAGTACCGTTTCTGCCCTTCTCAAAGTGACTAGTGATATTCGATCGGGCATGGAAGATACCAAAGTAACCGTCCTTGTGTTGATCGATTTCACCAATGCCTTCAATACTGTTAGTCACGATATCCTTCTTTCTATTCTCTCCTACCGTCTGTGCTCTCAGGAGTCGCTGGATTAATTTTCTTCTTATCTTCGAGAACGTCAGCAGTCCGTTTTATGTGATGAAGCATCTTCAGCATGGTGCTGCCTTGATACTGGCGTTCCCCAAGGCGGTTCTCTCTCCTCTTTTATTTTCCATTTTCATTGATTTAATAACTCAAGAACTTCAGTGCACGTATCATCTGTACGCTGATGACTTGCAATTATACTCGCAAGATAGTGTAGATAACATTGCTGGCATTATCGTCAAACTAAATCGTGATCTAGGGGCTATTAAGAATTGGTCCGACAGGTTTGGTGTCACGGTCAATCCTACAAAGTGCCAAGCGATTCTAGTGGGAAGCTCTAGGCTTATAAGCAGGGTCGATGTTGGTTCTTTGCCTCCACTTAAATTCAACGGGACAGTTATCCCCCTGGGCTCTAGCGTTAAGGATCTTGGTTTGCATATTCACTTAGCTGCTTAGCTTAGTTACTTCACTTAGCTGGCAAACACAAGTCATGGCTGTTGGTCAAAAGGTCACCGGTATGTTACGATACTTGTATCGATTAAAAAACTTGCTTCCCACCAACACAAAAGCAACGCTTGTGCAGTCCCTGATCTTTCCTATTTTCGATTATGGTGATGTGTACTACTTCGACTTGAATGCAGATCTCCTCAAAAAACTAGACCGCCTACTTAATAAATGCATTCGATTCGTCTTCAATTTGCGTAAATATGATCATGTGTCGGAGCATCGATTAATAGTGATTGATGCTCCGACCGATGTGATCGAGGCAACCACTTTAATAGTGAAGTGGTTGCCTATTCAGAAGCGTAGAGCTCTGAGGGCACTGACAACTTTATTTTCTATCCTTTATTCTCCAGTCTCGCCCGCTTATCTTACTTCTCTATTTCAGTATTTATGCTCTAATCACGATAAACATCTTCGCTCTTCTGATAATCGACTTCTTCAGTGTAATCGACTTCATCACTTGACTTACACCACCTTAAGGTAGACTGGCAGAAAATGCCGCTGGCATTAAGTCCGCCTATGTACATAGGTGCATAAAGTATAAATAAATAAATAGAACTCTTTATTACCAAAAATAACTACAGGCAAGGCTTTTTCAAGCTTCCAGGTGTAACTAGTATCTATCTATGAAACAACTATACTACTACCATTCCTAAACCAGTTTTACTCATCATAAAGTTACAAGTCACGTGCTAACAAACGAACTACAAACAGCGACAGCATCGAAACAACGCTATTCATCGAACGCCCAGCAGCTAAACGTGTATAATTTACACCAAGTTTGTTCTCGGCGCGCGTGTGTGACGAGCAATGGATGTCAGCGCGCACGTGGATGAAATAACTTCGCGTTATCCAATGCTTGTTTAAAGCTTTTAAAGCTATACTCTCCATCTGAAACTAACTACAAGTGTTGGGATGTTGAAAAATAGTTCTTTCTTTGGTTTGATTCTTGGTAATAAGCCTAGGGTCATGATTGCTTGAGACGCCTAAGTCACCAATCCGGCTTAACGATTGGAATTTAATGACAATAGATAAAACTGCTGTCTTTAAATATCCTCCAAAACACACAAATGACCTCATCTTAAACAACAAGCGATCCCATTACCCATCTTAGGTATGACCGCGCTCAATGATGCTTCACATTTCCGATCGTTACCCATAGACTAGTGCAAGGGTAGTGAGCGTCACTGGTAGGAAAAGAAAGGATATCAAGAAAAGATTGGGAGTCCATTTTACCTGAAAACTGTTGTGATGATACGTGACGTGTTAAAGTGACTAAAGCGATACTTTTTAATAGAAACCGATTAAGCATAATGTTGGTTTCGATGTGACTAACATTAAAAATTGACAATTCTAACCATCATAGCATGCATTGAATCAGTTACATCAAGCTATCACATACTGGGAACACATTCTATGACGTCATCTTACATCGATAATCCACGGCTAATCTAGCTCTCTGGACCGAGCCAACTGCAAGCATATTTTTGCGCTTGACTACACCCTTGTTTTAAACGCAGTAGAGTTGAATGTTGGGTGTGCTGCCGTATTGCTATCGTGGCATCAAGGATTGCTGGCATAAAGGCTTACAGACATTTGGCAGATGGACCCGGCACGCCGCAGTTGGGAGGTATTAAAATTATATTTCTGTAAACACAGATATTTTTGAATGATTATGTTTTGTATGTGATACTGTGTATTATACGAATGCTTTTTATAGGAAAAGTTATTCAAGTTGTTGCATTTTTCTCCAGTTAAAGCAATTAGCAACTTACTAAAAGTTTGCTTGCACCCTCATAGTATGTATATTTACTTATGTTTGAGTGTAATAAAGAAATTCACCAACAAAAGATATTTACAAAATCTCCATCACACCTATATTCCCCAAGCGTAGGTGGCATAGATGTATTGTCTAGGCTAGTCTATTGACATTATTCCGGGCACAATTTCAAAATTCGGACCGCGCTGGATAAAGCACCCGCTGTTCCACCCAGGATTTGTCCAATGGTCCAACGAGACATTACATGCTATAGATAACGCTTAATTACCTCAACAAAAATACCAATGTATCCCTATTTAAACACAGTACAACTTAAACTATAATACTTTAGTAAATAGAACATGATTTAAATATAAAATTAACAAAGATAAATACCCGAATCTCACCAAAATGACGTTAATAATAAAAAAAAGGTTGATTATAATCAATTGAATTTCCGCAACGGAAGGAAGTGTCCTTTAACCATTAACTGCAATAAAGTGCCCCGGACCAACCGCATTTGATCTCTCGCTTACAAATTACAGGGGTAAACTTTTTGTTATAAACTGAGGGGTAAACGGAAGGTACAATAACAATCAAAGCATAAATGGATGAAGAGAAAGTATCCTTCGTAAACAATCAATCATTATTTTAGTATATAGGGTCAAGCGTACGTAGATAGGGTCGAGCATTTTAAAATGCAAACATTATATGACAGACGTGATTTGATAAACATGTCTTTTCTTCATCAAATTATTAATAGCGTCATTGACTCCCCTCCTCTTCTAAGTAAGTTTTTATTAACGTTCCGGCGCATCCCGAAAACTAATGTTGGAAAACATTCACCTGTTAATCGACTGACT
Organism: Phalera bucephala; assembly: GCA_905147815.2. Lineage (NCBI taxonomy): Eukaryota > Metazoa > Arthropoda > Insecta > Lepidoptera > Notodontidae > Phalera > Phalera bucephala. Next base: position 904,536 of record LR990629.1, on the reverse strand, counting down.
TGTCTCTATAAGAATAGACTTACATCTAAAAATGAGAATATTGATATATTTATTATGCTGTGATTACCTACTCGCGGTTACCTGCGGCTTCGCACGCCTTTATTTCGTAATTTGACATAGGAAGGTAGGACTTTTTGGGATAGCATTATTCCATGACTTAAGAGGCACCTTCATATTAGGTATCTTTTAAATCCTTTCAGCTGTGTTAATATGGAGAAATAAAAATCTTTAAAAAAAAAAAGGTAAACCGACTTCAAAAAGCAAAAAATAAATATTTGAAGTCGGTGCTGGTTGGTGCAGTCGGTTACTTGGCACCGACTTCAAATATTTATTTTTTGCTTTTTGAAGTCGGATTACCTTTTTTTTTTTAAAGATTTTTATTTTTCAATTTTAAATGACGAGTGAATTATTTAGTAATATTTATATACCGATATTATAATATTTTGCTAAGTTGAAAAGTAAGGTACCTACAGGATTAATATAATGACTATAATAACGGAATCTATACATTCATGCTGTTCGCCATTAAGGAGTTCCCTCTTGTATCTTCAAAGTCCAAGGTCCAATACCAATAACAATAAAATAGGACCACCTCAAAACTATATTGTACCAAATGCAAAAAGAATCATCAAAATCGGTTCATAAGCAAAGAAGTTATAAAAAAGGACGAATTATGAACCTCCTTTTTGATGTTGGCTAATATACTGCTTAGTTCTATAGTAGGGTACCTATAGGATTGACGTAATACCCATAATATCTCAATTTACACATGCCTATTGTTTGTCGTTAAGGAGTTCCCTGGTGTATCTTTATTTATTTATTATTAAAGGTACATCAACAATATACATATTATAATCATACAACATAGGACGATAAGATATTGTTCTTATATGCATAACAATTAGAGATGTACACAACATTGATTAATATTTTGCATATTACATTAGAATTAACCAATTATAAAATATCACACTAATGAGAAGTAGTAAAACACATTAATTGACAGTGAAATGAATGAATAGTTATTAATTAATTATTAAGATAATAAGAAAAAGAAATTTATTATATATGAAAATTAATTAATTCATAAAAGTTAATCATCCAGAAATGAAAACAATACGGATAATTTTAATGTATATAAGTTATGAAGAAATAAAATGTTGAGATAATTTTTTCTTAAAATTATATAAAGTATCGTGAAAAATGTCAAAGTTGGTCGAGTCTTTGCAAATGGCATTGTACTCTGAACAGGATCGAGCTAGAGGAGAATTCCGTCCAACACTGGTTCTGAATAGCGGTATGTGGAAAGATCTAGTTATAGGTTGTCGGGGGATTCTACTAGGTGCAGCGAACGCAATGTTTTCCAGTAGATAATTGCAATCTATCTTGCCACTTATTCACGAAAACTATGTCATGGATTATACGTCGGCGTTTAAGTGTGTCCATTTTGAGATATTTTAGCCGGTCGTTATATGGGACTCTATGTGATATTCCTGGTGCCATGAAAACCAGATGTCGAGTAAACATGCGCTGGATGCTTTCTATGCGCTGTGACTGAACTGTATATATGGGGCTCCAAACTACACTTGCGTATTCGAGATGACTACGTACAAGAGAGTTGTACAGAATTATTTTTGATCTTGGAAGACGAAATTCTTTAGTGTTTCGTTTTATGAACCCGATAATATTGGCAGCTTTCTTGACAACCTCATTTATGTGATGATTAAAGTTTAATTTGCTGTCCAAATTAACTCCCAGGTCCTTAATTTCAGATATTTCTTTAAGTATTGATCTGTCAATGCAATATGAGGACCGCGTAGTTATTTTTTTCCTTGTAAACTTTATATGACAACATTTATTTACATTGAGAGTCATACCGTTCGTCCGGCACCAGTCCCTAATGTTGTCAATGTCGCACTGGATGAGATGCGTGTCCGATAATGAGTTCACTGTTTTGTATATTTTCAGATCGTCAGCATATAATAAGAATTTTGAATGCTGAATTCTATTTACAATGTCATTGATAAACACAGAAAATAGGACTGGTCCGAGATGGGAACCCTGTGGTACTCCGGAATCCGCATAATAAACTTTTGAGTCATATCCTTTTACAGATACAATCTGAGGTCTCTTTTCAAGATAAGAGTTAAACCAGCGTATTAGGTTTCCATGTATGCCAAGTGCATTTAGCTTTTCTATTAATAGAGAATGATTAACTTTGTCGAAAGCGTTAGAGAAATCAGTATAGATTGCATCGACTTGTTTTCCTCTGTCGATTTCCCTTGATAAATATTTTACGTATGACACTAAGTTTGTGTGTACTGAACGACCCGTCCTAAATCCGTGCTGGGCATTTGTTAGGGTATCATCCATGTAGTGCGTTAATATAGGACAGACAAGAGATTCAAACAGTTTTGAGAAACAGGAAAGTATGGAAATGGGACGATAGTTTTGTACATTGTTCTGTTCACCTTTTTTGTAGACAGGCACAATTCGCGCTTTTTTCCATTCTTCCGGAAAAACACCCTCATTCAGGGACTGGTTTATTATTAGGGATAACGGCAGGGCAAGAGAAGAACCGCATCGCTTTATGAATACTGGTGGTATAGCGTCAGGACCAGGACCTTTCGTTATGTCCAATTGTTTTATTTTTTTTAGAACATCCCTTTCACTGAAATATATATTGCACAAGGATTTATGTGACAAAGTAGGCACAGAACATGTTAACTGGCTAGAAGTGTTGTTATAGACAGATGAGAATTGCTCTGCGAATAGATTGGCTATACCAGTGCCATCGTTCTCGCAAGAGTTACTAGAGTACATTATGCCTGGGATTGATTGGTCACCTTTGCGTTTATCTTTAACAAACCGCCATAGTAATTTAGGATTTTTCTCAATATTTGACTCTACGCAAGCAATGTACTTACTGTAACAAAATTTTGTAAGCTTATGACAACGCTCTCTAAGAATTTCGTACTCCAGCTTATCTCTAGGGTTTTTGTACTTGCGGTACCTAGATCTAGTCTTATCTTTCTCAGAGAAAAGATTAATTAGTTTTCGGTCAAACCACGGAGGATATACCGACAACTTTGTTCTTCGTTTAGGTACATGTTGTGATATAATGCTTCTCAATGACTCATAGAAAATCGACACCATATCGTTAACGGTTCTGGTTTCGGAAAACCTAGCGTGCCAGTCAATATTATTAAGTTCTAATACGATGTTAATATAGTCAGCTTTATAAAAATTATGATCATTTCTGGGGCGTGGTTCAAGGTATTCGAGTGACGGATCAGCAGAGAGGTTCAGAAGCAGAGCCGGATGCCTTGAATCCAGTTTAGATAGTACATTGGGGGGAACAGTGGTAGTATCGTTTGTCATATTTGTGAGAACTAAGTCCAACATTTTATTGTCAACATTACAAATATTATTTACTTGTTTCAGATTATTTAAACCAATAAAATCCACCAACGAATAGCCCAAGGCACAGTTGTAATTTGATGGTGAAAGTTGTTAATTGCAATCGCTCGTCCAACTTATAAAATTTAAATTAAAATCACCAAGGATGATTATGTCACTAGTATGATTTAAGACTTTAGAGGTGTTTTCGAAGAATTTGTCTAAAGTTTCCAATTTCACGGGTGGCGGTAGGTAGACGACACAAACTGCTACATCACGTGAGATATTATTTATGTTGAGTTTCAGCGTAACCCATACATCTTCGCAGTCACTTTCCCAAGATTGAATGCGAAACGAAGGGAGATTGCGTGCAACTGCAATCAGCACCCCACCACCGTCCTTTTTGGATGCCCTGGACAAACATCGGTCTCTCCGATACACTGTGTACCTTGCGTCAATAAATTCTCTATTAGCAATACTCGAATTAAGCCAGGTTTCAGTGAGAGCTATGATCGAATAATTGCTCTGTAATATTCGGTTAAATTATCGGTTGTTTTAGTTCGAAGGCCTCGTACATTCTGATAGTATATATCAAGCATTATTAACATATCATCTTAACACAAGTATCTCCAAATATTAACAAGGACATATAAATTAAAATGTTATTATGTTATAAGTCTCAGACTATCGTTACAGCGAATTGAGATTGCTTGACAAGTTTCATCCTTGCGTACATATACTTTACCGTTTCGCACCCAAGTAAACTTGTAGTTTAATTCTTTCGCTTTCTTACGTGCTGCCGCATGAAGAGATTTGTTATGTGGCGTTAGGTGTTCGGAGACGAAAATTGGAACTTTATCGCCACCTAGTCCCAGATGCTGCGAAGATAATTTGTCCTTTGAGTTTTTCTTGTTGAAATTAGAAACAGCAGCTAGCAGTGCAACTCGTTTGCGTGAACTAAGAAGTTTTATTATAATCGAACGTGGCTTATTGTTGTCTCTGTTTATTTTAGCCACTCGGGTTGCTTGAAGAATGTCTTCGTCACTCATAGGACTCTCCACTGTTTTAGCTAGCTGCAACACCGTATTAGTTAAGATTTCGTTGCGAAACTCAGGCACTCCAACGATCTCCACGTTATTTTCACGCATATGTTGCTCTACTGAATTCAGTCTGCTATTAAGGTCTTTCACAGTCATTTGGAGGTCGTCATTTTGCTTTTTCAACGTCGTGATAGTACTCTCTTTCTCTTCTAACTTGCTCTTAAGTTTCTCAAATACATCGTTTAGGAAATTCATAGACGTCTGAAAGCCAAAAAGCTGTTCGTTGATTGTCCTTAATTAGTCCGATAACATATATTCCATAGTTGACTTAATTGCTACAGTGATTTCTTGTTTTAGAATAGAGCGTAGCTTGTCTTCCGTAATGTAATCAGTCATCTGATCTGCTACTACAGGGGATAAACAACTCTGCTTAGCACGTACAGTAACATTGCTCACCTCTGAGTTATCTAGATTTGTCGTTGTTGGACGAATATGTGTATTTGTGTTGTCACCTTTTGGCTGCTTGCAACGACATTCAGGGCACTTCCAATTATATTTTTGGTCCATATCCAGTTGGTTAAACTTTTTCGTTGTGAAATTGGCACATTCCAAATCATATTTTAATGTACACATGCAGCACTTCAACCACTCCTTGGATTTGATCGCTTTTTTGCACCCGGCACAATTATTTATTTAGGGCGTCATTTTTAGTGCAAGCAAAATAAAAATAAAATAGCCAGGCGTCTAATAAGCACAGCGATGTAAGCGCTGTTGGTTAAAATAATTATAGCAGTTAAAAATTCAAACTTCCAGGAGAAATAATCACTGCACCTCCGTGCTGAAAGCTCGCGACAAAAAGATCATAAGCGCCGTGCAGAGTATGTCGCTTACGCGTAACGCCGAGCAGGACCCTCACAGTATCTTCGTTTGCACAAATTTATGATTTTTGATAATTGTTACTGGTTTTGACGACAAATTGATCTTATTTTATGGTTGTAATACATCAATTTATTATTAAAATAGTATAAAGCTGGATTTGTTAGCACTTTCACTTCAAAAATGTACTAGAATCTACTCATTGCAAATAAAAACTGTGGAACAATCAATAACAACGTCTATGCACAACAGTCGATCGACAATGAAAGTACGTATCTTCTAAGTCCAAGGTCCAATGCCAATGAAATTAAAATGGGACTACCGCGGAGCTATACTGAACCCAATGCAAAAAAAATCTTCAAAATCGGTCCACAATTGACGGAACTATCGCTGAACATGCATAAAAAAAAGCATACATACAACCGAACATAGAACCTCCTCCTTTTTGAAGTCGGTTAAACCAACTATCCCCCATGAATCTTGCATTTCCCGAGCTAAAAAGTAGTCTTAAACAATCTCTGAAAAATCCTCAATTTTCCAGTAATATTGTATTGAAAATCGGTTCCGCCGTTCTGTATATTAACACGAACAAACATTTTTTTATTGTGCCTGTATGCGCTTAAAATACCTTATTTATTTCAAAAACACAAATCCCTAATCAAGAGTCGCGTGCGCTGTGCTGGGATCGTACCTGCGACTATTTGATAAAATCAGTTAAGCACCGCACCCTCACAAGTCCTCTTTGTTTTGTAAAAGTATTTATAAAGCCTACTGAAATATCAGTAAATTTTCGTTGTAGAACAATTTCAGCAGCTCTCCAGGCTTCCAGTCATCTGTGAATAGGAAAAGGAAAATCGAAAGATTGCCAGGCTTTTCTTTAGCCAAGATATGATTATATATAATATCTTTGGGCCTTCGTACAGGCCGATAAAAACCCACCAAGTGCATTTTGGTGTGATTTTATATACCACTTAGACGAATAATATCGACATGATCTAGTGTGTAAACAAAGTTACCTCTTTCATATTATTATTTTACGACTTAAGATAAGATATGATATAATTGTTAGATAGTATATATCTAACAATTATATCATTATGTCAGATCTCTTGCAGGGTAGGCAAAGAGTACAGAGTTCCAACAGGTTCTTTCCTTACAGACCTTTCTGGCTTTCTCCACATTCATAGTTCGTCTTATATGCGCTTGCTGGTTACGGAGACTCTTGACTTGCCCTTCGGATAAGACATGGTATATTTGGTCATGGTACGATAGTCTAGGTCTTCTCTGATATCTACGTTACAGAACAGAACCTAGAACAGGAGTTCTAGGTACACTAACTACTGACAGCGGCGTGGAACCATGTATATTTCTTTTTTTCTACCGTTTTTTTATTAATAATTGTTTGCTGTTGTTATATATAAACATTGCATATTTTTTTAAGGTTAGCCCTACACTAGGATTTATTCCTGTGTCGTGGGTGCGTTTACAAACATGAAAATTCACATACACAAATACCCAGACCGGAACAAATAATTATGGATCACACAAAGATTTGTCCCGTGCGGGACTCGAACCCGCGACTATTAGACGCAGTGGGCAGAGCGGCTTAAGCTCTTAACCACTGCGCTAAATCGTCCTTCGAATATATATAATTTATGAAACTATAAACTGTTGTTGTTCTACGTCCTTCCATTTTCGCATTGTATACCTGTGTGGTTCCTTTCATATCAAATTCCTTCATAATCTCTTCAGCCATTTTAGTATGAAGGAATAGTAGATATTCCACAAAAGTCGTGCTATTGTTCGAGATAAAAAGTGATTTAATTTATTTTACGATGTAAGACACCCTTATATGAATATAATATTGTAAGCGGCACCCCCACCGATGCCATTCGACTACCCCCCATTTTGTATAAAAGCGAGAGTAGTCTAAGATTTGGCCCTTTTTGCTTGTAGACGGTCGTAACGGTCGGAACTTCCTAGAATTGGTTTAAGAGGCTGCGTAAGCCACGTTAGATTAATTATCTTTGTTTAGTGCGATTATTGTTGATTAGTGCGAATTCTTCACCATTTGTTATTTAAATTGTCATTATAAGTTTCACAGATATTTTGTTAAGTTTATAAAAAGTGTTGTGTGTAGTGAATTGTATTTTTTTTAATTAATTTCCACTTCTGATCCCAAAATCAGAAGTGGGATAGTGAACTTCTTTCGCCCACTGATAAGTAAGTCGTTAATATTTGAAGTGTTGTTTTGATTCGAATGGTGATTAGTTTGCAAGGTCATTCGTTTGTTTTGTTATTGCGGGTATTATTTTTTCTTTAACGAATCAGTGTTAAAATTAATATGGTGCGAACAAGATCACGTAACCGTGAACGGCATTCGTCTCGAAGTAAATCGCGTAATCGGCAACAACGTAGAAAACGCAGTAAGTACATCTCACGGAGTAGGTCGCGTAGGCGTAGTCATACGCGTAGTCCTAGCAGCCAGGAACGGCAGCGTGATCTATTAGGTGTCTCGCGTGGCTTACGACGTTCCGACCCAAGCGACAAATATAGGCGTGATTCACGCGATCGGGATAGGCGTCTTTCGCGTGATAATACCGACCCTCGGTCTCGTAGTGTTTCGCTCGCTTCGTCGCGGAATCGTTCCGCGCATAAGGTGTTGAAGACGCTTACTCAAGCCGGTTTCTCCATTAATCTTCGGAAGTGCTCCTGCCTTATAGGCAGAGTGATAAGTCCAGGTCAGGTTATGCCAAGCGCCCGAAAGGTTGAAACTTTAGTCAACATAATACCTCCAGAAAATGTGAAGCAGGTGCGTTAATTGCTTGGCTTTACCGGGTATTTTCGACGTTACATAAAAGATTGCCAGACTAACTATTCCAATTACTCATTTGACTCGTAAAGGCGTTAAATTTAACTGGACACATCAATGTGAAACTTTTCGTCTAGACCTAATCACACGACTGACCAACGATCCTGTTCTCGCTATCTTTGACCCTCTTTTCCCAACTGAAGTCCACACGGATGCAAGCAGCGCCAGTTACGGTGCTGTTCTTTTGCAAACTCAATCCGATGGACGCTTTAAAGTTAAAGAGAGTCGTTATGCAGGCTTTCTCACTGTTTGGTATACCCAAATTAATGATCGCTGATAAAGGTCACATGTTTGAGTCGACCGAATTTGTGACGTGGATTAACGAGTTAGGGTGTCATCTACATAACTTTACTCCGGAGATGCAACACGCTAGTGGCCAGGTTGAGAGGTACGTCAGAACGGTTCTTAACATGCTTCGCTTTCAGTTTAACCACAAGAACGCATCATGGTCTGACACATTGTGGGAGCTTCAGCTGGTGCTAAATATCACCAAGCAGAAGACTACTCAAGCTTCTCCACTGAACCTTCTAATTGGCAGTGAAGCCATCACTCCTGTCATCCGTAGACTAGTACGTGATATAGCTATTGAAGCATCGTCTCGTAATTGTGAGGCTTTACGTGAGATCACCGAAGGAGCAGGGCTCGTCAGCTACTAAGGGGCAATCAAGCTAAGCAAGATGAGCGTACCATTCGAAAAAGGTATTCGCCACGTCAATTTAATGTTAACGACTGTGTTTTTGTTATAAAATCTTCCCAGGCAACAAGAAAACTTGATCCCGGTATGCGTGGCTCATACAAGACGGTCAAGGTTCTAACGAGTGGTCGCTACACCCTCCGATTTCTGAGTGGTGGTTATGGCAACACTACGCAAGCAGCGGCGCAACGTATGATGCCGTGGTACGGCGTGGACGCGTGTGCTATGGCGAGGCGCATGCCGTGGCGAGGCGTGTGCTATGGCGAGGCGCATGCCGTGGCGAGGCGTGTGCTATGGCGAGGCGCATGCCGTGGCGAGGCGTGTGCTATGGCGAGGCGCATGCCGTGGCGAGGCGTGTGCTATGGCGAGGCGCATGCCGTGGCGAGGCGTGTGCTGTGGCAAGGCGTGTGCTATGGCGAGGCGCATGCCGTGGCGAGACCTGTGCTGCATTTTTCGAGAGCAAGCTATGACCTGTAGCGTTGGTCGCTAACAAGGTCGGGTGAGGAAAGTTTTCACTCTCCTGCGTTTGTCGCATCACCCAGGCGTTTGTCGCCATTGGCACTTGGTGGGCCCTAAGTTGCAACATAGGTACTGATCGATGATCAGCCTATAGCCTGTTTGTCGGGCAAAGCCTGTTTGTCGGGCAAAGCCTGTTTGTCGGGCAAAGCCTGTTTGTCGGGCAAAGCCTGTTTGTCGGGCAAAGCCAGTTTGTCGGGCAAAGCCTGTTTGTCGGGCAAAGCCTGTTTGTCGGGCAAAGCCTGTTTGTCGGGCAAAGCCTGTTTGTCGGGCAAAGCCTGTTTGTCGGCCAAAGCCTGTTTGTCGGGCAAAGCCTGTTTGTCGGGCAAAGCCTGTTTGTCGGGCAAAGCCTGTTTGTCGGGCAAAGCCTGTTTGTCGGGCAAAGCCTGTTTGTCGGGAAAAGCCTGTTTGTCGGGCAAAGCCTGTTTGTCGGGCAAAGCCTGTTTGTCGGGCAAAGCCTGTTTGTCGGGCAAAGCCTGTTTGTCGGGCAAAGCCTGTTTGTCGGGCAAAGCCTGTTTGTCGGGCAAAGCCTGTTTGTCGGGCAAAGCCTGTTTGTCGGGCAAAGCCTGTTTGTCGGGCAAAGCCTGTTTGTCGGGCAAAGCCTGTTTGTCGGGCAAAGCCTGTTTGTCGGGCAAAGCCTGTTTGTCGGGCAAAGCCTGTTTGTCGGGCAAAGCCTGTTTGTCGGGCAAAGCCTGTTTGTCGGGCAAAGCCTGTTTGTCGGGCAAAGCCTGTTTGTCGGGCAAAGCCTGTTTGTCGGGCAAAGCCTGTTTGTCGGGCAAAGCCTGTTTGTCGGGCAAAGCCTGTTTGTCGGGCAAAGCCTGTTTGTCGGGCAAAGCCTGTTTGTCGGGCAAAGCCTGTTTGTCGGGCAAAGCCTGTTTGTCGGGCAAAGCCTGTTTGTCGGGCAAAGCCTGTTTGTCGGGCAAAGCCTGTTTGTCGGGCAAAGCCTGTTAGTCGGGCAAGGCCTGTTAGTCGGGCAAGGCCTGTTAGTCGGGCAAGACCTGTTAGTCGGGTCATGTTTTAGAAGCAGTTCTGATGGCAGCTGGCTCAGCAGCTCCTCAAGGCGGGAGAAGACACTGAGCAGCGGTGAATAAGGAACAGATTTGGTTTGCTTTTGTAAAAGAGACGTCTCTGTTATATTTATTAGAAAGATGAACGCACGGGTTTACATGGTTTTCTTAAGAGTTGACGCCTGAGTGTGGAAGTTTGAATTAAGTGAATGCTAAAGATTTGAAAGGTCAAGTGAGTTCATTGTTGTTTCATTTTCGTATTCCTCACAAAGATGTTATTTACAGATGAAATCTCAGATGACTCTGAATCAGCAGCAGAGGCACCTCCGAACGTAGCAGGCCCGTCCATGGCCTCATTGGATGAAGATCCCTCGACTGTGGATGCCACAGGCTATGGCGGCGTTATAAAGAATGCTGGTATCGAGGACGATACCCTGTCAGGAGAGGCCGTGTAAGCGGCACCCCCACCGATGCCATTCGACTACCCCCCATTTTGTATAAAAGCGAGAGTAGTCTAAGATTTGGCCCTTTTTGCTTGTAGACGGTCGTAACGGTCGGAACTTCCTAGAATTGGTTTAAGAGGCTGCGTAAGCCACGTTAGATTAATTATCTTTGTTTAGTGCGATTATTGTTGATTAGTGCGAATTATTCACCATTTGTTATTTAAATTGTCATTATAAGTTTCACAGATATTTTGTTAAGTTTATAAAAAGTGTTGTGTGTAGTGAATTGTATTTTTTTTAATTAATTTCCACTTCTGATCCCAAAAATATATTATTAGCCCTGTTAAGAAACTGTCCCACTGTTGGGCACGGGCCTTCTCTCAAACTGAGAGGGTTTAGGTCATAGTCCACCACGCTGGCCCAGTGCGGGTTGGCGAACTTCACACACCTTCGAGAAACTCTTAGGCATGCAGGTTTCCTCACGATGTTTTCCTTCACCGTTAAAGCAAGTAATGGTTAACTTTTAATACGCACATGCTTTCGAAAAGACAGAGGTGCGTGCTTGGGTTTGAACCCGAGATCCCTGACTTTGCAGTCCAACAATCTTACCACTAGGCTATCACTGCTCATATAAAGATTCAGTTAAATTCGTTTACCCATTTTAATATGAGGAAATAACAACTAGATATCCCGGGAGAACCGTGTAGTGAATATATAGTATATTTTGTCATCTTCCACCAGACTTATTTCTCTATCAACTAGCTCTATCGCCGGGTTTAGTTTTAGCCCCACTTAGCACGCACCCGCCCGCGGTCATTGTAAATTGTAAACTAAACTATAGCGCGATCTTTTTCAACACACAACACCAACGCTCTCATAAAAAAAAAACATATACAATACCTTCCTTTTCAAGGATTATCAGTTTATCTATTTTTTCTAAAAGTATCGGAAAAATATTTCTGATTAAAATCATCTCTACCTACCCTGTCAAAGATCTAGCGTAATATTATGTAAATACGGCACATTGCCGTTAGCAGCTAAGTAAGTAGCAGATTTTTGTCAGTAAATTTTGTGTTAGTCTTCTCGTAAAATATTATACGTCGTTAAATATATACGAATAGTATACGGCCCATTCCACGTAAGAGTTCTCTCCAGAAGAAACAATTCTGAATGCATTATCGGTTCATGCATGAAGCCATAATTGAGTGTTTAAATCAAACGTGTATGAACAATTTAGAGTGAGTGCCTTTAACCACTGAAAAGTTTTTCGTGAGGAGACGAGCCTGAGTCCAATATCAATTCATGGATGAGTCTGTGTAGGCAAAATCACATATATCATAAATTTGAAGTTCGGGACAAACAGTAATAAAGTTTTATGGTTTATCGCGCCACATTCTAAGTAAGCTAGTTGCCAAGTTGTTTTAGAACAATGAATGATTTATCAAAATCGACTTTCTTTTTCTTCCCGCTGAAACTGTTAGATTTTTCGAAAATATAAGTATACAGGGTTACGATCTTTAGTACAGGCTACAATCACAAATCACAAATTCATTGAAATCCATCAAACAGGTTTAGAGAAAAGTGTATGTTTATAAATTCAATGTTTCTTTTTTATGTTCATGGGTAAATACCTAATAAAGGGTTAGCCAACATTTTAAGGTGGTGGTTTTTGCGCGATTATGGTTCATACCCTTGGACAGACAGGCAAACAGACATGAAAACCAAAAATTGAGTGAGAGAGACAGACTTTCCTGAGTTATTATTTCCTAAAAAAATTCATGTACAGACACGACTTTCTTACAGTTTATTATATGTAGTATTTGTAGATATAAATGCTTTATTTTTCCCTACACACCGTTTGATTTCCTGAAAACATAAATATTAACTATACTATCTGTCTTATGAAATATGCTAAGTTTCACTAACATCTGAAAAGTAGTTATGGAACAATGAATGATTTATCAAAATCGACTTTTTTGTAATTTTCTCAGAAACTGTTAGGTTTTTGAAAATATAATTATGCAGAATTATGATATTTTGTACTGGCTACAATTACAAAAAATTTCATTGAAATCTATCAACCAGGTTTGGAGTAAAGTGTCTTTTTAGAAATCCAATGTTTCGCTTATTTTCGTATTTTCTGGAGAAACCTTTTAATTTCCCGTGATAAATATTATACAACATGTTAACCAACATTATAAGGTATCCGCATGCAAAGTTTCATCAAAATCCGCTTGGTTGTTTTTGCGTGATGATGGTTCATACTCTTCAACAGACAAACAGATACGAAAACCAAAAATTGTACAATTGGCTTCTACGTCGATAGTTGTACCCCCTGGGTTGTTATTTCCTAAAAATATTTCATGTACAGACACAGCTTCCTTACAGTTTTATTATATTTGTAGATTATCAGAATTGCAATAATAACAATTTTATATGTATATACAAGGTGTAACATAATAAACGCAAGACCTCAGACACCCCGATTAGAGGATAGCTTCATAAATGAAACGAAAACCAACATTCCAAATCAAAAGGTTTTTACCCTTTTTTTAAGCACTTTTATACCCCAATTAAGAATGAAACTTGTACGTTTCTGTATACGTTTTGAGAAATATGTTTTAGGAATGCATTTGAAAGCATTTTTTGCAAATTAAAAAAAAAATTTAAATACTTTATAAATTTGTTGGAATCAATTCAGTTACCGATTTAGATCAAACTATTTTCAGGTCTTGCGTTTATGATGTTACAGCTTGTATATTAGTAAAGTCTTGACGCGAAAGACGCGATGAAATAACGTGTCACGTTTTATTCCAATTTAGCTTTCACGACCGAATAAAATATCGAGTTCTGGTATAACGAAGCAACTCCCACACAATACTCTTTACGCTCATATTTCACGAGCTTCTTCCTTAAATAAGATATTCAATACCACAAACCACAGTGACGCTATCAAATATTGTGACTCGTTCCCAATACACCATCTAGAGCACGGGCGCCATGGCCTGCAGTGTCGTCGCTTGGCTGAAGAGGGTCCGGTGGATATCCACGTAAGTGACATTCAATCGTAAAAAAATTATGGATTATGTACTTATATAAAATAACTTGATACTTATTTATTTATGAAATATTTGATGTTCTTGGTTTCTATGACTGATTGTGAAGGGTTCCGGGGTATATTCAGCGCCATCTATGCATAATACAAAATTTCGAAATTTTGCGGGTTATACAATTTTCTTTTATGGCTATTAATAGCCTATTTATTTAATCTGGCATGTGGTAATACATACAAAAGACTATCTTACCATGACCAAATAGACCGAGTCTTATCTGAAGGAGAAGGCAAGAGTCTTCGTAATCGGCGAGCGTGTATGAGAATTATGAGAGTGGAAAAAACCATAAAGATCTGTAAGGAAAGAACCTGTTTCTACTTTGTACTCTACCTGCCCCGCAAGGGGTCTGACGTAAAACTATAAATAGATAGAGAAAAAAACACTTGTTGGCCGCAATATAACATAAAGAATGAATCCTATAGATATGATTTATATTTTATCGTAAGCGGTCGACGTAATTCTGTGCCTCTTTTATTCGCTGAGATATTATCAGGCTATTTGACAAAATTAAAGAAAAATGTTTATTTGACTCTTTGTTCGCGTTTGCTTCGTTACTGTAATTTACCCGCCGGATTCATTTAGAATCAGGGACCATGAGAGATGTTTCAACTGAATTAACTTCAACCTAATAACATAAATAATAAGCACTTTTATATATTTATTATAAACGTGGTACCTTCTGCTTAAAGGAGAATCAGTCGGAAATACAAACGTTGATCTCATTTCAGTCTACTGAAAATGATGCTAACGTGCTATCAAGAGTCCTAAGTTATGTCGTATCTTGTCTTAAAAGTATGAACGTTTTTTTGACAACGACCGCTATTCAAAAGCGTAAACGTCAAAAAGTCATATCACTTATAAACCAACACAAAAATAACTCTGCTCTATTAATATTTCTCTCTTTATAGGTCTAACCATGGGTCTTGTGTGCTGGTCATAGTGCACCATCGCTCTTCGTCCGGTGACGTGGATCATATCCGATCGCTTGTCGTGGCGACAGCCAACTGGAATATTGAAATAATATGTTATTTATAGTTAGATTTATATTCTGCTGGTTAATGTAATGAAGTAGAGTTTGTTTTAATCTCGTTTGAAGTCACTTTTGCTTATTATAAGCACACACTGTCACGCCTATATTTTCCAAGTTTACTTTACTTTTAGCCGATAATGTTAGGTCCCAGTAATAGGGGGCCAGCCTATTGCCATATACCGGGCACAATATTTAAGACTCCGGACTGATACTGGGATTTCTTGATAGAAAAACTACATTTGTCCGACCTAGGATTTGAACCCAGGACCTTGTAATCGCAAATCACATTATTCGCTAGTAGACCAACGTTACAGTCTCAAGACATCAAAATTTTTTTTGAAAAAATGGCACCGCTAATATTATAGAAATTTTGTAATTCACCCTTGAAAGTACAATGGATATTAAAGATTTTAGTATTAGGTGCAATAAAAAAAAAAGACTCAAACTAAAAACTTAATAAAAGACGCACTCTACTCTCTTAACTTTGAAATAAACCGAAATCCAATTTCATAAAATCCAAGTAACAAAAAATATATCGTTTCCAGGAAACTATTTTCCCGATGAATTCATCGCCCCTAATAGCTCAACAATACGATAAATCTCCTTTATGACAACAAATATATTAAGAAACCAATACGTATTACTTCTATTGCGGCGTTCCCAAAAGTGTTCTGTAAAGTAATAAATAAATCCGTCGGCGAAATAAAACTAGGGCCATTTCTAATGATGTGTAAACGTAGACACGTTACTTATTCGCCTATATTGCCTAAGAAGCTTTTCGTAGGCCGATTAGGCGGCTTGCTTTTAGGGTCGCGTAGTCCATAACCACAGGTCCCAGTGTGCCATCCTGTTTCAAAAACGAAAAAATTATACCGTCGCTGTTTTATTAATTAATTTATTAATTTTTGCCTCTCATCATTTCAAGGGCAAAGATGCTATAGTTATATAAAAACTGCTTAGAACGTGGCCATATTGATTGCAGTCATGAATTTTGTTGTAATCTTCTATGAGATATGCCTACTCCGCAATGGATCCGGCGTATTGATATAGATAGATCGATCTACTAATAAAATAAAAAACTAACCCGCGATGAGAGTGATGATTTTGATGGTATTTAACTGATGAAAAGAACAACCTGTTGGAACTCTGTACTCTCTGCCTACCCCGCAAGGGATCTGGCGTGAGGTTATAGATAGATAGATAGATAGAAAAGAACAACAATATATAAGTGCAATTCAAGCCTCAATCACTTCAAGAATTTTTGTTTGTAAGTTTGAAACTGCTGCCGAATATATACGTCAGTTACCACAGGTTACGTTTAAGCAATTTTTTGTACGAGTATAACGTGTCTCAAAATAAAACGTCACTGATCGTTCCGTATCCGGCGCGAACCGGTTCGTAAAACTCCTAAAAAGCGGTTACAGCCGGTATATTCCGGCCGCGGGCAGTTTTTATTTGTGTTCGTCTCGTTAATGCGGGGCGCCGCGAGATTGGCGTCGCGCAAACTTTCCGTTTCAACTTATTGCGTGCTGCGCCGGCTTTTCGGAATGAAATGACGAAATGTAAATTTTTGGCGAGACCGCAGCGACAGGCCCGCGATAAATCCGACGTATTTTTATACTCAGTTTCGGTCATTGGGTTCTTTTGCGCGGCTCAAACGAACCGGAGTATATTTAACGGTTTATGTAATGATACGTGTAAAGCCTACATTTTTAATGTATTTCAACGTATGTATTTAAATTTAGAAAGATGCCTGGTATACAGGAATGATTACTTTCTTACATTTTCTGCGTCCTTATACTCATAATGTAATTAATGAATAAGGATATAAACTTATGACAAGTTTATATCCTTAGTTTATATTTTTGCCAAGTGGTTTCAGATGTTGTATATACTAATGAACAGATATTCCATGTTTTCTAAGATGTGTAGTAACGGAGATACGGATTACTTTATCAAACATACGAGAAACACACTGCGCATTATTTGTTAAACTTATTGCAAGGCGGCGCTCGTAGCGGTGTGTGACCCCGGTGTTCTTACCGATCACCAAGGTTCGACTCGTTTGGCCTGAGATGGGTGACCGTTTGTGACATTTTCATATTCGAGCGTCTCCGTGCTTCGGAAGGCACGTTAAGCCGTTGGCCCCGGTAACAATTTAATGTGGTAACCGTTACGCCGAGTTGGAAGCCTTATAGTCGGCTTGATAAGTTCCAACAGCACGTGACCACAAACCTGTCTCCACAATCCACACTGGGTGCGCGTGGTGGAGTAATCTAATCTCTCTCACCCCGTTTTGTGAAAGAAGGACTTTGCCCAGTAGCAGGACAGTATAAACTGATATTATTATTATTGTTACGTACGACATCCCCCGATAAAGAATTTTCAAGATATCGGGGTATGTTCGGGTCGTAACATTATTATATTGCAAGGATGAAGAAAGTTGATAGTTTAACTCCTAATTGTTAATCATAAGAAGAAAACCTAAGCTATTTAAACTGAGTATATTTAAAAGCACACAAATACAGACAGAAGTTTATTTTTATACCGTCACAGAAAGCCGGTCAAATTAAACTTTGGTACTATTGTGTTCGGCTGGAATAGTAATTAAAACCACGTTAGGCACCTCAGGGTAATTAAATGTTCCCCAATTACGAGTAGAGATCAAAACTCGCGCTCTTTTCAACACAAATGAGTTTCAACGCAGTAACACAATTAACCGTCGGCAGCCGCGAAGGGCCGCGCACAATGAATAATAAATATTTATCATAAGTCATAAGCCGGCGCGTAATTGCCCGCTGTCCGCTCTGAGAGCTTAACACGAACAGATTAACGTTAGCTTTATGCTATCCAGTTGAATGCCATCCTTTTCACTCTACAAATTTCGCGAATAAAGATGACCGTGACAACGCGCTTTTTGACAACGTTACAATAACGTCAAATGGTTCGTGCGAAGGCCTCTTAGCCGCGTTATAATTATTTCATAATGTTGTGTGCGATGCTTCTCTACGTCTACGACCGGTAGGCTATGCGTCAGATCAGACAAGTAAAAGGAGGAGACTCAATTCTAGTTATCTTTATATTCTTTGGCTTAATTGTTTACGAATTGAGGGGTTAATAAACTGTAGTTTAAAAAAAGCAAATAAAGCACGCTTTAATAGCAACCCGAACTAAAAAAGAGCAAATAACGTTTAAGTATGAAGAGTTTGTTCTCAAAACAACATAGATAGTATATAATTAATGTCTAAAATTAATATTCTTTTTTATTCTGATGATCCTGGTGAGGATATTAGAACTAAATTATAAAATTATTGTATTGTCATCGGTTCTTTATACGTGAACCAATTTTTAAGTTTATCGGACGCCTTGAAGTTGGTGAAAATTATGTTGAAACATTCCGTTACAGAGTCAAGCTAATAAAAGCGTCTTAAAAAGGGAATATCATATTTCAATTATAATAATAATAAATGTATTCAATGGTTCAGAGGCATTTTTTACATCACAGTTATTATATGTACTTAAAGTATAGGGAACAAGAGCAACAACTTTGTGGTGTGGTGGTATCTGTACTAGTTATAGAAAAACTGTATAAGAGATACCTTCGCCTTCCTATAAGTACAGAGAATAATATTATTGGGTGCAATTGGTACATTAGAATTAACAAAATATAATTATCATATTAAACTAGCTGACCCGGCAGACTTCGTACTACCTCAATCGATAAATAAAAGACCTAAACTTTTGTATAAAATAATCTTAAAACAAAACAAAACGAATCCGTATTTAATAAAAAAGCATTTTTTGAATGAAGCATGAAGTTTTATTATTATTTTCGACACATCATGTTGCTTACAAAACAGAGTTTTCCTGAAATAGTGGTCATTTATAAGGTTTAAATTTGATATTGACAGACACACACTGTTATGATACAGTCTGAATACACGCGCGAACACGCGACGTATAATTGTCCATGCGCGAAACAGGGAAACTCCAAGTTGATTCCGCAAACTTCTAACGACTGTCCTTGCGATTTATTTATGGTCATGGCAAAGGCCAGACGTACTGGAAATCGTAAGCGTTTAAAATCGAATGGTAAATCCGTTGGAATCATCGGTATCCGCGGGATCAAGACATCCTCTCCTTTGTATTTTTCTTTTATGATTGTTGCCTCAATGACGTTATTCATCAGCTTTTTCACAGCCAGTCTTGTTCCATTGCACAGTCGAGGTTGATTAATGTTACTCAGCATGATGACAACTGATCCTACTTTTAACTGCAAATTGTGAGGTGGTAATCCAGACAATTCCAGTGAATTTAAAACCTCCGTGGGATAGTTGACTACGTCATCCTGGTTCATAACGGTGTCGACTGATTTGAAGGAAACCAACTGTCCTGGAAGAAAGTTCTGAATGGTCGCATTGAGATCCTCGACATCTTTATTTTTCGCCGCCAATATTGCTCGTTCACCCAGCCAATTATGGTTTTTGAACTTTTGCGCTATATCTGGGAAAACACGCTGAATAAGCTCCTCTTTTGAGTCTGTGATGTGACAGAAATCTGTGGGTAATGTGATGAATCCGGTCGAGGTGTCCACTGCAAATTTATTATTTCTAATGTCTAACAACTGCTTCGCAAACACATTTGCAGTTTCACGTTGTTGCAAAAATACTCGCATGTTAGTTGTTAATTGGAGTGTCTTTACATACTGCCACAAATTCGATGAATTTAGGCATGCATTCAGTTCATCAGCAACAGTTGATCGGGGAATAACTGGAAGAATCTAACGAAAATCACCTGACAACAGAATCATGGCTCGACCAAAAATATTTTGGTTGTCACGAAGATCTTTCAACGTTCTGTCCAGTGCCTCCAATGACCTCTTATGGGCCATTGTGCATTGCATACCTGTAGGATTTAGGCCATTGCGCTATTTTTGGCGATGTTGCAAATTGGTGTTTCGGTGATTTGCATGTTTAATGGTAATTTCAAGGCAGTATGTGCAGTTCGCCCGCCTTCTAGCAGAGTCGCAGCTATTCCAGATGAAGCCAACGCTAGAGCAATATCATTTTGCGATCTGATCCTCGCCAAAAGCAATGAAATTAAGAACGTTTTTCCGGTTCCTCCGGGAGCATCAAGGAAATAAATTCCACCAGATCCACTGTTCACAGCTTCTATCAAAGTGTTGTACGCAATTCTTTGTTGTTGATTTAATTGTGGAACATTTGTACGAACTGTTTTGGCCAATGCTTCAATGTCGTACTGTTGTTCTCTTTGCAACTCGTTGTTTAATGCATCGTGCATATGACGATTTGGTGCTGTCATTCCTAAACACGACAATACTTTATTTGCCATCAATAAACACATATCTTCTATCATGGTCAATGTCTCATTGTAAATTTCTGCAGTCATTTGTAGTGTAGGATTCAAAGTTTGACGGCGCACACGATGCAAAACATCCTCAGACATGTCATCTCTATACTTAACCCACAAATCTTTTGGATTCGAGAGGAAACATGTCGATATGATAATCGCAAACAATGTACGAATTTGATGCGGCGATGAAGAATTACGGAATCCTTGAGCGTATCATCCCAGTGCGAATCGTTCTCAAGTAAATGTAATAGTTGACATGCCTCACGGTAAGTCGAACACAGCTGTCCATTAACTGTTCTCAGTTCTTTAAACGATGTCGGACCACGAACATTCACCAACAACAACCGCAAATAAAAACATTCATCGTTATTTGGATGTACTGTGTAGATGCGACCCAGAGCGTCTGAAGCAAATACATTTGGATGTCCTTCAACTGGTGTTCCTTGTTTTCGACGCTGAAACGATTTCGATGATGCATTCCATGTGTAATAGCGTGGCATGTCAGCATACAGCAAAGTGCGAGCAAAATCATCAGTTTGACAGACTGTGAAGAAACTTGTTAATGTTGTCGACCGTGGACGTGCCGCTCTGTCTGCCGCGTTCGATTCATTAAAATGAACTCGCTGACCATTTTCTAAATGGACTGCCAAATGGACTACTGTAGGGTGTCTTTCATGGATCGCAAATGAAAAGATACGCCAAATTTCTTCATTGCTACTTACATAGCGACCCATCTGGTACTGTGATATTTCATCATTTGCATTGGTTACAGCGAAGACAGCCATATTAGCCGCAACCTTTGTTAACATATTTACATATGTACTTAATTGACTTCACAGAGTTACAATATTCCACATTGATGTGAGTCTCAAAAGCTCTGGACAATATTGGCGAGTATGGCACAATCCAACGATTGTCTACATCAACATTTTGTCCTCTTACCTTCACAACTACCGATCGCCCATTGTCCGCAACTGATCGCCGACGATACAATGGGTATCCATTAATTCCCGTTATGGTTTCAGCAAGCAGGTCTCTTGAGTATTGCTTGGAACACTTGCCGTCGACCATACAGGGTGAATTGTAGTTGAAAAGTCCGCAAGGTCCGTGTATCATGTGCTTGGGAACTACTGCATGCAATTTTGAATTTCAGCTGAAATTATGGAATCAATCTCATCTAGCCTTATTTTGTCCACTAACCAGACTAAAATGTGCGCATGTGGCAATCCACGCTTTTGCCATTCTACAGAGTACATCCAACAACGGACTCGGCCATACACACAATGCTTTATTAAGAAATTCATGAGAGATTTTAATTTTTGTTTAAAAACTCTGGCAGTTATGTCATGTCTATCAACTGGTGTTTGGCCATGTAGCAATTCCCTCTTGATTTCGCACCATTTTGGGTTACATGTGAATGTAACAAATAAGTCTGGGCGGCCATAATGCCTAACATATGACATAGCATCCTGAGCATATTCGTGCATGTGGCGTGGGCTTCCTATATAAGTGGCTGGCAAAATTGTCATTCTTCCCGCATTATTCACATTGCCATCGGCATTTATAGCATCGCGGAGATGAATGTATTCCTCTGATCGTAGCTGTCGTTGGTTCAAACGGATGTATGTCAATCGTTCAGTCTCAATTTTGACATACATATCAACTGCAAACTGATGAAAAAGTCTTTGGCACATCAAAATATGATTTACTTCACCTTGACGGATCATGAGTCTCTATGAATAGAAATTCATAGCACTAACTTTTTTGTTGGTTTCAGCACCTGCAATCAAAAATGATAAATGTTTAATTTGTTACTTAGATGAATTGAATTTAAAAATATTATTTAATCTTGTTCAATTTATTTACCTGTTACTTGATTTACCATTTTGATATTAAAATGGTATCCATCTTCCCTCTGCCAGAAGATCAAAGGATATTGTAATGCATCATAACTCCTGTGTGTTTCAGATACACGTTTTAAATCACTATTCCTACGATGAAGCACAATATCTCTAGATTGTAAATTTTCTCCCACAATGACAACAGCCACTTCGTCAATGGTAGGTGAATTAAACCTCCTTGTGTGTTCACCGGCGGGTGTTTTGTCAGCTCGAATGATAATATTATGGCTATCAGATGGCATCCGATCCAATGCTATTTTGAACATGTTTACTAAATTGTTATTCTGATAAAGAAACATTTGTAATTCTTGGACAATGGTTCTCTTCACTGTTGGATTGTGACCACAACGATTATCAACTTCCGCATCTGAATTGCCCATAAAATAAATTTGTAAAAATTGATAATCTGCATCAGGTAGTGGTAACAGTGCCCCCAGTAAGTGATAAATTTGTCCTTGTATCTGTAATTTTAAAAAATTTGTCCATTAATTATTTCCGATATAATAATAATAATAGTACACTTTATTGTACACTAGCAAAACATTAAATTACAAACAATTTATAAACAGTAAATAAGTACAAATGGCGGCCTTATTGCTGAAAGCAATTTCTTCCAGGCAACCGTTGGGAAAATAACAAATAACGATAGAAAGGAGCAGTTAGTGGCGTACATTATTAATGATATAAAATACATACATATATATATATATATATATATATATATATATATATATATATATATATATATATATATATACATACACACATAACAATACATACACAATTATATACCTGATTATGTAAATATACACACATATTATAATTTAATCTATTACACATTATAGCTAAACACTGAAAAAGATTATATAAAAAAGAAATAAAAACATGCAAACAGTTAAATTATGAATAAGTAGTGATGCTTAACCATTGCTTTAAACGAAAGCAACGACTTTGCACGTCTAACTGAAATGGGCAATGCATTCCACAAACGAACAGCTTGAATCGTAAAGGATTTGTCGAAGAAATTTATGGAATGCATCGCTTCAGAGGTAAGCTGGGGTATCTGATTAGACAGAACACTGTATAGAAGCGATAATATATGAGAATTCCGGCGAAGGCGAATTGGTAGCCACTTGAGCTTTGTACGAAATTCAGAAACATGGTCATATTTGCGCAAGCCAAATATGAACCTTATACTAAAATTTTGAAGTCGCTCAAGCTTAGTAAGTTGCTGCTCTGTGAGGTCAAGATAGCTGGCGTCTGCATAATCGATAATAGGAAGTAGAAGGGATTGTGCGAGTGCAATTTTAGTGGCTGTTGGGAGAAAATTGCGCAACCTTCTTAAAGAGCCTGCGGAGGCAAAAACCTTGCGGCTGAGTTCTTGCAGCTGTGGTCCCCAAGTGAGGTCGGTATCGATGTAGTTCCCCAAATCTTTAACACTGCTACTTATCGTTATAGTGATACCATTAAACATGATTTGGGGGAGTTGCGACCAATCAAGACGTGCAGTGAGTCTGGGACTGCCAACAACAATGACTTGTGTCTTAGTTGGGTTGACATTAAGACCGTAGCGCCCACTCCATTCACATACCTTAGACAGATCATGGTTCATTGTGTTCACAGCCTCCGAGACGTTGGCCAATGGTGCTTGGGTGTAAAGTTGGAGATCATCTGCATAAAGGCGGTATGACGAACGTAGTGGATTGGGAATAAAGTTAATAAAAACAGCGAAAAGTAAAGGAGATAGAACGCCACCCTGTGGTACGCCGGCACTAGTGTTACACCAAAAAGAGTAAGTTTCTTCGATGCGAATGCGTTGCCGGCGACCAAACAGGTATTTACGAAACCAGTCAATTGCTGTTGGAGATATGTTAATAGAGCATAGGACTCCAAGCAAAATGTCAAGATCTACAGTGTTAAAAGCATTGCTGAAGTCGAGCAGTGCTAATAAAGTCAAATTGCTATTTTCCATACCTAATCTTATATCGTCTGTGATTTTCACCAGTGCAGTAACGGTACTGTGGCCAGGACGAAAGCCAGACTGGAAAGGATTAAGGAGAGAGTTATTATTGAGAAATCTGCTGAATTAGTCATGGACAAGGCGCTCAAGAACTTTGGATAGGAAAGGTAATATTGATATAGGACGATATTCGGAGACAGATTTAGGATTGGATTTTTTAGGCAAGGGCGTTATTTCGGCTTCTTTCCAAGGTGATGGAAAGTCGCCGCTGGATATAGAAT
This sequence comes from Phalera bucephala, assembly GCA_905147815.2. Taxonomy (NCBI): domain Eukaryota; kingdom Metazoa; phylum Arthropoda; class Insecta; order Lepidoptera; family Notodontidae; genus Phalera; species Phalera bucephala. Next base: position 880,031 of record LR990629.1, on the reverse strand, counting down.
GGTTAAAGATATGGCAAATGATGGGTAGGAAGGATAGGAAGAATAATTTTGCGGCTAATACAATCACTGCCGATAGCATTGGATGTGATCGATTCTATGCTCCTCTTAACATCATAAGCGGAAAATTGACTTAAGACAAAAGGTGAATAATCGGGCGTCGGAATAGATGAAAAATAGTTAAGCGTGCTTAACTTTGTAATCTTATCAAAATTAGACGAAGTTGAGAAATGCTTATTGAGGAGATTGATATCTAAATCCTTGGAAAACTTATCTTGAGGAGATTTACCGACCCCCATTGATTTCAGAAACTTCCAAACTTTTGTTGGATTACCATTTTGTACAGAACTATGGATGTATTGGCGTTGAGCATCCCTACACACCTTGTTGCAGTGATTCCGAATAGCAATATAGTTATTCCGATCAGAATCAGTTGATCATGCTTTATATTTGGATTTTATTGCCACTTTTTTACTCATTAATAACTTAATGTCCTCAGTCAACCAAGGTGCCGGAAGATGTTTGACTCTTAAATCAAAATCAAAATCAAAATCAAAAGTTTTTTATTCATGTAGACCAAAAGGCACTTATGAACAGTCAAAAACAGAAAATTATTATTACTTAAGACTCTACCACCCGTTCGGAAAGTCATTCCTGTGGAGAAGAAGGGCAAGAAACTCCACGGTTACTCTTTTTTAAAAATGAGGTTTACAATTCTTTTTGTATACATTGCATTTATGGAGTATGGGAGAACAATGCAGAACGAGCTAAATAGATGTGCTTAAGTATAGATTAATCATAAGTGTACTTAGATTCATGATATTGGTCAGTGTCTACATAGTCCTCTCATTTACAAAATAGAGATGTTGTAGAGGTATATAATAAAAAGCATAATAATAATAGTAAGAGAAAGTGTTACTATAAAATATGTAAAGAGCGCGTACAAAACAACTGGTCATAGCTCCAGTGTGATGCCGAACGAGACAAAATTCATCAGCATTATGGTACACGTTCAGTCAGACAAAGGGCAGGGGACGGACCAGTCCCCACCAGCAGCACCCGTTCACGAGTATGACCTGAGAAGCAGCCATCACTCTCCTCAACCATTTTAGAGGGAAAAGAATGACCCGCTCCACAGAGCCGCCACTAGCAAAGACATTTTAGTGAGCATGACCAATCCACGACCCTGTCGACATCGTTCGAGAATAATATTTAAAATCAATGAACGCTCGCTAGGCAGGACACGCTGCACTTAACATTATATTCTTCTAGATTTCAGTTAACTTGTGTAAAGGCATTTTTATCATTTAAAAAATCATTTAGTGTATAATATCCTTTACTCATTAGTGAAGATTTAATATACTTACAGGGTGAATAGGAGCGTGCAAATCATATAGCTGAATTAGCGTGGATGTAAAAATGTTAGTTTTGCCATCTAGTGAGTCCGCCAACAACAAAGACTGCCAGTCAATGTTAGCAGCATCTTCTCGAAGTGTCTCAATATTAATGCCACTAAAATTAGAACTTTTACTTTAGGCTTTGTTGGCCGAATTTTGTAGGATAGATAAACTAGATCATGATAGGAGAAAGCGTCAGCTGAACACTGGCCGTGTTTGGCTACATGTTCAGTTGACGAAACAAAGATGAGATCTAAAAGTGAAGGAGTAGAATTAGGGAAATGATGAGTAGCATCAAGTGGAAGAATTGTTAGGTTACAAGATTCAAGAACGGATTTAAGGTTGGAGGAACGCGTATCATCTTTTTGCAGACGAGTATTAAAATCCCCCATTATAATGCTGTGACTGTAAGAAGGGACAACATTTTCCAAGAGACTTTCAAAAGAAGAAAAGAAATCGATGCGTGATGAGGGACAGTAGTATACTCCAAGAAGTATTTTAGAATGACAAAGTTCTATATCTATAAAAAGATGCTCACCAGCGAATGATGGAGAAGGTTGTGGCGATAAATTAAGTACAGAAAAGGGAATATTTAAACGGAGATATATCGCGACACCGCCGCCACCACCAACTGAACGGTCGTTTCTGATAAGATTAAAACCAGGAAGAGAGTAAACTGTAGACGGGAGACACGGCTTTAACCAAGATTCGGAAACAAGAATTGCGTGAATATCCTTACAGTCAAAGCTTGCCAGCATATCAGAAAAATGGGCCGGAATGCTTTGGGCATTAATATGGACCACATTAAAGTTCCTAGGAACATCAGAAAAAGTTGACGTGAGGGTATCCGTCAGAGACGGAACACTGATGAAACTGTCGTCGTTGCTTTCTAGAGAGAAGAATGTATCCGTATCACTTTCAATATCATATTCGGTCATGGTTTAATGCGTAGCTATTTACGTAATATATAAATAAGTTAAAATATAAACAGGTAAAAAATATATAAGTATATACTAATAAAACTAAAACTTAAAGCTAGTATAGCAATACTAACTATTAAAAATCTATAATTGTAAATTATTAACTAAAAGCCAAGATACTAATAAATAACCAACCCACCTGCCGAAAGTACTACAGCATACAGAGTTTTATTTTTATATAAATTACAACAAAGCTTATTACAAAACAAGATACAAATAACTCATACATTAATGTCATCGAAACAAAACAAAACGCAATTTCAGAACGAAACGTAACAATGTACAATTTTAGAACGAAAACACTCATCACGGAAGTTAGACGCAACTGACATTGACATTTGAGTTTGACATTGGAGCTGAAAAACAAAATTTACGATAACAACAGAGGGTATAGAAGGCAAAATTCGTGAAACACACAAGAAGAAGAAGATAAATAGGACACATTTAATACACAACATCATTTCTTTGTATTCCCCGCTCGCTTGGATCGACCCGCAGCCCTGGGGCTGCGGAATACTGGTATTCACCTTCGCTGCCGTCGGTTTGTCAGGACCCTGTGCAATACTGTTTAAGTCGGAAAGAGACTTCACACAATGACGCGCTCCGTCCAGCCCAAGAACGTGCACCTGGCCATCCCTCGTCCAGCACTTGGCGACACCGAACCTAACTCTCGCAGCCACAAACAGGTCGTGGCAGGTCTTTGTGAGGAACTCTGAGATGGTGACCCCCGTACCCTTGAGCTTAGTCTTGACAAACCATACTCTGTTGCGGGTCGCTACTTATATATTTATATATATATATATATATATATATATATATATATATTTTAGTACATATTGAATATTATAAAAAAAATATTCTGGTATAATACCTTGAAAGTGGGCATGAAATTGTCCTGTATAATATGTGTAGCGCCAAATGATGTCATCTGGAAACAGCTGTTATATTTCTGAATGTTGGCCAAGAAGTGCTTAGAATCATTTCCTATCCCAGAAACTAAAGATCGTAAAGGATCTGGTGGTGGGACCAATTGTGGCAATTTTACTTTGCCTCCAGCACAACATAATCCAGTAGATTCACCAGTGTATTTTAACGCCTTACAATATTTACAAATTATTTTCATTTCCCCAATTGTTACCGATTTGTCGGCACAATAATCAATTGCCGGATCATAGTGGAATGCAGCTCGTTCAAGAATCACAGGAGCACTGCGTCTGCGGATTCGCTCAATTTCATTATGTCGTGCTTGCTGTTGTTGTGTTTGATGTGCACGAACTCGGTGCATTCTAAGCCTATCTACTTCATTGACACTCACTAAATAACGCAATTCTATCATAGCAATACGACTATTTTCTTGATCTGTCTCTGGTCATCAGTGCGGCTAGCACGTGAGGTAGCTCTTCGCACATTTAATTGACTGCGACGACCTAAGTCAGGTCGTCTTCTCCTCGGCATCGTAAATTGTAATTAATCAAAGTGAGAGAATTTCTCGCTCACTTAGCAGTAAAGTGACACTATCACAAAATATCAAAAAAAAGAGAGCACATTACTTGGAATGTCACTATTACAAAGGATCACCAAAGTAAAGAAAGTTCTCGCGCACTCATAGATATCGTAACACAATATCGTAATACTTTTTCCGTGTTCTGAAGTGCGACAGGATGGATTGACATATTAGTTGGTTGTCAAATCTAATGTCAAATATTATGGTTGCGTTCAGAAATTTAATTTGTGACAAAACTTAATATTTATCAATCTATAAAACAAAATAATCTGATAGATTAACAACTGAAGTTCGCTAAAATTAAGTTTCGCGAAGCCGACCAAATTGAAAATCAGTACTACTAATGATCTATTACATTTTGTGACTATACAATTTGGTCGCATTCGCGATATCATCACTTTTTTTAAGTTTCGGAACGCGACATTAGATCCTCCAACGCGCACGCGAAGACTATTTTGATAGATATGATTGAATTTGAACTTTGTGCAGCGATAATAAATTGCAAATTGACTCTTTGAAGTTCCTAACTTCACACGCCTACATTTCTTAGACAACAGTAAGTGATTATAATTTAATATGAACTTTATTGAATAGCAATAAAGTTCAAATTGACTCTACATTTTATTTAGAAAACGTTTATATGGGAAAAAGAAAAGGGCTGTTTTAGGGGTTTTCCGGCATTTATTCGAATTTTTCTCACCTTTGATACCTTCCCTAGACCTCCACAAACATTTCAAGACCAAGATAAGATAAATCCGTTCAGCCGTTCTTGAGTTTTAGCGAGACTAACGAACAGCAATTGATTTTTATATATATATAGATACGAAATAAAACTTGAACTTAAAATCAGAATAAAATAATGATTACAAATTTCACATGGGGATATACTTACCTGTGTGTATGTGTGTGTGTGTGGGTGTGTGTGTGTGTATTTGTGTATTTGTGTGTATATAGTGTGTAATAGGATCTACTTTATCGTTATGAGTAATTTTTTAGTGTCATCGTAGGATAGTTTCTTCAACCAGGCCTTGATCGTATATTTACACTGCGAAAGGGGTAAACAATATTATTGCTTTTGTTGGCAAGGTTATAAAGCTTAGGACCCAACACCATATAATTTCGGGAGGCTAGAGCAGTTTTAGACAATTTACTCCCACAAACAAGATCTCTGCGCCTCTTACAGTGGTAAGCACTATAGTTAAAGGGAAGGGACTTATGTACACGCAAAACTACGTGAAGCACAAAGAGCTGTCTCACACTAAGTACGTACGTACAGCTCTCTGCGCTCTTTCTAGTTTGAAAAGATGTTTTATATGTTCCTCCCCAGGCTGCAATACAGTACGATAACACAGACTCAGCCAACACAAGGTATACTGTTCTAAGAGTCATAGGGTCAGCTGATGATCTTAACTTTTTAAATGTGAACATTAACTTTCTGACTCGAGAAGTAAGTGAGTCGATATGCTTGTGCATGCTGAGAGTGCTATCAATCTGAACACCTAGATACTTAATATCATTAGATCCCTTGATGGGAGGACAGCGGCAACTTTCTGTTTGATTGAAACTGCAGTGGTGGGCTTTCATTACGTAAGAGTCATATGAGGGCTGAGAAGTTAGGTTGAAAGAAAAAGTGACCTAGTGCGTTTTGTTTAAATTGAGTGTTACTAAGTTAGAGTGTAACCATTTCACCACTGCTGTCAGCGCCTGTTCTGCCAGTCGTCGAGTCTCGCTCCATGAGTCGCCATGTATAAGAGAGCAGTATCATCCGCATAAGCAACTACCTTACAATGCGGAAGTTGAAGTTGACACATGTCGCTGATATATATAAGGAATAGCGTCGGTCCGAGAATACTCCCCTGGGGCACACCATAAACAATTTGTTCTTCTCTACTCACGAAATCATCAACTTTTACACTCTGCGTACGTTGGGTTAAATAACTTTGAAACATGCTGAGTGCATTTCCACGGATTCCAATATATTCAAGTTTCATTAAGAGGGAATTATTTTATAGGTCCCTACTAATTATGTGATAATTATTTGTTATAGATATATTTTTGGTTTCGAGCTAAATAATGGGACTGGGGATCACGAGGAACTGGGCTTGAAGACTCAGAAAAAATGATATTTAGGTTAATTATCGAAAAATTCTGAGTGGTCATCCAGAGACTATTAGGTTTTGGTAAAAATTTAATCGACTCGGTAAGCAGAGACTTTTGCGAGAAATATGGGTGTAATTATCTATGTATACACTATACCACTAAAACCAGTACTCATAGATTTCATCGGAAATAGGTCGACGGCACATGAAAGGTATAATAAACGTATAATAACTTATTCATGTCCGCCAATAAATATATTGATTGAAAACGAACAACCACGCAATTTGTTCATATCGCCTAATTTACACGATAAAATTTCATTTTCATTCTCGCATCAGTAAACCTACGGCTTAGGATTATTTCTGTACAACGAATATAGCTGCAATGTTATACTATAATTTACTTAGCCCGAATATACTCTGTAAAACTGGACTCTAAGCCTTCTGGTATACGATTTGAAATTCTAGCTCCACGTGAAGCCGCTTTGTAGGACGGATATTTATGAGGCCCAGCGGAGTGCGTGCAACAGTTATTGTTCTGAATGTGAATATAGTTTTAAAATGCAATTGCGACCGGCATGTATATGAAAAGCGTCAGTTGCAATTGTTTGGATTGTTAATATACGGGGATAAATGCCTTGCCCGAGACTCACCACACGTGTCACTTGAAATGACGGGTGAAGTTGTTCCGTCGCACGTCGCCTTGTCCCGCTACCTATATCGACATCACAGCGACATGTATCGCGAGACATCGCCTAATGTAATAATTTCTATTTTCGGATGTTGTTTCAAAAGTGCTTATGTTAGCTTATATTTGAAATATACGAAAAGTTTGTTGGGTATATTTTAGCTTACAAGTAATCCGAAATTGATGTGAAGTTCTTAGCAATTCCAGATATAATACCATATTGAGATTCGATAGGCTCACAGAAAATAAAGTTAGCTAAGACATCAGAGATTTAAAGAAAAGAAGGTTTAGGAATCCTCAATAAGCTCCAAGTAAGGATTTTATTAGAATTCTGAGAAGTTTTTTCTATATATAAAACTGTACATCGGGTGGGTTTGTAAAATTCTATTTAAAAGTGGAAATGCCGTGGTGAGATCAATCTGCGATCATTGTTTCTGGAATTCCATTTTCGAACGCCTCCGTGATTTGGAATGTACGTTAAGCCATTAGTTCCGTCTACCACTTCATGGGTAGTCCGCCGAGTTGGATGCCTTATGGATGCCTTGATAAATTCCATCAGCGAGTGGCCAAAAACCTGCTTCCAACAATCACAGTGGGTCGGCGGGGTACCTAGTACTAATACTAGTAAATAGATCGGTACTATGGACATAATTTCTCTCACCTCGATTTATGAGAGAAGGACTTTGCTCAGCAGTGGGACAGCACATGTTGTTTTATTAATCAGAAATTGATATAAAAAAAATCACCATGTCATACCTATATTTCCTAAGCGGTGATAGCAGAGGTGTACCTACTGTGTACACTCACTTTTCGGTGACGATGTTAGTTCTCAACGTAAAAGCTCCTAACCTAGCTAAACGATACTTTTCTACCTAGGGTTCGAATCCACGACGTCGCGATTTTCAGGTACTAGACTAGACAATGTTGTTAAGACCAAAAAGACAGTATTTTTCGCATATAATCACACATTAATCAGGATGTTAATATAAACTTCATAAGCAAAAGATCATCCATCCACATTGTACCTAGCAATATACTTCACCTGACGTGCCAACTATCTATATAAATTTATCACCAAGTGTTGACGACGGGGACTCAGGCAAAAGCCAAAGTAGTGTAAAAACAGCGGTGAATGTTTGCCGCCGGGAAATAAGCTGATGCTTGCTCTCCAGATTGTGGCAGATCGGAACTGCACCGCCTTTAAGGCTTCCAACTTGGCTTAACTAACTACTACCACATTAAGTGGTAACCGGGATCAACGGCTTAACGTGCCTTCCAAAGCACGGAGACGCTCGAATATGAAAATGCCACAAACGGTCACCCATCTCAGGCCGACCGAGTCGAACGCTGCTTAACCTTGGTGATCGGTAAGAACGCCGCGATCGCACAGCGCTACGAGCGCCTCAGTTACATATTATGCCAAATAAAATAAATGGCAGCAGTATTATTAATATTGAAATAAATGGCATTTGCAACTTTCGTGCCCGTCGATAAGGTTATTAATCTATCTATCTATCCATATCATCACGCCAGCTCCCTCGCGGGGTAGGCAGAGAGTACAGAGTTCCAACAGGTTCTTTCCTTACATACCTCTCTGGCTTCCTCCACTCTCATAGTTCGTCTCATACACACTCGCCGGTTACGGAGACTCTTGACTTGCCCTTCAGCTAAGGTTATTAATGCCAAATATAAATACTGAATTATAGGACTTTGTTCGTTGGACACGTCGATATACATACACTCACGCCTTTTTGACAAACTTCTTCGCTTCAAGTCAAAATAGTCTTGTCTATTCATCAATGCAATAGAATTCTCCTATTTATCTATATCATTCCCTGGATAGGCATAGGGTACAGACAACTTTACAATTTTTTGAAACGAGTTTTCACATGTCATACTATTATGACGGCATGCCATGCCAGCACGGGATACAAAATGGTTATCGCTTGAAACGGTAACATTTAGACCGACAAAATACGTGACGTAGGTCTTGTGGCATAGTCCGGGCTAGCCTTGCAGCAAGGCTATCACGGGCAGCAAGACTTTTCTAGCGCGGGGCATCTGTTCGTTGTCCCGTGATTCTAATCTTGCACGTAGGTAAGTTAAAATAGGCTTGTCTATACGTCAACACAATTTTTAAAAGGAATTTTCTCCTGTCGACCTTTTGTCACCGGCATGCTATGTAAACACGTACAGTCGTACAAGGAAATTTACCCAATTTCTTTTTTGAGTGGTAATCGTGCCACCTGTTGAAATATTTCCCTGGAAGTAGAAAAATTTTACTAAATGATAACCCTTATTTCACACCAACGCATCCACGGGCCAAAAGATCCTTCCCGCACTGTAACACAAAACGATTATCTGTCGCCTTGACGCGAGGATGCAAAATAGTCTTGTCTATACGTCAATACAATACAATTCTTGAAACGAGTGTCTATCTTGTGTCAAACTTTCGTTGCGGCACGCTGTGCTAGCATTTAAGACAAAATAGTTATCTCACGCCTAGGGTGACAAAATCCGAGGCAATTTCTTGTCATGCCGCCTGTGCTAGCCCTGCAGATAAAACTTATGATTAGTGGCTACAATTTTCAAAAGACTTCTATGTGTCTTTTGGGATTTAGGTGTTGATTTTGCCAGACTTATGTTGACGATAATGTAGTGTTAGCTTCACCTGAGTTTGAAACAGTTTGTTGAACTAAGATTTACTGTGGTAAGCTCGCTATATTTCACGATTATATTTCCGAAGAGAAGAGATGAACTTCGTGCCTACTGATATTGCGATGAAAATAAAGCCACTTGTCACGCACGTCAAAGCCATACATAATCCAATTCTCCTGAATTGGATTATTTATTATTAAAATATAAGTTTTGTTTTACAAACTATTTGGCAACTTAGACGTTAACATTTTTTATTGGATACATCATATTAGAAGAGTTATGACGGCTCTGAAACATTCGGGTATTTTAAAGCAAAAAAAGTTCGCATTTTTTTTTTACAAACACGGGGTGTGGTTGTGTCACGTAACGGGTAATATTTTCTATATAAAATATTATTATTTATGCATATCATAATCATGTTTGAACACTAAGAAGTCCTCCGGGTTTCCATGGTTTGTTTATGGTGGCAACTATTACCTTTTCTTCACCCAATTGCATAATTTGAACCGCCCAGCTGCAGATGTACTGGCACCGTCGTTGATCCGCTCGGCCGCATTCATTCTTTTACGTTCCCGGCACTGCTTGACTCGGTCATATGGTGTTTTATTGGTACCTTTCGATTGCTTTTGAGAAACCCTTTCCAACCGTATACGATCTCTTTATTTGGCTTTTTGACGCGTATAGGCCGACATTATATATTTTTGATATATTTTTTTTATTTCAACAGTTTATTATATTAACTGTCACTATTTGACGAGAGCTGACGGTTTTCCGAGTCAAAAGTTATACTAAGTGTAAATCTCGATATGCAGCAAAATGACCTCGAAATGGCGGCGCTTCCCCTTCCATCGCGCTCAAGCCGTCACAGTCCTCACTTGGCGTAATGAATTCTTTGATCCTTTAGCTATCCAATGCTGTAATTGAATTTAGGATGGAGATGATAAAAATGAAGCTGCAACACCAAACTGTATCCCCCGATTTTGTTATCATTCGTTTTTTTGACTTGTCTCCTACTATGTAAGCAATTTTAAAGACATATTCACGTCAAAAATATCATATTCAAAATAAAGCGTTAATCCTCCACGGCACGACTGCTTGGCACACGCGTATGAAAGCGCAATTTTTTACTGTTTATTTACTCATAATTCGAAGGGCCTCTCGTCGGCTCTGTGTGGGCAGCGAAGGTTACACGGCGGCGTGAACACACGCTACGTAGTAATTAAGCTTTCGCCACATTGCGGGCGGGGCGTGAGCGTGGCGCGACGCCGGCACCTGGGGAGTTGTAATGTATTCGCTGTCCGCTGCGCTGCCATCCGCCGGCGTCAAGCCGCCGTCCCACTCCGTCGACTATGTGGCGAAAGCTTTACGGCGTGAATAGGGCGGCGAGTAATTACGCGCCGGCTTAATATTATGAGTTTTGATAAATATTTATTATTTATGTCCACCGACACTTGCTGGTCAAGAGTTAGTCCTGATACTGTATTAAGATTTGTGTTAATTGCGATGTTTAGCAATTTTGCAGCTTTAGCTGATGCAAAGATCAATTTTGATTTGACATAATTTTCTTAACGTGTATTTTTGATTTTTCATGTCGTATGTTTATTTTTCGTGTGAGTTCACATGAACAACTTTCCGTTTTTCGTCCCAATTAGCATTTATAAGAAATACAACGACTGGTTCCACATGACCTGATAAAGGTTGTAGGTGTAAGCGTTCCTACGTAAAACACAAAGCCGATCATCGTCGTGCTGATGTTTGGACAGACCTATGCTAGATAGGATGTCTTTGTGCTGAGTTGACTACTTTACGTTTAAAGTAAGCTTATTCAGTAAGTTCAGAATATTTCCTGTGTTACGAAGAACACTTTAAAAGAGTGTGTGTGTAATAAAACAATATCATAAGGGGCCTGGGATTGGTCATGCTCACTTAAACGTCTATGGTTGCTGCGTTGGCTATTTGGTGCGAGTAACTTCCTTCCCTCTAATATAATTGAGGGAGGTGACGGCTGCTCACGTAGTTGTACTCGCGAACTGGTGCTACTTGTGGTCCACTGGTCCGCCCAGAATCCTCTGCTTTTCATTATTACATAAAATAAAATTATAATATTAGCCCTGTTTAGAAACCGTCCCACCGTTGGGCACAGGCCTCCTCTCAAACTGAGAGGGTTTAGGTCATAATCCACCATGTTGGCCCAGTACAGGTTGGCAAACTTTACACACCTTGGAGAAACTCTTAGGCATGCAGGTTTCTTCACGATGTTTTCCTAAACAACATATATTTAAAAATATTATTATTAGTCTTATATCTCAGTTGTAAGGCAACACAGGAGCTGGATTGCATAAATATTTTTTAATAATGTAAAAAATGTTTGTATCTATACAGAAAATGATGAAAGGAAATTAATGGAGAATTAGAATAAAAGACAGCCCGCTGAGTTTCTCGTCGGATCTTCTAAGTAAAGGCCGTGTTCTGATCGTATCTGAGTAGATAAGTAAGTTAAAAAAGATATGTAAATATGACAATTTGTAAATACCTCGCAGGGTTTATGCAAAATAATCGGTTTGAGTTTAAGTTTAAGCATGAAGACTGACCCCCTGAGCCGTTCCTCAGTGCGTACAGGCCACACAGGCAGTTAAGGTTATATCAATATTCCGAGTCGCTGTGGCGGCGACTCGGGGCCATCAATATAATCCGCGTGACGCGGCAGCCAAAACGCGTCACCTGACGAAGAGCAATGGTGCACTATGACCAGCTCACGAGGACCCCTTCCCTCTTCGCAGCATGTTCAAATTGGACCACTACGGAGAAAAACGGAAGCGGAAAAGGGATCACGTTAAGATGGTTAGGGTGGTGTGATTTGAACATAACTTTTTTGACGTCATTTTTATCAACAACGATCCTTACTATATGAAAATCTTTTACACACCCACACGCATACATTTCCCAAGCGGGGTTGAGACAGGTGTACTGTGTGCACCCATTTTAGGGAGAGCCTATTGCCACTTTACCGGGCACAATTCGAGATTCCACATTGATACCAGATTTTTTAATAGAAAAGTTACACTTCGTCTAACCTAGGATCAAACCCTCGCGATTAACACGCCTCAATAAAAACCTTAGGCAGTGTTATTTTAATAATAAATTTGAGAAGGCTATAATTTAAAAGTTGCGTACATCTATTTTAGTGTTATGCCGCTGTAAAATAACTAAAATGTGAATACGGTGTGAGTGGAAGCTATAAAAATCCACACACACACATAAAAGATTTAACTGCGGAATGTACACTATAACGTTCGCTGTGTTTGTGGTAGCCTCTTTTTATTAGACAACGAGTTTTTGGATTAGTTAGTAGTGTCATATGGTTGCCATGCTGGAAAAATACCGGCACTTCCTGTACAGCGGATCACCCACAAAACATGTACAGCGGATTTAAATTTTAAAATAGTGAAGAATTCCACTGACTTGTTAATCCAGTGGCGCATAGTGGCGATCGCGAGTAGGCGATCAAAAAATCCTGGGTTCAAATTTTAGGTCGGACTAAGTGTGCCTTTATAGAAATTTTCAGTAGCTTTCGAGTCTGGAATTGTGATAGGTATAATGCCAACATGCTTTCCTTCTATTACATTAGGTCCTAACAGCGATGGTTATATTATCTGGGTGTACATAGTACTGCCACCAAGACTTGCGAGATAGACGTGATTTTTTTTTTGAAGTAGCATCGTCACTTCCTGTAGATTTCCACAGAAGTGATTGTCACTGTCCCTGACTGTAAAGATCTTACTATGTATACGGGAATATAGGAATTGTTTATAAAATACTGAAGTATTAACACAAACAACACAAAACTATAAAGTCGTATGATACACAATAATAAAATAAACATTTTTATCTTTTGTTTATTTCGTCGAGCAGCCAGATAATAAAGTTCATAGCTCAGCGAATAAAAGCGACACAGAGTTACGTTGACTTTTTATGATAAAAGACATCTTTACGGTACATCTTTATTTTATTTCGCAGCCAATCAGATTAATAGTTACTTACGCAGAACAAAGGCTTTTTGGATTTTTTTTTGTATAATTATTATTAATCAAGCCTTTTGTTGCGTATATTTTTTATTTGATCCTTCAAAGCAGGAGCTTGTCATATATGACCTTAAAAATATTGTATAGGAGTTTATATGTATAAGCCATTTAATAAATCGTGAAAGCAAAATTATACTTATTATATTTATGCTTCACCTGGATTTAAGTGTATCATATTGTCTCCCCTGTGGTGCGATCTACCTCGCGCGTGCTGCATCTAAAAGTTTCAAAGACACTGTGTGCCAGATTTGGATGTAACCGGCCGACGCCTGCGTAAATAGAATAGGTACATAATATTTATCGATTTATAATGAGCAAATGTGAAGCTTTACATTGATTAGAACACATTATAATATGAAATAAAACTATTTTTCGGATTTAGTCGTGGTTTATTTTAGATTTTTACGTTCCCGACGTTTTGAGTTAATAGAGAAGATGGCAGGGTGCTTCCTTCGACTTAGGATCCGGTAATTAATATAATCAAATCCAAAACCAAGCATAAAACTGTAAGGCCTTAAGACACCGTGAGCTCATTCTGCTTAGACCGGAGCAACAAAACTATTTAAGAAGTTTGAGGGTACCCCGTACCAACCATGCCTTTTGGACCTCAGTCCTTCGGTCGAAATTCGCGTAAATCTAAGCACTCAGCACATTATAATACTGTAATTACTAATTTATTTAACATTCATTTATAAAGATACAAAATAACTTGCCGGATCAATTTATTACAATAATTTTTTTTTACAGTTTCTATAAGTTTGATTTATTTGAAAAACACCGGTGTATGCAAAAAAGCGAGTAGACTATTCACTGTAATGTAAATCCCCACATTTGTATATTTTTTATGTATCCTATATCCATTGTGTGTCATCTAAAATGTATTTAAATGTGATACAAATCGTATATTCATTTTCAAAAACGGCACCTGCGACAATTCGATCTAGTGTACTCAACATTTATCACAAGTTTAGAGCACAACAAATCCGAATCCAAAACCTGCTCTATTCACACAAAAACCCGCTGTATTCACCGAACGGACACAAGTTTAATACCTCCCGACTGCGGCGCGCCGGGTCCATCTGCCAAACGCCTATAAGCCTTTATGACAGTGATCCCTACTACAACGGTATATTAATGCGGTACAATCGATATTACACTCTACTGCTTTAACAATAGAGGCGTGGTAGAACGCAGAGTTATAGTTGTATTAGGCTCGGTCCACAGAGCGAGATTAGCCGAGGTTTATCAACGCTTGATGACGTAACGGTATGTGTTCTGCGTATGCAATAACATGATTGAGCAGATGGAATGCAAAGTGGAATGAAGATTTTTATTTATAATTTCATGGCACAGTTGATTGACAAAAAAATTAAGATAGCTGTGATTCCTCTTTGTCCAATGAATCGGAGCAATAGTTTAAAATCACGGGACCCGATCGATCGGACTAGGCAGTCGAACTACGCGGTCACATGGGTATTTTTTCAGATTGCATTGGAACCTCTATTTAGGAATCGGTTTATACCTATAGCATTGCAAAAAAATTTTGAAATTTGAATATATAGCCCCAGCAATACGTTATTAATATTTATTGGAAATAGGGTGAATATTTCGGAGTTTCGCTTTTTCGGGAATAGTAGCTAAATAAACAGGAATATATTGTATGCTCAGTAAATTAACTTTTTTTAAAATAGTTAATCAAATTATAATAGAATTGTTAATATGTGTGTGTGTTGTTTTAATATGATTCATTTAAAATCTAAATCGCACAGTACCTGCCGGAGTATTTTCCTTACTGTATAACCATTTTCACCATTATAATTCATTGTCTCATCACAGTAAGTACAACACATACACTTATTTACAACATCCAAGATTCCATTTCAAAGCTTCAAAATATGTTCGTCCAGAAGATGGATGCTTATCAAGGTGAGCTTCAAGCTGCAGTCCAATAACATTGCCAACTTGGCAGCCGAATTTCCAGCCATTCGCACATACATCATGAGCGCTCTTCAGTGTCTACAAGACCAAGTAGGCTTGTTAATGCACCAATGTGATGGTTTGGAAATGAGAGTCGTCGCAAGATACTTCTTCTTCATGGCCTGCCCAAGAAGAGCAATGAGGATGTGTTGGAAACAGTTGCTAGAGCAGTGGCAAATAATCTAAGTGTGCCAGAGTTTACATCGGGGGACATCATACGGTGTCATCGGATGGGTCGTTCGTCATCAACCAACAAACCAAGGCCAATCTTGTTAAAGGTTCGTGACGTATCTCTCAAAAATAAATTATGGTGCGCAAAAAAGAATTTGAAGGGTTCGGGCCTCACAATGTCTGAGTTTTTGACTAAAACTCGGCATGCCACCTTTATGGCGGCTCGTCAAAAATTTGGAGTCTCTAAATGTAGGACTCGCGACGGATCTGTCTTCGTTGTGGGAGGCGATGGTGTGCGGCATTGCATCAGCACGCTAGCCGAGCCTAAGGAAATCCCGGTGCCTGATGTGCCAACATCTTCCGCGGCATCTGCCAAAGTACCGGCAACTGCACCGAAAAGTAAGCGTACCGGTGCCTCCAGCAAAAAGTATTATTTTACTTGTATTTTTAATTACCTTTCTTTCTTGTATTTAAGTAGCTTATTTTTTGTGAGTAGTTTTTAGAAGTAACTTACTGTTTTAGTAGATACTTAATGATATAGGTAATATTATTTTAGGCTGGGATCGATTTGTTTTGTCAGTGTATCCCGCTTTCATTCTTCTGTAGCTAGCTAGTTGTACCCACATTCACTGTTATTTTACTTTAGTTAGGTAAACTGCATGTTTAACATATAAGTACCTAGTTATCAACAACTTTATCGTAGATCGTAGCCGTATTGTTCATTTGTTATAACCTCACAATAATTGTCAGTTATTGACATTTGACAGATCGTTGACAACTGCTACTTGTCAGTTTTTTATTTTTCGTTATGTGTTTTGTAATTATTTTGTGTTTAGTAATTACCTACGTTTAGTTTTTCCGTTCTGTAAATTTATTGTTGTAAGGTTACCTGTTTCTTAATATATATTTTATTTCTCTTATTGTAATTCTTTATATTATACTATCGCTATGTAATTATTTATGTTGTGTATATATATATATATATATATATATATATATATATATATATATATATATATGTATATATCATTTTTTATTTAAAATACCATAAATAAACAGCTTATTTATGGTGATGCTAGCAGTACTAGTGACAATTACTTCTCTTGTTAGCACTCCTACTCTCTCCGACACACTCGAGAGCCAGTTTTCTGATGTACCGAAGAACTTTAACGTGATTCATATTAATGCCCAAAGTATTCCAGCTCCAGTATGCTGTACTTGTATCCGAGTCTTGGCTTAAACCCTGCCTTCCTGGTTCGTCATATTGTTTGCCTGGTTTTCGTTTAATTCGTAACGATCGAACTGGGGGTGGAGGTGGTGGAGTGGCCATTTAGCTTCGAACACATATTCCCTATGCTGTAATTTCTACTTCACCACAACCACCAGTTTCAAATGCCGGCGAACATCTATTTGTTGAGGTGCGCTTATCTTACACCAAGATCTTATTCGGAGCCTATTACAACCCTTCTCTTCGCATTAATTATTTCTCATCTTTTGAAAAGATCTTGAAAGATCTGATGCCCTTATATAATTAATCATACTATCATCATGGGTGATTTCAACACATGCCTTCTTAAGCATGATTACCGTACTACTTCACTGAAAACTATCATCAAATCCAGTAACTTGCATATTCTTCCCCTTAGTGCTAGTCATCACTTCCCTAACTGTACTCCCTCACTTCTTGACTTGGTAATAGTATCTTCTCGGTTGCATGTTGCCAAACACGGTAAATGTTCTGCTGATGCTTTCTCGTATCATGATCTTATATTTCTCTTGGAAAAATTGATTGGTCACAGGTCACTGATGCAGAGTCAGTGGATGACCAAATAATGAACTTCAACTCGCTAATAACCCAATTTTATGACAAACATGCACCCTTGCGAGCCATCAAATTAAAACACCTTTCAGCGTCATGGATCACTCAGGACATTAAACTTCTAATGCACAAAAAAACAATGGCCAAACATAAGTTCAAGTGCTGTCCTAGCGATGAAAATAAAGCGAAGTACATTAAATTGCGAAATCACTGCAATGTGATATGTAGGGACGCTTTATGCCTTTCCATGAATCTGTTGAAAACAATGATCCAACTAAAATCTGGAAATTTCTCAAATCTATTGGAGTTGGCAAACCACGCCACGATACTCTTCAAGTCCAAAAATCGCATATAAATTGCATATATGTGTCGCATATATTTGTAACCAGAATCTGGGAAACACTATGCCACTTCAACTTTTGAACTTTTCTAATAACTTAATAATAATAATAATATCTGTAGCAAACCATTTAACCCCTGTGAACTAAAACAATACGATTGCGCGTGGACTCGAATACTTTCCTGCTCGCACATGTACTGCTGTTTCACGAAGCCCTGATGACGTCGCACGCCACCCCTTCCCGATGGAGCGTTGCCGCTGCGTCGAGCGCCTATATAAGCCGCGCCGCGGTCAAGTGAAAGTAGTCGTTAGCTAGCCTTCGTCTTAAGCGGTAGCGTCAGCAGCCCTTAAGACAAGGACAGTACGCAAAGCCGGTTAGCGTCAGCATACCACTTTGTTAGCTAGGGTGGAAGCAGGATCTGGCAGCGTCAGCAGCCTATCCTGTAACCTACGTAGGTTCGCGAGTTTGTATTCCGAGTCAGTCACAATACACGTACAGTACCTACTGCCGGTGTTTTATTTTGTGCCTACCCTACAATTGGCGCCCAACGTAAAAAAAAAATTGTACTAAGAAACTACGAAAGTTTATACAATGGAAGACGAAATGAAGAATATTTCTACAATTTCTTCAGTACAACTGACTGCTCAACAATTTCAAGAATTGATTGGAAGCGTAAGGGCAACCAAGAAGAACTTTACGCGATGTACGTCGCGTACGTAATAATGTAAAATATTAACGATGAAGATGCGCTGCTCGGTTTACCCCTTTTACTTACCGACACCGCTAGCACATGGTGGAAGGGAGTGAAAAACGAGGTAAAAGACTGGAATGCGGCGATTGCAGCGATTCGCAATGCCTTTGCTCCACAACGCCCACCGCACGATATTTATCTCGCCCTTTTTTCTACCCCCCAAGGCAAAAATGAGCCAATTGACCAATTCATAATGTCGAAAAGAGCTCTTCTGGCGCAATTGCCACCGAAAAGACATAAAGAAGAAGAACAACTTGATTTCGTTTATGGACTCCTACATGTGGACCTAAAGAAGAAGATTGAACGCTCATCAATTAAAACTTTTAAAGAGTTATTAAGTAAATCCCGACATTTTGAGGCGCTAGCCAAAGAAGAACAAATGGTTCTTACACCAACGCAAAAAAATCCAGTTTCACGCCTAAACACAAGAAAAGATGCTTATTTTGTGGAAAAAAAGGACACTCAACGGAAGAATGTCGAAAACGCCTTGCAAAATTGGCAGATGCGAAACCTAATGAGGAGGAGAAAATAAAATGCTATGGTTGTGGAGCTCCTGGAGTATTTAGAAGTAACTGCGATACCTGCAAATCTAAAGAAACACCTCCAAAACCGGTCCAATTTTATAATATAAATACAAGATTAGACCATCATGCAAAAATACCAACTATTGAAATCGATGTATGTGGGTCGCCTGGTTATGCATACATAGATACTGCAGCTAGAACAAGCATCGCTAGCAAAAAATTATACCGAATTATGGTACGACATGGAGTGACATTTGACACCTGTGAGATGGACGTGAGCTTGGCAGATGGTTCTTCGAAACTAACAACATTGCTCACAACGACAGTAACCACCAAAATTGGACGCAGATCACTGCCAGTCACATTTTCTGTCCTTCCTGAGGCTAGTGACAACCGAACTCTTTTGGGGATTGATTTTTTGCAATCAGCCGGAATAGTGCTTAACCTGGCACAAAGAGTATGGCATTTTATCGATGACCCAAGTAATGAGTACCCCTTCTTACAAATAAAAAATACAAAGGAAAGTGTAAAAACACTGAATTTTAGCCAAACAAAAGATAAAGAT
The DNA here is from genome assembly GCA_905147815.2 of Phalera bucephala. NCBI lineage: Eukaryota > Metazoa > Arthropoda > Insecta > Lepidoptera > Notodontidae > Phalera > Phalera bucephala. The sequence goes on along the minus strand of LR990629.1, from coordinate 860,478 downwards.
GTAATAATTACGCCAGAGATAGATGGATTTTTAAAATGGGCTAAAGAATTACAAGTAGTTTCGCCGATGCCTGTAACACCAACAGATTTAGCGGTCTCACCACAGAAAACTCTTACTGAAGACGTACAGTGGAAGTTGCTCAAATTGGACACGCCTCCTTCAGCAAATCATCCCCGTGAGCCCCGTGAAATAGGAGATTTAAAACATAAAGATCCTCGTGTTACATATGTGCTAATAAATAATTTACCATTGTATTCTATTGATGTTTCATTAAGCATGGATGAAGCAATTCATTTATCTCCCAAAGAAAAGAATCAACTTAATGATCTTTTATCAGAACACAGTCATATTTTTAATAAAACTGGCGATCCCACTCCTTTTGCTTTACATAGAATTGATACCGGTAATAACAAGCCCATCGCTGTCAAACCTTATCGTCTCTCTCCACGTCGTCAGGAACAACTAAGAGAGAAATTAGATGATATGCTGCACCAAGACATAATAGAGGAATGTGATTCTGCTTGGGCATCTCCAGTAATTCTTGTACCAAAAGGGAACGAAGATGTAAGAGTTTGTATAGATTATCGAAAATTAAATGAAATAACAAAACCGGATAGATATCCGTTACCAAGAATGGATGATTTACTTCATCAAGCTAAAGCTACGCCATTTATGTCAACAATTGACCTTCATTCTGGTTATTGGCAACTTATGGTCCATCCAGAAGACCAACACAAGACAGCATTTATTTCCCCATTTGGCATGTATCAATTTAAACGTATGCCTTTCGGTCTACGCAATGCACCAGCTACATTTCAACGTTTGATGGATAAATTCACTACAGGGTTAAAAGCCGAATTTGTATTGACATATCTTGATGATATTATTGTGAGATCAACGTCATATAAGCAACATATTGAAGATTTGAAAGAAATCTTCGAAAAACTACATTTTTATAAATTAAGAGCGAATAGAAGTAAATGTCGTTTCTGTTGTTCTGTAATTAAATATTTGGGACATATTATTGTGCCGGATGGAATCAAAACTGATCCAGATAAGACTGCAGCTATTATTGAGCTACCGTCACCAAAGAATCTTAAGCAATTACTATCCTTCTTGCAAACGGCATCCTGGTACAGACGATTTATCAAAAATTTTGCAGAAATTGCAAGGCCTTTAACAAAACTTACAAAGAAAGCAGCGACATGGCAATGGGAAGAAACACAAAGGTTAGCATTTCAAAAACTAAAAATAGCTTTAACAACTGCACCAGTTTTAAGACAAGCAAACTATGAATTACCTTTTATTATAGAAACTGATGCTAGTCATTACGCTATAGGAGCAGCTTTGGTCCAGGGGGAGTGTGAAGAAGAGCACCCTGTTGAATATGCTAGTCGATTATTGACACCTGCTGAATGTAATTATACAGTCACAGAGAAAGAAGCATTAGCTATTGTATGGGCAGTATCAAAATTTCGTGGTTACGTAGAAGGAGTAAAATTCCTGACAATTACTGACCACCAACCTTTAAAATGGTTAATGAATTTGAAATCACCTTCAGGACGTCTTGCCAGATGGGCACTTCAATTGCAACCATACTTATTCGAAATTAAATACTCACCAGGACGTACTAATATTGTGGCAGACACATTATCACGTCCACCATGCACAGAAGACTCAGTAAATTGTATGTTATGTTATGCTGAGCTGGATCTACCTAATCGAGGGGAGAAATCAATAAGAGATGCCCAGTTGAAGGATGAAGAATTGGAAAACATAATTGAAATTTTAGAAAATAAATCTGAAACTGAAGAATTCATGCAATGGACAAAGAGAGGATATATTATGCACAAAGGAGTATTATATAGATTCACTGAAGATCAAGACGATGACACCGCTAAACTTCTTGTTCCGAAACATGAAAGATCAGATATTATAAAGGCATTCCATGATGAACCAACCGCTGGTCACCTTGGTATTGAGAGAACAGAAAAGCGAATTTCTAACAGATTTTTCTGGCAAGGAATGAGAAAAGATATAATACACTATGTCAAGACTTGTAACGACTGTCAAAAATATAAACCTACAAATCAAAAACCTGCAGGCCTGTATCAAAGTACTGCTAATAATCGACGATTCGAAACTCTTTCTATTGATTTATTTGGTCCACTACCAAAAGGACCTAACAATGAGCGATGGATTTTTATTATTGAAGATACAGCAACGAGATGGGTTGAACTATTTGCACTTACAGAAGCTACGGCCGAAAATTGCGCAAAAACATTACTGAATGAGGTTTTCCTTAGATATGGTTTACCAAGAAGAATATGTAGTGATAATGGTACCCAATTTATATCTGCTATCATGCAACAATTGACTTTCTGCCTAGGCATTCAACAAACTTTAAGTCCAGTTTATCACCCTGAGCCAAACATGGTGGAACGTAAAAATAGAGATATGAAATCTCAAATAGCGATAATGGTAAAAAAACAGTCATCGAACTTGGCCAAGCACTTTACCAGCTATAAGATTCACTATGAATACAGCGTTTAATAAAACTACTGGATTTTCTTCGGCATATCTTACATTCGGCCGAGAGTTAAGGACCCTTCAAGATTTATCACACGATATCAGTACTATTGTCCAATCTGAAAATTTCATTGCTGAAATCACACCTACTTTGAAGAAATTGGACAAAGATTTAAAAATAGCTAAAGCAAATATAGAGAAAATGCAAGACGAAAATTTTGTTCGTAGTAACGTCAATCGAAGACCAGATCCTGGATACAAATATGGAGATCTTGTTTTAATTACTACTCATCCAATAAGTAATCAAAATAAACAATTCGCAGCCAAGCTGGCACCTCGCAGAGATGGCCCATACATGATTATCAAAAAACATGGATGCTCCATTTATGAAGTCGCACATCCTGATAAACCAAATGAAGTTATTGGGAAATATCACACTATAGCCATTACAAAGTTCCAACAAAGAGATGATATTACTTCAACACCAATTATACCAATACGAAGAAGAGGACGTCCTCGCAATAATTAGTTTTGCTAACTGTTGGTGATGCTGGTACTTTATCGGGACGATTCAAAGTACCAGAGGGGGAGATTGTAGCAAACCATTTAACCCCTGTGAACTAAAACAATACGATTGCGCGTGGACTCGAATACTTTCCTGCTCGCACATGTACTGCTGTTTCACGAAGCCCTGATGACGTCGCACGCCACCCCTTCCCGATGGAGCGTTGCCGCTGCGTCGAGCGCCTATATAAGCCGCGCCGCGGTCAAGTGAAAGTAGTCGTTAGCTAGCCTTCGTCTTAAGCGGTAGCGTCAGCAGCCCTTAAGACAAGGACAGTACGCAAAGCCGGTTAGCGTCAGCATACCACTTTGTTAGCTAGGGTGGAAGCAGGATCTGGCAGCGTCAGCAGCCTATCCTGTAACCTACGTAGGTTCGCGAGTTTGTATTCCGAGTCAGTCACAATACACGTACAGTACCTACTGCCGGTGTTTTATTTTGTGCCTACCCTACAATTGGCGCCCAACGTAAAAAAAAAATTGTACTAAGAAACTACGAAAGTTTATACAATGGAAGACGAAATGAAGAATATTTCTACAATTTCTTCAGTACAACTGACTGCTCAACAATTTCAAGAATTGATTGGAAGCGTAAGGGCAACCAAGAAGAACTTTACGCGATGTACGTCGCGTACGTAATAATGTAAAATATTAACGATGAAGATGCGCTGCTCGGTTTACCCCTTTTACTTACCGACACCGCTAGCACATGGTGGAAGGGAGTGAAAAACGAGGTAAAAGACTGGAATGCGGCGATTGCAGCGATTCGCAATGCCTTTGCTCCACAACGCCCACCGCACGATATTTATCTCGCCCTTTTTTCTACCCCCCAAGGCAAAAATGAGCCAATTGACCAATTCATAATGTCGAAAAGAGCTCTTCTGGCGCAATTGCCACCGAAAAGACATAAAGAAGAAGAACAACTTGATTTCGTTTATGGACTCCTACATGTGGACCTAAAGAAGAAGATTGAACGCTCATCAATTAAAACTTTTAAAGAGTTATTAAGTAAATCCCGACATTTTGAGGCGCTAGCCAAAGAAGAACAAATGGTTCTTACACCAACGCAAAAAAATCCAGTTTCACGCCTAAACACAAGAAAAGATGCTTATTTTGTGGAAAAAAAGGACACTCAACGGAAGAATGTCGAAAACGCCTTGCAAAATTGGCAGATGCGAAACCTAATGAGGAGGAGAAAATAAAATGCTATGGTTGTGGAGCTCCTGGAGTATTTAGAAGTAACTGCGATACCTGCAAATCTAAAGAAACACCTCCAAAACCGGTCCAATTTTATAATATAAATACAAGATTAGACCATCATGCAAAAATACCAACTATTGAAATCGATGTATGTGGGTCGCCTGGTTATGCATACATAGATACTGCAGCTAGAACAAGCATCGCTAGCAAAAAATTATACCGAATTATGGTACGACATGGAGTGACATTTGACACCTGTGAGATGGACGTGAGCTTGGCAGATGGTTCTTCGAAACTAACAACATTGCTCACAACGACAGTAACCACCAAAATTGGACGCAGATCACTGCCAGTCACATTTTCTGTCCTTCCTGAGGCTAGTGACAACCGAACTCTTTTGGGGATTGATTTTTTGCAATCAGCCGGAATAGTGCTTAACCTGGCACAAAGAGTATGGCATTTTATCGATGACCCAAGTAATGAGTACCCCTTCTTACAAATAAAAAATACAAAGGAAAGTGTAAAAACACTGAATTTTAGCCAAACAAAAGATAAAGATGTAATAATTACGCCAGAGATAGATGGATTTTTAAAATGGGCTAAAGAATTACAAGTAGTTTCTCCGATGCCTGTAACACCAACAGATTTAGCGGTCTCACCACAGAAAACTCTTACTGAAGACGTACAGTGGAAGTTGCTCAAATTGGACACGCCTCCTTCAGCAAATCATCCCCGTGAGCCCCGTGAAATAGGAGATTTAAAACATAAAGATCCTCGTGTTACATATGTGCTAATAAATAATTTACCATTGTATTCTATTGATGTTTCATTAAGCATGGATGAAGCAATTCATTTATCTCCCAAAGAAAAGAATCAACTTAATGATCTTTTATCAGAACACAGTCATATTTTTAATAAAACTGGCGATCCCACTCCTTTTGCTTTACATAGAATTGATACCGGTAATAACAAGCCCATCGCTGTCAAACCTTATCGTCTCTCTCCACGTCGTCAGGAACAACTAAGAGAGAAATTAGATGATATGCTGCACCAAGACATAATAGAGGAATGTGATTCTGCTTGGGCATCTCCAGTAATTCTTGTACCAAAAGGGAACGAAGATGTAAGAGTTTGTATAGATTATCGAAAATTAAATGAAATAACAAAACCGGATAGATATCCGTTACCAAGAATGGATGATTTACTTCATCAAGCTAAAGCTACGCCATTTATGTCAACAATTGACCTTCATTCTGGTTATTGGCAACTTATGGTCCATCCAGAAGACCAACACAAGACAGCATTTATTTCCCCATTTGGCATGTATCAATTTAAACGTATGCCTTTCGGTCTACGCAATGCACCAGCTACATTTCAACGTTTGATGGATAAATTCACTACAGGGTTAAAAGCCGAATTTGTATTGACATATCTTGATGATATTATTGTGAGATCAACGTCATATAAGCAACATATTGAAGATTTGAAAGAAATCTTCGAAAAACTACATTTTTATAAATTAAGAGCGAATAGAAGTAAATGTCGTTTCTGTTGTTCTGTAATTAAATATTTGGGACATATTATTGTGCCGGATGGAATCAAAACTGATCCAGATAAGACTGCAGCTATTATTGAGCTACCGTCACCAAAGAATCTTAAGCAATTACTATCCTTCTTGCAAACGGCATCCTGGTACAGACGATTTATCAAAAATTTTGCAGAAATTGCAAGGCCTTTAACAAAACTTACAAAGAAAGCAGCGACATGGCAATGGGAAGAAACACAAAGGTTAGCATTTCAAAAACTAAAAATAGCTTTAACAACTGCACCAGTTTTAAGACAAGCAAACTATGAATTACCTTTTATTATAGAAACTGATGCTAGTCATTACGCTATAGGAGCAGCTTTGGTCCAGGGGGAGTGTGAAGAAGAGCACCCTGTTGAATATGCTAGTCGATTATTGACACCTGCTGAATGTAATTATACAGTCACAGAGAAAGAAGCATTAGCTATTGTATGGGCAGTATCAAAATTTCGTGGTTACGTAGAAGGAGTAAAATTCCTGACAATTACTGACCACCAACCTTTAAAATGGTTAATGAATTTGAAATCACCTTCAGGACGTCTTGCCAGATGGGCACTTCAATTGCAACCATACTTATTCGAAATTAAATACTCACCAGGACGTACTAATATTGTGGCAGACACATTATCACGTCCACCATGCACAGAAGACTCAGTAAATTGTATGTTATGTTATGCTGAGCTGGATCTACCTAATCGAGGGGAGAAATCAATAAGAGATGCCCAGTTGAAGGATGAAGAATTGGAAAACATAATTGAAATTTTAGAAAATAAATCTGAAACTGAAGAATTCATGCAATGGACAAAGAGAGGATATATTATGCACAAAGGAGTATTATATAGATTCACTGAAGATCAAGACGATGACACCGCTAAACTTCTTGTTCCGAAACATGAAAGATCAGATATTATAAAGGCATTCCATGATGAACCAACCGCTGGTCACCTTGGTATTGAGAGAACAGAAAAGCGAATTTCTAACAGATTTTTCTGGCAAGGAATGAGAAAAGATATAATACACTATGTCAAGACTTGTAACGACTGTCAAAAATATAAACCTACAAATCAAAAACCTGCAGGCCTGTATCAAAGTACTGCTAATAATCGACGATTCGAAACTCTTTCTATTGATTTATTTGGTCCACTACCAAAAGGACCTAACAATGAGCGATGGATTTTTATTATTGAAGATACAGCAACGAGATGGGTTGAACTATTTGCACTTACAGAAGCTACGGCCGAAAATTGCGCAAAAACATTACTGAATGAGGTTTTCCTTAGATATGGTTTACCAAGAAGAATATGTAGTGATAATGGTACCCAATTTATATCTGCTATCATGCAACAATTGACTTTCTGCCTAGGCATTCAACAAACTTTAAGTCCAGTTTATCACCCTGAGCCAAACATGGTGGAACGTAAAAATAGAGATATGAAATCTCAAATAGCGATAATGGTAAAAAAACAGTCATCGAACTTGGCCAAGCACTTTACCAGCTATAAGATTCACTATGAATACAGCGTTTAATAAAACTACTGGATTTTCTTCGGCATATCTTACATTCGGCCGAGAGTTAAGGACCCTTCAAGATTTATCACACGATATCAGTACTATTGTCCAATCTGAAAATTTCATTGCTGAAATCACACCTACTTTGAAGAAATTGGACAAAGATTTAAAAATAGCTAAAGCAAATATAGAGAAAATGCAAGACGAAAATTTTGTTCGTAGTAACGTCAATCGAAGACCAGATCCTGGATACAAATATGGAGATCTTGTTTTAATTACTACTCATCCAATAAGTAATCAAAATAAACAATTCGCAGCCAAGCTGGCACCTCGCAGAGATGGCCCATACATGATTATCAAAAAACATGGATGCTCCATTTATGAAGTCGCACATCCTGATAAACCAAATGAAGTTATTGGGAAATATCACACTATAGCCATTACAAAGTTCCAACAAAGAGATGATATTACTTCAACACCAATTATACCAATACGAAGAAGAGGACGTCCTCGCAATAATTAGTTTTGCTAACTGTTGGTGATGCTGGTACTTTATCGGGACGATTCAAAGTACCAGAGGGGGAGATTGTAGCAAACCATTTAACCCCTGTGAACTAAAACAATACGATTGCGCGTGGACTCGAATACTTTCCTGCTCGCACATGTACTGCTGTTTCACGAAGCCCTGATGACGTCGCACGCCACCCCTTCCCGATGGAGCGTTGCCGCTGCGTCGAGCGCCTATATAAGCCGCGCCGCGGTCAAGTGAAAGTAGTCGTTAGCTAGCCTTCGTCTTAAGCGGTAGCGTCAGCAGCCCTTAAGACAAGGACAGTACGCAAAGCCGGTTAGCGTCAGCATACCACTTTGTTAGCTAGGGTGGAAGCAGGATCTGGCAGCGTCAGCAGCCTATCCTGTAACCTACGTAGGTTCGCGAGTTTGTATTCCGAGTCAGTCACAATACACGTACAGTACCTACTGCCGGTGTTTTATTTTGTGCCTACCCTACAATTGGCGCCCAACGTAAAAAAAAAATTGTACTAAGAAACTACGAAAGTTTATACAATGGAAGACGAAATGAAGAATATTTCTACAATTTCTTCAGTACAACTGACTGCTCAACAATTTCAAGAATTGATTGGAAGCGTAAGGGCAACCAAGAAGAACTTTACGCGATGTACGTCGCGTACGTAATAATGTAAAATATTAACGATGAAGATGCGCTGCTCGGTTTACCCCTTTTACTTACCGACACCGCTAGCACATGGTGGAAGGGAGTGAAAAACGAGGTAAAAGACTGGAATGCGGCGATTGCAGCGATTCGCAATGCCTTTGCTCCACAACGCCCACCGCACGATATTTATCTCGCCCTTTTTTCTACCCCCCAAGGCAAAAATGAGCCAATTGACCAATTCATAATGTCGAAAAGAGCTCTTCTGGCGCAATTGCCACCGAAAAGACATAAAGAAGAAGAACAACTTGATTTCGTTTATGGACTCCTACATGTGGACCTAAAGAAGAAGATTGAACGCTCATCAATTAAAACTTTTAAAGAGTTATTAAGTAAATCCCGACATTTTGAGGCGCTAGCCAAAGAAGAACAAATGGTTCTTACACCAACGCAAAAAAATCCAGTTTCACGCCTAAACACAAGAAAAGATGCTTATTTTGTGGAAAAAAAGGACACTCAACGGAAGAATGTCGAAAACGCCTTGCAAAATTGGCAGATGCGAAACCTAATGAGGAGGAGAAAATAAAATGCTATGGTTGTGGAGCTCCTGGAGTATTTAGAAGTAACTGCGATACCTGCAAATCTAAAGAAACACCTCCAAAACCGGTCCAATTTTATAATATAAATACAAGATTAGACCATCATGCAAAAATACCAACTATTGAAATCGATGTATGTGGGTCGCCTGGTTATGCATACATAGATACTGCAGCTAGAACAAGCATCGCTAGCAAAAAATTATACCGAATTATGGTACGACATGGAGTGACATTTGACACCTGTGAGATGGACGTGAGCTTGGCAGATGGTTCTTCGAAACTAACAACATTGCTCACAACGACAGTAACCACCAAAATTGGACGCAGATCACTGCCAGTCACATTTTCTGTCCTTCCTGAGGCTAGTGACAACCGAACTCTTTTGGGGATTGATTTTTTGCAATCAGCCGGAATAGTGCTTAACCTGGCACAAAGAGTATGGCATTTTATCGATGACCCAAGTAATGAGTACCCCTTCTTACAAATAAAAAATACAAAGGAAAGTGTAAAAACACTGAATTTTAGCCAAACAAAAGATAAAGATGTAATAATTACGCCAGAGATAGATGGATTTTTAAAATGGGCTAAAGAATTACAAGTAGTTTCGCCGATGCCTGTAACACCAACAGATTTAGCGGTCTCACCACAGAAAACTCTTACTGAAGACGTACAGTGGAAGTTGCTCAAATTGGACACGCCTCCTTCAGCAAATCATCCCCGTGAGCCCCGTGAAATAGGAGATTTAAAACATAAAGATCCTCGTGTTACATATGTGCTAATAAATAATTTACCATTGTATTCTATTGATGTTTCATTAAGCATGGATGAAGCAATTCATTTATCTCCCAAAGAAAAGAATCAACTTAATGATCTTTTATCAGAACACAGTCATATTTTTAATAAAACTGGCGATCCCACTCCTTTTGCTTTACATAGAATTGATACCGGTAATAACAAGCCCATCGCTGTCAAACCTTATCGTCTCTCTCCACGTCGTCAGGAACAACTAAGAGAGAAATTAGATGATATGCTGCACCAAGACATAATAGAGGAATGTGATTCTGCTTGGGCATCTCCAGTAATTCTTGTACCAAAAGGGAACGAAGATGTAAGAGTTTGTATAGATTATCGAAAATTAAATGAAATAACAAAACCGGATAGATATCCGTTACCAAGAATGGATGATTTACTTCATCAAGCTAAAGCTACGCCATTTATGTCAACAATTGACCTTCATTCTGGTTATTGGCAACTTATGGTCCATCCAGAAGACCAACACAAGACAGCATTTATTTCCCCATTTGGCATGTATCAATTTAAACGTATGCCTTTCGGTCTACGCAATGCACCAGCTACATTTCAACGTTTGATGGATAAATTCACTACAGGGTTAAAAGCCGAATTTGTATTGACATATCTTGATGATATTATTGTGAGATCAACGTCATATAAGCAACATATTGAAGATTTGAAAGAAATCTTCGAAAAACTACATTTTTATAAATTAAGAGCGAATAGAAGTAAATGTCGTTTCTGTTGTTCTGTAATTAAATATTTGGGACATATTATTGTGCCGGATGGAATCAAAACTGATCCAGATAAGACTGCAGCTATTATTGAGCTACCGTCACCAAAGAATCTTAAGCAATTACTATCCTTCTTGCAAACGGCATCCTGGTACAGACGATTTATCAAAAATTTTGCAGAAATTGCAAGGCCTTTAACAAAACTTACAAAGAAAGCAGCGACATGGCAATGGGAAGAAACACAAAGGTTAGCATTTCAAAAACTAAAAATAGCTTTAACAACTGCACCAGTTTTAAGACAAGCAAACTATGAATTACCTTTTATTATAGAAACTGATGCTAGTCATTACGCTATAGGAGCAGCTTTGGTCCAGGGGGAGTGTGAAGAAGAGCACCCTGTTGAATATGCTAGTCGATTATTGACACCTGCTGAATGTAATTATACAGTCACAGAGAAAGAAGCATTAGCTATTGTATGGGCAGTATCAAAATTTCGTGGTTACGTAGAAGGAGTAAAATTCCTGACAATTACTGACCACCAACCTTTAAAATGGTTAATGAATTTGAAATCACCTTCAGGACGTCTTGCCAGATGGGCACTTCAATTGCAACCATACTTATTCGAAATTAAATACTCACCAGGACGTACTAATATTGTGGCAGACACATTATCACGTCCACCATGCACAGAAGACTCAGTAAATTGTATGTTATGTTATGCTGAGCTGGATCTACCTAATCGAGGGGAGAAATCAATAAGAGATGCCCAGTTGAAGGATGAAGAATTGGAAAACATAATTGAAATTTTAGAAAATAAATCTGAAACTGAAGAATTCATGCAATGGACAAAGAGAGGATATATTATGCACAAAGGAGTATTATATAGATTCACTGAAGATCAAGACGATGACACCGCTAAACTTCTTGTTCCGAAACATGAAAGATCAGATATTATAAAGGCATTCCATGATGAACCAACCGCTGGTCACCTTGGTATTGAGAGAACAGAAAAGCGAATTTCTAACAGATTTTTCTGGCAAGGAATGAGAAAAGATATAATACACTATGTCAAGACTTGTAACGACTGTCAAAAATATAAACCTACAAATCAAAAACCTGCAGGCCTGTATCAAAGTACTGCTAATAATCGACGATTCGAAACTCTTTCTATTGATTTATTTGGTCCACTACCAAAAGGACCTAACAATGAGCGATGGATTTTTATTATTGAAGATACAGCAACGAGATGGGTTGAACTATTTGCACTTACAGAAGCTACGGCCGAAAATTGCGCAAAAACATTACTGAATGAGGTTTTCCTTAGATATGGTTTACCAAGAAGAATATGTAGTGATAATGGTACCCAATTTATATCTGCTATCATGCAACAATTGACTTTCTGCCTAGGCATTCAACAAACTTTAAGTCCAGTTTATCACCCTGAGCCAAACATGGTGGAACGTAAAAATAGAGATATGAAATCTCAAATAGCGATAATGGTAAAAAAACAGTCATCGAACTTGGCCAAGCACTTTACCAGCTATAAGATTCACTATGAATACAGCGTTTAATAAAACTACTGGTTTTTCTTCGGCATATCTTACATTCGGCCGAGAGTTAAGGACCCTTCAAGATTTATCACACGATATCAGTACTATTGTCCAATCTGAAAATTTCATTGCTGAAATCACACCTACTTTGAAGAAATTGGACAAAGATTTAAAAATAGCTAAAGCAAATATAGAGAAAATGCAAGACGAAAATTTTGTTCGTAGTAACGTAAATCGAAGACCAGATCCTGGATACAAATATGGAGATCTTGTTTTAATTACTACTCATCCAATAAGTAATCAAAATAAACAATTCGCAGCCAAGCTGGCACCTCGCAGAGATGGCCCATACATGATTAACAAAAAACATGGATGCTCCATTTATGAAGTCGCACATCCTGATAAACCAAATGAAGTTATTGGGAAATATCACACTATAGCCATTACAAAGTTCCAACAAAGAGATGATATTACTTCAACACCAATTATACCAATACGAAGAAGAGGACGTCCTCGCAATAATTAGTTTTGCTAACTGTTGGTGATGCTGGTACTTTATCGGGACGATTCAAAGTACCAGAGGGGGAGATTGTAGCAAACCATTTAACCCCTGTGAACTAAAACAATACGATTGCGCGTGGACTCGAATACTTTCCTGCTCGCACATGTACTGCTGTTTCACGAAGCCCTGATGACGTCGCACGCCACCCCTTCCCGATGGAGCGTTGCCGCTGCGTCGAGCGCCTATATAAGCCGCGCCGCGGTCAAGTGAAAGTAGTCGTTAGCTAGCCTTCGTCTTAAGCGGTAGCGTCAGCAGCCCTTAAGACAAGGACAGTACGCAAAGCCGGTTAGCGTCAGCATACCACTTTGTTAGCTAGGGTGGAAGCAGGATCTGGCAGCGTCAGCAGCCTATCCTGTAACCTACGTAGGTTCGCGAGTTTGTATTCCGAGTCAGTCACAATACACGTACAGTACCTACTGCCGGTGTTTTATTTTGTGCCTACCCTACATATCAGCCTATACTGCCCACTGCTGGGCAAAGGCCTCCTCTCACAAATCGAGGTGAGAGAGATTAGGTCATACTCCACCACGCGGACCCAGTGCGGATTGGTGGAGGCAGGTTTGTGGCCACCTGCTTATCGAGCCGCCTTTAAGGCGGCTCGATAAGCAGGTGGCCACAAATATAATAACTTAGTTAATATATTTTTAAAAAATCCAGCAGATGTATTTGTTGTACTAGGGGATTTTAATTTGCCTAATATAAATTGGTCCTCGTCAAAGAATGATTTGTCCAGCCCAGTAATTTATGTGGTGCTACTCAAACAAGTTTATTTGACAATTTTAGTTTATGCAATTTGTCTCAATACAACTCTCACCGTAATATAAATAATAGATTATTGGACTTGGTTTTATGTAATAATATTGTGAACGTTAATTGCTGTACTAGTCCACTTGTACCAGAGGACCCCCACCACAAAGCGCTTTTTATACTTGCTGACTTCGTACAAATTCATACTCTATCTTCAAAACCTTATAATAAATTCTTATATAATATAGTCAACTTTTCTTCAATTACAAAAGAACTGGATAAAATGACTGGCAGGGCGAATTCAACGCCAGAACATTAGAGGATGCTACAGTTTTCTTTTATGATACTTTATATAAGCTACGTTCGATACATGTACCTAAAAAGACTGTAGTACCCTCGACGAAGTATCCAGTTTGGTATAAACCGACATTGACTAAAATTCTTAAAGAAAAATCAAAATTTCACCACAAATATAAAAAGTACGGCAACTTAGCCGATTATCAGTCCTTTGTTACTTTAAGAGCACGGGCTAAAGCCTTGGAATGCGATCTATTTAATAATTACATAGCAGCAATTGAGAATAATATTCTAAAAAATCCAAAATCTTTTTGGACTTACGTTAAATCTAAAAAACAGTCTAATATCTACCCTGCAGTCTTAAATTATAGTCAACAATCATCTAGTAACGGTGAAAAGATTTGTAACATGTTTGCTGATTATTTTCACTCTAACTTCTTACATAATTCCCACACTGTAGACTCAAGCCTTGCTCGAATTGACGACCCTACGGCAGATATCAGTTCCATTTAAGTGTGCGATGAACAAGTTTTAAAATTACTTAAAGCGACTAACCTGACAAAGTCTGCTGGGCCAGATGATATCCCCCCTATATTTGTGATCAATTGTGCTAAGAGCCTTGCCTTACCCCTTTCCTTACTTTATAGACGATCTCTTACAAAAGGACAGGTGCCCAAAATTTGGAAATCTGTATATGTAACGCCAATATATAAAAATGGATCTAAAGACCAGGTTGCAAATTACAGACCCATCTCTAAATTATGCCTTTTCGCTAAAATACTTGAAAAAATTGTATATTCACAACTATATTCCTCTCTCAAACATTATTTTAATTTAAGCCAGCACGGATGTCTGAGCGGCCGTTCTACAACATCTAATCTTATTGTATCGACTGACTTTCTTACCGAGTATATGTCACAGCGGTCCCAAGTCGATGTAGTGTATACTGACTACAGTAAGGCTTTTGACAGAATTGATCATTCGATATTACTTCAGAAACTTCTTTTAATCGGTATAAGAGGAGATCTATTCAGATGGTTTACATCCTATGTTGAAAATCGGTGCCAAACTGTAGTCTTGAATGGGTTCTCCTCTAAGGTGTTATTTATTCCATCTGGAGTACCTCAAGGGTCTCTGCTTGGCCCTTTGCTATTTGTCATCTTCATTAATGATATTTCCCACTGTTTTAGGCACTCAAAAATACTTTTATACGCCGATGATCTAAAAATTCTAAGTCCCATTACCACTGTCACTTACGCAATCAATCTTCAACATGACCTCCATCGTTTCCAGAATTACTGCATTTTAAACAAATTAGAGTTAAATGCATCTAAATGCCACATATGTAGTTTTACTAGAAAACCTAAACCTTTATTATTTAATTACAAATTGAAAGACACGCTCATATCTAGAGTCAACACTATTAAGGATCTGGGGGTGACATTTGACTCAAAACTTCTATTCGATGAACATATAAACATTATTACAAGAAAAGCATCGAAATCTTTGGGTTTCATTATTAGGTTATCAAATGAATTCAAAAGCATTAAGACTTTTAAAATCCTTTATTGTACTTTCGTTCGCAGTCACCTCGAATATTCTTGTCAAGTTTGGAATCCCAATTACAAAATCTATATTAACAGAATCGAAAACATACAGAAGAGATTTGTGAGGTATTTGCAATACCGCTCCAGCACTTATCTGCCAAATTACGTACATCGTTGCAAAAAGTTTCATATGTTACCGTTGTATGAAAGAAGGCGAGCAGCGGATCTAGCTTTTCTTCTAAACATTGTAAATGATTCTGTTGACTGTCCCGAATTGCGAGAAAAGATTGGTTTACGCGTTCCCTCTGCATTTTTAAGGAAGCCAGACTTATTAATATTCCATACAGCAGGTGCATTTACAGGCAAAACTCATTTCTAGTAAGGGCATCTAAATCATATAATGCGATAACGCAAACAATTGATATTGATTTATTTAACACTAGAGTCTCTCAGCTTAAAAATATGTTAAATGGTCTCTTTTTTCTTTAATTGTATGTGTTTTTTTTATTGTATGTTATTTAAGTTTTATCGTCACTTTATGTTCTGCCGTGCTATATTCATGTTGTAATTATTTGTGGGAACTTATAATTGGCCTTCAGCATTTACTATTTAAGCCATACTTGTTCTTTGTTAGCTGTTAGTTTTCCTAAAATGAATAAAATAAAAAAAATAAATAAAAAATAAACTGATTTAAATATTAATTTGCTCAACATACACTTCTCTTCCTCGTCTAATATTGATGATTTAACTAGAGCAAATACATTAAAATATCTTTCAAATATACCAACTCCAGCCTACCCTCCTTTTATTTTCAATAGTCTATCCGATTGTGATGTTAAAAAGAGCGTACAGTCAATCTCCTCCAACGCCGTTGGTGGCGATGGCATAAGTCGCACTATGCTAGTGCCATTAATCGACATTATCGTGCCCATCCTTTGTCTCCTTTTTAATAACTCCATCACAAGAGGCATATTTCCTTCTATTTAGAAAGACGCGCAAATTATTCCTTTATCTAAAAAACCCAAACCTAAATCTTTCTCTGAGTATCGTCCAATATCCATTCTTCAGTTTCTTTCTAAGGTCTTTGAACGTCTTATTCACAATCAAATCAGCAATTTCCTTGACTGTCATAATGTCTTTAATCCATTCCAATCTGGTTTTCGTCCTGGCCATAGCACAGTAAGTACTCTTGTTAAAGTCACCGATGATATTTGCTTTTCTATGGAAAATGGTAACTTAACAGTGCTTAGATTGTTGGATTTCAACAATGCATTTAATGCCGTCGATTTTGACATTCTCTTAACTCAATTAACATATCTCCAACGGTGGTCGAATGATTTCACAGTTATCTGTATGGACGCCGGCAGCGGGTTCGCCTTGAAGAGAATTTCTCATCATGGTGTGACACGTCGGCTGGAGTACCACAGGGCGGGGTTCTATCTCCACTCCTTTTCGTAATCTTCATTAATTCAATTTCCCATGATATCTCTTCTACATACCACTTATATGCAGATGATCTTCAAAATTATTCTCATTCTTCGCTTGTCAGATTACACGAGTGTATAAGTACTGTAACTAATGATTTACTTCGTATAACAGAGTGGAGCAAAATTATGGCCTGAAAGTGAATCCCACTAAGACCCAAGCAATAATCATTGGCAGTTCGCGTCTTATCTTAAAGGTGGACTGGACTTTACTTCCGCGGATTAATTTTAATGGAGTGTCGATTCCGTACAGTGTAACTGTAAAAAACTTGGGCTTAACGATGGATCGCCGTATGAGTTGGGCTAGTCAGCTGCAAGATGCCAGTCGCTACTATACGCTGCAGCAAGTTCTCTTAGAAGACTGCGAAACTTTCTGCCTATTCTCGTCTATGCTGAGATCTGCTATCTAAATCTCACTGAAGCGTCTTCAAAACTTTTGTATAAGATTTATTTTGGCTTGCGTAAATATGATCATGTATCTCAGTTTCGTTCTAAGCTCAAGTGGCTCCCTATACGTCTTCGCCGGAATACTCATATCCTCTGTCTGTATAGTCTGTATATTTTTATACATCAGCCAAGAACTTGGCTAATAACAAAGTTGCTTCTATTGAGCAATCTAATAATGACATTTGTAATTTAAATTAAGACATTTTTAATAATGAAAACTTTGACATTTCTAATAATTTAAATTACACTTTAAGACAATAGAGACATCCTCTTGCTCTAATATTCATGAAATATTTAGCAAAAAAAAAACAAAATTTCATTAACCTGGTCCATCAAAATGTCCAGTGTATGACGGGCAAAGATTTGGAAATTGAATTATTCATGAATGGTTGCAAAGTAGATATTCTTTGTATTACAGAACATTGGCTTGCAAGTAACCAGATCATGTTCAATTTCTCAAATCACCAGGTTGCTAGCTCTCTCAGCAGAGTTAATATGATACATGGTGGCTCTTTAATAATCGTAAATAATAATATTAAATAAAAGAACGTAAGGTTATATTGAGCCTATCTGTCGAAAGAGTTATAGAAGTTGCATATATTAAGCCTGAGCAGTTCATTGTTGTGTGCGTATACAGACCTCTTTCTTCACCTTATGATCATTTCAAGCAATTAATGGAGGACCCTTTACATAAAATAAAACTAATTTACGGATTTTATCGCGGTTTATTATTGATTTTTAGTTCCCGACGAGTTTCGAGTGCTTTGCAGCACCCATGGTCACGGGAGGGACTGAGGTGTTAGACGTCCAAAAGGCATAGTTGTTCCAGGGTTTGTTGGTCCGATCTACGCAGAATGAGCTCACAGTGTCTTGAGGTCTTGCAGTGTTATGCTTGGTTTTGGATTTGATTATATTAATTACCGGATCCCAAGTCGATGGAAGCACCCAGCCATCTTCTCTATTGAAATTTTTTAATTTCAATAGCCTCGCGAACCATCCTTGGTAGGAATTCGTGTTCTTTCACGAGAATTTGTGGTCTATCAAAACTGATGTTATGGCGGGTGCGGTCAAGGGCATGTTCACAGACTGCAGACTTCTTTAAGCGACGGTGTTTAAGTCAGCTATGTGTTCTTTAACCCGAGTTTTTACCGGTCTTTTTGTTTGTCCTATATATAGTTATGTGAACATGTTGTGCGGATTATGAAGCCACACTAAGGTCCCCTCTTCAAAACCGTTGGTGTTCGCGTTTCGGTCATATCGAGTTTTCATTTTAGTACCGGCTTTCAAGCCGTGTTCTCTAACCCTCTTATGCACCTCGTCCAGCTGGGTTTGAAGATCACTTACATAATCTGTGACTGGCTTAGGGACTGTGTGTCTGTTATCGCATCCACCGGAAGCCTCATTTCTCGGCCGAAATTCACTCTTGCTGGAGTGTAATCCATACTGTCATAAACGGCAGACCGATAGGACATCAAAAACAGCGGGATGTACTGATCCCAGTCTCTCTGGTGATAATTCACAACCTTTTCCAAGTGATTTTCCAAAGTTTGGTTGAACCTTTCGATCATGTTATCCGGTTGCGGATGCGCTGGAGTTGTTCGGGTCTTATGGACACCGAGTAGCTCGCACATTTCTTGGAATAGAGCTGATTCAAAGTTCCATCCTTGGTCTGAATGTATCTCCAAAGGAACACCATAGCGACAGACCACTTCATGGACCAGTTTCCTTGCTACGGTTGTAGCCTCTTAGTTAGGTGTTGCGAAAACTTCCGGCCATTTAGTAAAGTAGTCTTGTATAACTATAATGTATTTGTTGCCATCATCGGTCTCCGGGAACGATCCAGCAACGTCGATAGCGATGCGTTCCCATGGTGCGCCAATGTTGTACAACTTCAACTTACCTTTACTTCTTGTCTGCGGACCTTTTACTAAAGTACATGTAGTGCATTCACCTTACCAATCCTCAACATCCTCTCGACAACGTAGCCAATAAAACCACTGCAGCTCTTTAACCAGCGTTTTCTTGACTCCAAGATGTCCACCGGAAACGCGGTCATGAATATGCCGTAAAAGGGGAGGCACTTTGCACTTTGGCACCACCACCTGCATAGTCGCTTCTTTACTATTATTGGACTCCCATTTGCTATATAGCACACCATTTTCTAGGACTAAACTGTCCCACTGAGCCCTTGGTAGTAGTACTATAAGCAGACACTTCAGCCCATTGGGGCTTGCATCCATTATTCTTCCATTCCAGAATAGGGCACAGATCGCTTCTTGTGCCTAGTCCATTAATCTTCGAGACCACGAGTTCTTATGAGTCGGACTTCTTCTCACGGCTCATTCTTTTGACAGTGCTTGCAGTCTTCGGCACATGGTTTTCGTGATAACGCGTCAGCATTATTGTGTCCTTTCCCACTCCGGTGTTCGATCTCAAAGTTAAATTCCTGTAGTTGCTCGAGCGATCTTGCTACTTGACCTTCCCAGGCGTTGTTTAAGTACGCCGAAGGCATGCTCGCAATTTAAGTTTCAGACGAAGTCCCGTTTCTCTTCTGTCAATCGTTGTAAAGGTTTTGTGATGTCCGAAACATTCTTGACGAACCGTCTGTAGTACGTGCATAATCCCAGGAATGCGCGAACTTCTGTTTTGTTCTTTGGTACGGACCATTCTTGAACAGCTTTCACATTCTCGGGATCAGTTTTCACTCCATTCGCCGAGATAATGTGGCAAGATAGCTGACCTCCTTTTTAAAGACTTCTTTGGGCTCAATTTAAGGTTAGCTTCGCGAATCCGGGTAAACACTCTATCTTAATTCCTCAAGTTTTCCTTGAAACTCCGCCCCATGACAATAGCGTCATCGAGGTAGACCAGGCATACATCACCGAGAAGGCCGATGATCACTCTTTCCAAGAGGCTTTCAAATGTTGCTGGAGCGTTGCATAATCCAAATGGCATAACATTGTTCCCTATTCCGGTGCTGAACGCTGTCTTGTATTTGTCCTCCGGTCTTATTTCCACCTGCCAGTAGCCACTTTTCAAATCAATGATCGAAAACCACTTCATACCACTGAGCATGTTCAGCGTGTCATCGATTCGGGGAAGGGGGTAGCTGTTCTTTGTGATATTATTTAACATCCGATAATCAACGCAGAAGCTTGTACTGCCGTCCTTCTTCTTTACCAAGACCACCGGTGATGACCATGGACTCGTAGAGGGCTCAATTATTTTGTTGTCAGCCATATCCCTGATCATTTCAATTACTTTCGCTTCTCTAGACCATGGTATGCGTCGTGGTCTCTGTTTTATAGGACGAGCATCACCTGTATCGATCTGGTGTTTCACAAATCCTGTCCTTCTGCAGTCTCTTCCAGTTGCGAAGATGTCCCTAAATTTTAGCAATAGATCTCTGGCTTGCCGTAGTTCTGAAGATGATAAATTCTCCTGAGAAGCTGCCAGAAGTTTGCTTCCACAGCCTGCTTATCCGTAGAGCTATTCAGTCGCTTCAGGTACTTAACTTCTTCGCATCTTCCGACCACACTGTTCTTCTTCAGTTGGATTTCCTTGTCATTCAAGTTAAGAATTCTGACCCTAGTGTTTCCTTGGAACATTAATAGTGTTCTAGCTGTTATTAGCTTTGGGTGATTGCCAGCATCTTCAACAATGAGACATCTTCTTTGCTTGATGTTTGCCGGAAATGTCACTTTTACTAAATTTTCTGATCTCGGAGCCACTGTGGTATCCCTTAGGCAATAAAGGGTGCATGGTTGTGATCCTTTTAAACAAACTTTCTGGTAAGGAAACCTCAGCACTCCTTTAGCAATATCCACTACACACTGCTCTTTCCTTAGGAAGTCCAGTCATAAAACGCAATCATCAGTGATACTGGCAATTAGTACTGACTGTAGATACATGCGGTCACCAATTCTAAGTTTTACGTTCGTTTCACCGAGGACGGTGACTGGCTGGCCGGTCGCTATCTGAAGGTGACATAATGGAGATTGCTTTTCCGCAATATGGTGCGTTTCAGCAGCTCTAGCCTCACGATTGTACGAGATGCTCTAGTATCCACTGTAAAACTGCAAGTTCGGTTGTTAACGGTACCATCGATGATAAGGCTATTTCCATTGCAAACTTGAGATGTTGTGACGGTTGGGGCCCTAGTTTGAAAAGCTAGCGGCCGCCTCGCGGCCTTGGCGAACTTTAGCGGTAGATCTTGCTCTACCTGAGTCCTGGAGTCCACGACCGTTCTCCTTTTCTTAGGGCACTCCAGCTTAATATGCCCTTTTTCTCCACAGCTATAGCATGTTGGGCCATACCTCGGTGTTTTCTCATTGATCACCACTTCTCTGACCTTACGTACTCCATTGCTGTTCCGCACAGCTTCCACCTCAAGTGCATGGGCCAGTGCGCTCTTCAATGTTTAGTGGTGACCTAAGAGGATGGCAGACTTGACGTCAGTCTCCCGTATGCCGTCGATGAAAGCCCCTATCAGTTGGACCTAGATAGCTGCTGGCGTTGACGCAAAGGCTCGACTCGCTCGCTAACGAAGTAGCCTTTCTACCTTCGATGCCCACTGCTAGAGACTTTCACCAGGCTTCTGGGATCGGGCCGGAGTTGTGCTCGATAGACGTGCTCAAAATGTTTTTGTCCGTAGCGCGTCTCTAATGCCTCCATAAGTGCCTCTAGTGTCCTGCCTTTAGATAACAGATTCACCAAAACCATAAGAGCATCCCTTCGCAAGGCAAGTGTCAGCGCCATGCAAGTTTGCTCGTTGCTCCAAGCATTTCGGCTTGCAAGTGTTTCAAGCTGATATCTGAAAGCCGACCATGACGATGTTCCATCAAAGCGAAGAAGGTCAAATTTGGCTGGTGACGATAGGACCACTGCCATCATTTCCCGTGATCAGAGCTTTACGAGTACTATCTCCTTATCGATAACTTGAAAGCCATTGTCATATTCTTCTATATGAGACGTGATGTCTTTGTACCCTGCTTCTAGCGTTTCAGTCTTTTGAAGCCACATCCTTAACGTCTGCGTCCAGATTCTTAATTTTTTCTCCAAGAACTTTAATGCCGGTATCTATTCTCCCAAACACAGCTTCTTGGTTGGCCTGAATCACTTCTTGCAGCTCCCGGCGGCTGGCTTCTTGTTCGCGGTGGCTGGCTTCTTGATCGCGGTGGCTAGCCTCTTGATTGGCCTGGATCAGTTCTTGCAGCTCACGGCAGCTGGTTTCTTGTTTAGCTTGGATTGCCTGAATGGCAGCCAACAGTGTTGCCATAACCACTGAGTTTCCCCCTGGTGCTGTTGCCACTGTCGTTGAAGGACCCGCATCGGCCTCCTGCTCCTCCTCTTGAAGGCTTCGATGACGTGCCGCATCCATTTCCACTTGACGTCTGGTCCGTGGTACCTCTTCTTAACGCGGTAGAATCGGCATTCCGCTTCTGACACCAACGTTATGATTGAGGGGTAATTAAATGCCGAATAACGTGCGAAGTACTTTATTAGGCGCTGTTCACACAAAACAGTACGTCGTATGCAAATACACACGCGAACTAATCACACACTAGTACTGCTCTCGTTAGTACCCAAATACTGCTTCCAAGTCGCTGAGTCACTCGTAGTATCCAGACATCGTAGTCCCGTTAATGATAAAATACAAAGAATCAGTAATACAAAATATAAATACAATTAAATTCTTGGGAATACATGTTGACTCAGATCTGAAATGGAAATCACATACAGAACAAGTGTGTACAAAATTAAATAAATACTCATATGCCCTTTACATGTTACGCAAAACTGTAGACCAGAGTACACTTTTATCAGCTTACCATGGCTACGTTGGTTCTGTACCACGATATGGTATCATATTCTGGGGAAATGCTACAGAGAGAGACACAATTTTTAAGGCACAAAAGAAATGCGTACTAGCTATATGCTCTCTAAAGCTCACTGATACGTGCAAACTACATTCCATTAAGCTAAAAATACTAACATTCCCGTCGCTATATATCTTTGAGTTAATATTATACACAAGAAAAAACATACACAGGTATCAAAAATTGAAAAGTTCTAGACATGCTGACATACTCTGTGCAAGTAGTCGCAAAACGGCTTAGTTTGACAAAAGCGCACTATGTATGGGACCTAAATTATAAAATAAATTACCTAAACATATTAAAGATATACAAAATTTCAATCTATTTTAATATCATCTAAAGACATGTCTATTAAATAAAGCCTATTCTATTATACGATCAACAAATATTTACTTGACTAATGTATTATGCTTAAGAAATATATAATGTAATGACAATTTAATATAATTTTTAATCACGTTTTTAATTAATTTAAAGCATATGTTATTAATTAATTCCTATAGACAATGACATAGACTAATCTTATACGTACATTCATCTTCTAAAATAATAATATTTGCATGCCTAACTGGTAGAATATGGCTTAAGAACATAATGATATAATAAAATCCCATATTGTAACCCATATTGAAGCAAATAAATGATTTGAATTTGAATTTGGAAGTCGCCGGTGTATTCCACTTAGATTGCTTGTTCTCCGATTTGATCACTAGGGCTTCCGAGAAGAGACTGTCTCCGTCCCCGCGCTCTGTGTTCCTTTTATACGCGTATGAATGTTATAGAAAGGACGCGACCCCTCTAAGTACATCGACAGAAGTACATCGAACAATAGCCGGCGCGGCCCACAAAGCGGTATTACATACCTATTTGCGCGTGAACAAATAGGTACTTGTATACGGCGACCGCGCGCCGGCGATAATTAAAGGGGTGGAACCTTCTAGACGTTTTGCTACTTGAGCGCGGATTCTAGTTCTTTCGAGTCAGATCACCGCGGGACCTAAGGATGTTATGCGTTTTAGAATCGACATCCCCTGATAAAGACTTTTCAAGATATGAGGGTATGTTCGGGTCGTAACAGTATTAAATTCACAACGCCTAATTAAAGACAGGTAGCAACCAATGTACAAATAAATGGTGTGGATTGTAGAGTCAACTGTTTTTCTAGGTATCACTATTGATGCCAGATTACAATGAATCCTCCATATTGAACAATTGTCTAGTAGGTTAAGCTCAGCGGTATATGCCGTAAAGAAAATTAGATTATAAACTGATATTGAGACAGCTAGACTAGTTTATTTTGCTTATTTTCATAGTATTATGCCATATGGCATACTACTATGGGGATGCTCTGCAGAACTAAACATCATCTTCGTTCTGCAGAAAAGGGCTGTTTGAGCAATTTACAATTTGGCCCCTTGAGCTTCCCTTAAGGAAAAATTTTGAGAAATAAATATTATAACTGTTACTTCACAATTTTTATATGAAAATCATCTATATGTTAATAAGAATATTAATAACTTTGAAAAATATAGCGACATTCATCATGGTAATACACGGAACAAATATGATCTTTTTGTACATTCTACTCGTCTTCATAGAATTAGTAATTCTCTCATGGGGGAATGCATACACTTCTACAACAAATTCTATCTATCTATCTATCTATAACCTCACGCCAGATCCCTTGCGGGGTAGGCAGAGAGTACAGAGTTCCAACAGGTTCTTTCCTTACATACCTCTCTGGCTTTCTCGACTCTCATAGTTCGTCTCATACACGCTCGCCGGTTACGGAGACTCTTGACTTTTCCATCAGATAAGACTCGGTTTATTTGGTCGTGGTAAGATAGTCTAGGTCTTCCCCGGTACCTGCATCCTTCCACTTTCACATTGTATATCTGTTTTGTCATTCTTTCCTCTGGCATTCTTTCTATATGCCCGAACTAACGGAGCATGCCCTTTCTCATCTTTACACCGATACTATCTTTCATACCTACTCGCTGTCTTACTATGCTGTTGCTAATGCGGTCGGTCAGCTACCAAATAAACAACAACAAATTACCCATAGATATCCGAAACATGCCTATCAATAAGTTTAAACAGGCAATCAAAAGTAGACTGTGTAAGAAAGGGTAGCTCCTAAGCCAGCAAAATAAACAATGCAGTATAATACAATTTTGAAAAAAAAAATGGTTATCAGAAAGGCCAAACAAATTAAGTTAAAAGACGAGCCCGGTAAGTTTCTTACCGAATCTTCTCAGTGGTGGCCGCGTTACGCTCCAGTGGTAGATGTAAAAAATTATTAATTTTGTCGTTTGTAAGTGCTTATGTATTGGCCTAAACAAATAAATAATTTTTGACTTTGACTCTGAAGAAAGAAATGATAAGATAAAACTGGTGACAAATATAGAAAATTATAGTTCTGGAAAAGTATCTTCCAGGAGTCTGTCGGTACGTCACATAGTGAACACGTCTGGAATTACCCTCTACCCTCAGGGGAGTTAAAGAGAATAAATTTCTCCTCGTGTGGTAACACAATCAGAAACGAGGAGATCCGCAGGAGGACGAAAGTCACTCACATAGCACTCAGAATTGCTAAACTTAAGTGGCAGTGGGCGGGGCACATCGCTCGTAGAACTGACGGCCGTTGGGGCAGAAAGGTTCTCGAATGGCGACCACGTACCAGAAGACGTGGAGTGGGTAGGCCCCCTACAAGATGGACCGATGACCTGGTGAAGGTCGCGGGTAGAAGTTGGATGCGTACAGCACAAAGCCGGTCGTTGTGGCGGTCCTTAGGGGAGGCCTTTGTCCTACAGTGGACGTCTTTCGGCTGAAGAAGTGGTAACACAATGAAGACATTTGTTATTTTGTTCACATGACATATTTAACTAAGATCCAGTAAAACCACAGAACTCATAATAATAAAACATTAGAAGTGAAATAGTGCACGATTTGTCATATATGCGTATTTTGACAAAAATAGACACAGACTCGCATACGCTTACGTTTTTGCAGTAAAATACTTTCCAATGAATTGTAATGCCGTTATATATATATAGTTACGAGTTTTGGAAGACTGAGAACATGGATATGCTGGAAAATACCATTTTTTGGCCACATAAAGTGGTCCACGCAGTACTGAAGTAATTTGTAATATTTTTCCCATGTGTGGTGATAAACTCACGCGGCTGTACGATTTGTAGAATGTTATAATTACGATTTATATGGGTGAAAACTTTGCCCACCCAATTATTTAGATTTCTAAACCCCAATTTTATTCTAAGTCCTAGATTTAGATTGATTAAACCGTCGTCGTTTTGTCCGATGGAACGGCCACTGAATGGATTTCCAGTAATTGTCACCCTCAAATCCCCGTCGACAGGGACTTACGCGACATTATGCCGTCCCCGTTGACAAGCATCGCTCGTCGCACGTCCGATGGGAATGAATCCGTGTGAATTAGCTTGTTTTAGCGCAGCGTTGGATGGACGGCGTTGTAGATTGGCTTTGAGGATCGCTTGGCCTGCGTTTACTTTCTGTAAACATCATCATATTAACACTGATATATTATCAATATGCAAATTTCGATGTTCAACTTTTGTTCACGTGCAGAGAGTATAGATTTCCAACAAGTTCTTTTCTTACAGACTTCTTTGGCTTCCTCGACTCTCATAGTTAATCTTATACATTCTCGTCGGTTACATAATTACGGCACCTCTTGACTTGCCCTTGAAATTGGCCAAACATTTGCTGCTAGATACATAACACTTGCGAGAATAAAGGGGCACAATTGAAATATATCAAAGAAAGCATTAAGCCCAGCTCTGAACAAAACTTTAACGAATGAAAAAACCTCACTGAAGTCCTTTCATATTCGTTTATTTTTTTAAGTTTTATTTGTTTTCTTATCTAGGTCGTTTATTTTCTCTGAGTCAGCAATGAAACTGTGATAAAACTTGTTAAAAAAGGGCGAACAAAGGCGTCAATTTAACGCCACATTCCCGAGGCGCGTCTCAGTGTATAAAGATGAAAGTTGAGGCAGGACCTAGTTTATAGACACGCTGGAGTTGTTTTTGGGTTTCAGAAGGGACTTTTTAGAAGTTTCTGTGTCCCTTATGGGAAAAACAGGGGTAGCTAAATGAGAATTTTACCACCCCTGTTGTAACCTCTTTCGAATGACAAACATGAAATATTTATTTTATTTATTTATAGAAAACCAACAGCTATGGCGATAAGAGATACACAAAAAATAATGAACTTAAAGTAATTATAGAATTTTCTTAAGTAACTGTACAAAGCCGCGTAGTTCCCGGCTTAGAATAGGACCAACCCATCTCATCCCATCGGGTGTCGCACAAGGCGACTAAAGAAAAACTAGGGAATGTGCAGCAGCGTTCCCTTAACACTTCTACGACCAAAACTGCGCTCGCCAACCCCCCTGCCAAGCATGGCGAGTATGGCAAACCCCCCAATATTTATGATTAAAAAAAATAAAACCAGGCGCCTAGTCCCCGGCGGTCCTGTTCGTCCTGGCCATGGTAAAGACAGGACAAGGGGTGCGATGAATCTCCGGCAGAGATTCGGCTACCACCAACAAAGGAAATTGGCCCTAGTGACATACAACGCACACACTTTGAGGACAGACGAGAGCTACCTGAGCTGAAAGAAGAGATATACAAGTTGCACTGGAGTATAGTTGATATATCAGAGGTCCGAGCAGAGAGCGAGGACACGATAACCTTAAAATCCGCCAACTTGTTTTACTACCGGGAGGGCGAACAGTAGTCCAAAGGTGGTGTCGGGTTTATTGTTCACAACTCACTCATAAACAACGTTGTGTCCATCAGTAGTGCGTCGAGCATCAGTGTAGCGTATCTGATACTCAGAATATCTAAAAGATATTCTCTGAAGATCGTACAGGTCTACGCACCGACCTCGGCACACTCAGATGATGAGGTCGAAGTTATGTATGAGGACATCAGTAGAGCCATACATACTTCCAAAGCACACTTTACACTAAGCCGCCTTATATTAAATGGACCTGGATGAGCCCTAATGGTTCCACTAAAACTGAGATATATAGAATATTTAATGATGTCTCAGTGATTTACAGGGTAAAAACCGCCAGTGATCACCGAATGGTAAGAGGCACATCAAATATTAATGTCAAAATGGACAGATCGCGTCTGATGAAGTCTACGCTCCGACCTTGTAATGCACACATCCAAAACCCCGAGAACTTTCAACTCGAATCGTCAAACCATTTCAAATTTTTAGACAGTAGCGCATAAGTGAACGATATCAGCAAAAGGTAGATACTGTCCATACGGTCGGGTCTTAGTATTTCAAGCCCCACCGTAAAAATAGGCCCCAAAAAGTATCCGACTACACCCGGGACCTCATGGCTGAGCGACGTTCCATGATGCTCCAAACTTCGGATGATGTATAGTCCTATAGGCAGCTCAATGGACAGATGTTCAAGTCCTTGCGATACGATATACGGTCTTTTAATACGAGACTTATCGAGGAGACCATAGAGCAAAACAAGGGCTCCAAACTGTTTGCAAGAGACGCGTCTATTGGGAAAAGCCAGTTGACGAAGCTGAAGACGGAAGACGGAAACATAACGTCAAATAGGTCAGAGGTACTCAGGGAGATAGAGAGGTTTTATGCCCATATACCTCAGTAGCTGAACCTGTGGTTGACATGGTAAAAGACCCAAGAGCCAAGCTGACCCTACACTATACTAAAGATATTCCGGACATTAGCCTGTACGAGACAAGGATGGCTCTCAAACAACTCAAAAACAACAAAGCGCCGGGCGAAGACGGAATTACCGCAGAGCTTCTGAAAACGGGCGGAATGGCGGTACTTAAAGTCCTTCAGAAGCTATATAAGTCCGTCTTGCTTGAAGGAAAAACGCCGGAAGCATGGAACAGGGGTGTGGTGTATTTCAAGTACTGTTTTTCAAGAAAGGTGATAACACCTCTTTGAAGAACTATAGGCCCATCACACTGCTGAGCCATGTTTATAAGTTATTTTCGAGAGTCATCACGAATCGTCTCGAACGCAGGCTTGAAGACTTCCAGCTTCCCACACAAGCCGGTTTCCGAAAAGGTTTTAGTATTATAGACCACATACATACGCTTCGGTAGATTATACAAAAGACTGGTAAGTATAATCAGCCAGTATGCTTGGCGTTTGTGGACCATGAGAAAGCCTTTGATTCGATCGAGACTTGGGTGGTTGTTAGATCTCTCCAGCGATGCTGTTTTGACTTTCGGCACATCGAAGTGTTGTAGTGCTTGTATAATAACGCCACCATGTCAGTCCAAGTACAGGGGCTGGAGTAAGACAGGAGACGTCATTTCTCTGAAACTGTTTACGGCCACCTTATAGGACGCCTTCAAGCTCTTGGAATGGCGAGGGCTTGGCATTAATATCTATGGCGAATACATCACTCACCTTCGATTTGCTGATGACATTGTTGTCATGGCGGAATCGCTGGAAGATCTAGGACCAATGCTGGGTGACCTCAATAGAGTATCCCAACAAGTGGGTCTAAAAATGAACATGGACTAAACGAAAAAAATGTTCAATGTCCATGTCTTACCCACCGCACTGACCGTTGGTAACTCTACTCTTAAAGTTGTCGACGAATCCATTTACCTGGGACAAGCATTCCGGTTAGGTAGGTCCAACTTTCAGAGAGAGGTCAATCGACGAATCCATCTCGACTGGGCAGCATTCGGGAAACTGCGCAATATTTTCTCATCCAAGATACCTCAGTGCCTCAAGACTAAAGTGTTTAGTCAGGGTGTGTTGTTAGTGATGACATACGGATCAGAGACGTGGTTGCAGCGAGCTATGGAAAGAGCTATGCTCGGCGTTTCCCTACGTGATCAAATCAGAAATGAGGAGATTCGTAGAAGAACTAAGGTCACCGACAAAGCCCATAGGATTAGTAAGCTGAAGTGGCAATGGGCGGGCCACATAGCGCGAAGATCTGACTGGCGTTGGGGCAGAAAGATTCTGGAGTGGAGACCACGTATTGGCAGGCGCAGCGTGGGACGGTCGCCTACCAGATGGACCGACGATCTTGTGAAGATCGCAGGAAGTGGTTGCAGATGACATCAGACCGGCTACGCTGGAGAGCGATTGGGGGGGAGGCCTTTGTTCAGCAGCGGACAAATATAGCCTAATATGATGATGATGCTGAATTATACAAAGTAACAGTTGGAGTGGAAATTTTGTAACTTCAAGAAAGTGATTTCTATCATAAGAAATAACGTGACTATAGAATGAAATGTATTTAAGACGTCAAATACCCAAACACCTCAGTCCCTCTCGTGACCATAGGTGCTGCAAAGCACTCGAAAAGTCGGGAATTTAATAATAAAAAATCAACCGCGATTAAATCTCAAAAATAGTTTCATTGCATGTGTAGTACTCACGTGAATATGAGCACTCAATATGTGAAATGATTTTGTTAAACTTATAGTGAGTGTAAGTACTAATAGCGGTGTGTGTGATCATGCGTGTGTAAGAATTAGTATGTGTGTGAGGGTGTAAGTTTAAATCTGGTCAACTATTTATTGAAAACACTTTTTTTTCTAAAATCAAAAAATGCAGACAATCAATTTCTTTTTCGCGCTTCCATAACTGGATACAGATATGCAATAAATCGTCATTCTTTTACACCACGTCATTAAAAGTTGAATTCTGTTGTTATACTTTAAGAGTGTTAATTCAAATGTGACGTTGAATGTGGTTGATGGTTGTCGCTTATTTGTGTTCTCAGAAAACTATATTGCATTAATAATTCACAAAGCACAGTTATTGTTTTGGTCTACGAAGATTTATGCCAGTTATACTATTCGACTTATACGAGCCAACATAGTATAAAGATTTATGTAAAATATTTACTTTCATAAAACTTTCTAGTATACGCATCTACGTATTTATTAGTCTACTAGTGGCCGCCCGCGACTTCAGCTGTGTATGTATCTTTATAAATTATAGCTCTTGTGTTATTCTGATGTATAAGCTATATTAAAGTAAAGT
Source organism: Phalera bucephala (assembly GCA_905147815.2). Taxonomy (NCBI): domain Eukaryota; kingdom Metazoa; phylum Arthropoda; class Insecta; order Lepidoptera; family Notodontidae; genus Phalera; species Phalera bucephala. The sequence goes on along the minus strand of LR990629.1, from coordinate 829,230 downwards.
TTCATCAAAACCATTTAATATATTTTAACAAACACCGTACAGATGTCAATCGTCACAAACTTTCGTGTTTAGTTATTAGTAATTCGCGTTTATAAAAGTAGTAATAGCGTTACAGGGTCCCGGTACCCGGAGATAGTAGAGGTACCGGAGAAGATCTAGACTATCTTACCATGATCAAACGGACCGAGTCTCCGTAACCGGCGAGCTTGTATGAGACAAACTATGAGAATGGAGAAAGCCAGAGAGGTCTCTAAGGATATCACCTGTTGGAACTCTGTACCTTCTGCCTACCCCGCAGGGTAGCGAGGCTAGTCTCGGGTCATGTCCATAGTTTTGAAGAGTTAACTGCGATTTTGTATGTATGTCATAGGAGATGTCTTAAAATCGACATGGTAAAGAATTTCTAAGATTTTTATAACGTTTGGGATACCTAGGATTTTATTTTAGGCAATCTAGTATTTTTTTAGAGGATTTTTCCTTACAACTGTATATTCAATTGATTAAAGCGGTATAACATATTGTTATGGCAAGGCATAGCTAATTCTGTAACGAAAATGACAGTTACAAAAAGTACGGTTAGACCTGATCTTTTTCTAATGAAGTCAATTATACAAGGTCAGAGTATTTTAGTATACATATGTAGCGTAAGAGGGAGGAGGTTTATGCCCTGGATTGTGTAAGGTGATGTTGTGGTGAGTGGAATGGGCTGGAAGTGATGATTATGATGATTTTTTTGACCCAAAAAGTGACCACGTCTGTAGCCAGATTTATGATAAACCATAAAAGGACATTTTTATAAAGCGTGTATGTGCATTGCAGTTGCTTCCGGTAAATAAAATGTTATTTAGTACATAGTTTATGTGATTTAATATTTCCTAAACCATTTCGACATTTTATCTATTTCTTAGGAAGTGCACAAAGTTCCTAAATTACCTACATTTCCGGTAGCGCGGCTATTATAAATAGATGACCATCGTAATGGGAACTGTCTGTTGGTGCAGAAAAATAGGTAGTAAAGGGGGTTATAAAGAGCTAAAAGTTTAGTTTGTGTGTATTTAAACTATATTGGGTGAGGAGCACTGCACATGACGGCAATATTTGTTTTTCAAGCTCCAGGTTCATTAGTCACTTTGAGACTTCGTTAGTATTGAACTGGCTGTAAACAAAATTGAAGATCGTGAGCTGCAAACGAATAGAACAGATACGTAGTTCGATGAAAAAATACCTTCCCGATGTTCTTACCTCCCTGATTTTGAATACAGATACCGCACATAGGATCAGACGCTGTCTTCGCCGGCGAGACCGAAGAATCAAGACCTTCCTGAGCAAATACCCAAGCTAAGGTCTTCTCTCCTTAAAGCGCCTTTGAGGTAGTTGCCCCCTTGCCCTTCAAGCTGGAGCGTAGTTGTTGCACACTCCCCCTTTTGCCCGGTGAAGCTTTATAGACCCTTCGGTCAACAGCATAGTTTATATACACATGGAATCAATGGAAAAAATCTATGTAGTATCGATGCATACTATAAATTTCATCCAATACAGTCAAAAAAGACACGGTGAAATTTAAATGTCAAGTCATGACAAAAGACTTTTCCACACATCGAGGTGAGAGCCATTAGACCAATGAGGCAGTACAATTCTTTATTTTAAAATAACCTTAATAACTTCATATCGTGGCAGTATATTTAAAACTGTGTTCAGCCTGAAACAGTTGTGTAATGTGAATGCAATATTAAACCGTAATTACTTTCTCTGTGGAGGGCTGGGCTCAGCAACGCGGCCGGCTCGTATTTGACTTCAAACAAAAATGAATATCCCTTAAAAATTCTGGCCAAATTTGTATTTTTGTGGTCTGTTGCAAAACTCTAGAGGTGGAAGTTGTGTAATGAGAGAGGCCAAAGTTGTGTGTGTAATGAGATAAAGTTCTCGGATTTTGGGTAAGTACACGGTAAAGGGATCTAGTAATTTGGTTCATTAGCTATTATATTGCTTCAAACATCCTACTTGAGAATATTGGTTTTAACAAGCGTGTTTAAGAAACACTGTTTACAGAAATTTGAGCGACATTAAATGTTTTCAAAAGTTCTTGTACGCGGCTTACAGCGCGTAAAAGCGTTATGGTAGGTAGGTCGCATCGAGGGGTGCTTGGTCAGACAACCTCCCCGTGGTGCACCCTGGGCGTCGCCAGCAGCCTCCCCGTTTCCCGGAGGGACTGCTGACGGCGGCGAATAGTCTGGCGCGTGATGGAAGACGCCTCGCTGGCCCCCATACTCTCCAGCTTTTGGAGAGGGTGTGGCGCAGAGAAGATATTAGAGATGCGTACCCCATGGGGCTCTAGGTACCTCTCTGGATATCAGAGAGGACTAGTGAGACCCTGCAGGCGACGAACTGGGCGGAGAGGGCGCAAGGCCCAGGTACACTGTACAAGCACAAAGTACCCACACACAAACACACACTTACATACATGCACATCCACTCACACACACTTACCTACACTGCACAAGCAGCCGGGATGAGAGGTCTACCGGCTCTAAGGGAGCACACCCATTCAAAGCTAAAGCTGTGGATCAGCACACCAATATTATGATGTCGCAAATTAAAGAGATTGTACCCCAGGGAGGTACCGGACGGCCCGGAGAATCCTCCCCGGAGCCCTTGGGCCCCGGCTGCCCCTCGTATTCTGGAAGGGGGTAACTTGAGACATCACTCAAACGACCATGGCATGACAACGGACACCCGAACCCATCAAACAACGAACAACCATAGCTTGCGAAAACTGGACATTGGAAAAGGTGCAGTGGAAGGGCACAAACGCTCCCGCCGAGAAAGGTGTCGCTCGTCATCTAGCGACGTAAGCCTGCCACCACCCAAAATGGCAACTGCAAGGCGCGGCTGTACCCGTTAATCATCCGGGACAAAAGCCCGCATAAAGAACGGACGCTTTGCTAAGCGTATCGACACGCCGGCACCGTCGACGGCCTGCGAAAGCGAGTCAGGTGGCTCCCTGAGGTCGCGAGACTAAGGCGCACTAAAGATTATGCCGCCAAAAGCGCTAGCGACGACGACGGCGAAAGCCACGCAGAAAAATCGCCATGAAAACATGGCGACCCAAGAGTCGGATGACGACGACTTATTCAGCTCGTCGTCCCGCCCGACCATCAAGGGCCAAAATGGCTCTACCCGGGCCGGAGGAGCTGTCCCGAGAGATGGAGACGCAACCAAGCGCGGACCTCGACGCCCGCATTCTGACCAATTTGGCAGCGATCGAGAAGGTGGCGGCCAGGTCACGCAACCTGAAGGGCAGTTTCGTCCACGGCCTCAGAATGGCCACGCGGACGGTGAAAGCGGCCGTTGAGGAGCTGTCCCGTCGCGCTCCGGTGGATCTACATGTGGAGAAACTGGAGCGCGAAAATGCGGATCTGAGATCGCAGCTGGCTGGCTTGGCTGGTAAGGTGCAAGCCTAAACGGAGGAGATCCAGCGCCTCCAAGGGGTGGGCTCACAAACTGGCGGATGCCAGATGGGGCCGCCGGCTCCTCAGCCGCCTGCTCCCCGATCGCCGATTGTGCGGAATTCTGCCTCCTCGGTGGGGGCACCGTTGGCTTCTTCTCGCGGATCGGAATTGGAGGCGGTCGGGCCGGTGGTCGAAGCGGCGGTGGAGTCTGCGACGGCGTTGATCATTCGCCAGGGTGGCAAGATGCTCGACGCCCGGTTCGCGGGAATCGAAGATCGACTCCTGCCGCAGCGAATAGTCCGCCCATCACTAGCTGTGGACTTAAGAAGACCGTCAGCTGTACCCGCGCCTTCTGTTCCAGCGCCTCTACCTTCGGCGGGGGCAAGTGGGCCCAAACCTAAAAAGGCTAAAGGCAGAAAAGCCCCCGCACACGCGCCAGTGCTAGAACTGCCGGCGGTGCCCGCCCCTCGGCTTAGGGATACCGAACCGGCCTTAATAGGTCCAAACGACGCGAAGACCTGGGTGGCTGTCGCCAAAACGCCTCGAAGGACCCCACAGCCGAAAATTGCCCAACCATCGGCCACTAGCCGGCTCCCCGCGACCAAGTCTAAGAAGAGGTCGCGGAGAAGAAGGAGACCGCCGAAACCTCCAAAAACGGCGGCGGTCACATTGACGGTCCTCAACGGCACGACAACATATGCCGAGGTCATGAGTGCAGCTAGAAGCCGCATTCGTCTAGCTGACCTCGGCATTGAGAAGGTGGGCCAAAGGAGGGCCTTGACCGGGGCGCTGTTGTTGCAGCTGGAAGGCCCAGACTGCCAGCGCCAAGCTGACGACCTTGCGGCGCGGATGCACGAGGCCTTAAACGACCTTAGCGTCCGCATCACGCGCCCCGTCAAAACCGATGAAGTCTGGCTGTACGGACTGGACGATGCCGCGACGCCCGAGGAGGTGGCCTTGGCGGTCGCCACGGTGGGCGAGTGTGCAAAAAGTGACGTTCGAGTTGGGCCCATCCGTCGCACGCCTACGGCCATGGGAACTACATGGATCCGGTGCCCACTTGCCGCCATGTGCAAAATCGTGGCGGCTAAAACCGTAAAAGTGGGCTGGGGGACGGCCAGGGTCGAGGCGCTGGAGCAGAGGCCGCTGTACTGTTTCCGGTGCCTTGAGAAAGGCCACGTAGGTAGTAAGTGCCCCAACGGGGTGGACCGCAGCACACAGTGCTACGCGTGCGCTGAGCCTAACCATAGGGCCGGCGCATGCACAGCGCGGGAGCTAAAGTGCCCGTTGTGCTCCGCGAAGGGGTGTGCAGCAGACCATCGGCTGCACACCAAAAAGTGTATCCGCCCGAAGGGGAAAGGGAAGGGACAAAAGCAGGTCCCTTCCCAAATACAATCTCAGGCACTCTCGGCACCCGAGGCACCGGCCACGGAAGCGGGCTCCAATAGCCCGCCGGGAGAGCCCATGGAGGCCTAAAATTCCCTCCCCAAAAGATTTTTCAGGGCAATCTGAACCACTGCCGCAACGCGCAGAACCTGCTGCTGCAAACCGTTGCGGAGTGGTCCATTGCCCTCGGCGTTGTTGCGGAGCCCTACAATGTCCCAATCCATCTTCGTTGGTTTGGGGACAACACGGGCTCCGTCGCCGTCTATTGGGGGGGAGGAGAAGGCGCTCCACCCTGCTCCTTAATAGAAAAGGGGCAGGGGTACGTGGCTGTGCAGTGGGGAGCGATAGCCGTAGTGGGCTGCTACGTCTCTCCCAATAGGTCCCTCGCCGACTACGAGGTGTACCTGGACGGGCTGGTGAACTGCGTGCGCAGATGCCTACCCCGTCCACTGATTGTCCTGGGGGACTTCGGAGATAATCACCGGACATGGTTGCTTCGGTGATTATCTGAGGAAGATCGGACGCGAGGCGACGACAACCTGTCACCACTGCGGTGGGGACCAGGATTCCGCCCAGCACACGCTTCAAGAGTGCCCGGCGTGGGCCTCCGAGCGGCGGATCCTGGTCGACCGAATCGGACCGGACCTCTCCCTGCCGGCAGTTGTAGCGGCTATGCTGGCAGGGGAATCGGCGTGGGGGGCCGTATCCTCCTTCTGCGAGACTATGATGTCCCAGAAGGAGGAGGCCGAGCGGGATCGGGAGAGGGCCGATCCTGCTCGACGAAGGCGACGGCGCCGGGGCGGAGGCACAGCCCGCCCAGGCCCCCCAGCCCAATAGCCCGGGGCTTTAGAATACGGGCTAACTCGCGTCCCCCGCCGTAATATCTGGCGGGGGACCCCCCTGCATCAACATCAGCAGGGGGGCCTTCGGGGTCGCGGACGCAAGGGGCGGGGGCCCTGAGCGACCTTCACGAGCAACCCCGAGGAGGACGGTGGCGTGGTGTGGCCCACGTCACCGTGAGCACCGCGTCGGTGCGGGAGGGAGCATGTCATCAAGTCTCCCTCCGATGGCGGGCTCTTCGGAGCGAGGCACAAGAGGGGCACCGGTGCGTTCCATACGGAGATCCCGGAGCCCTTCCAAAATGCTGATGTCGGCCACCCTGGGGTTTTTAGTCGGTAGGAATCCGACACGCCCCGCGAGCTTCCCCCGAGGCTCGCGGAAGTCCTATGCAGGATTTTTCCCAGGAAAAAAAAAGAAAAAAAAAGGTAGGTCGTATCGAGCAGCAAGCATGCTGCGCGGTCAGCAGTATAACCTAAATTCTAAAGACGTATTTTTTTGTAGATACATACATGGGTAGACAGGTAGATGAGTAGATAGGGATATAGGTAGATGGGTGGATGGGTGGATGGGTAGGTGGGTAGATGAGTAGGTGGGTAGGTGGGTAAACGGGTAGACAGGTAGATAGGTAGACGGGTAGACGGGCAGGCGGATAGACGGATAGATGGATAATTATATAGAGAGAGACAGAAACATATACTAATATAGTCAATATATATAATTAAACACATTAACCGTTGAAAAAATAAGGTAAGGAACTTCGTTCCTGACGGGGGTTCCCCGACCGCACATTTTTTTTTTATATATACAGTCAGATAACACAGCTGTGGTACGTAAATGAAAGAAAAATCACCTGAATCTGATCCTCTTTTGTGACAATATATCAATTCCTATATACATACACGGTATTCATTTAGGTTTGGTTCCATGTTGGATACCACAAGTTATTATGATATCCTCAATCACTATTATTGGAGAAAAGTCACTAAAATCTAATTTCCGTACCGCACCCAACCATAAGTATAAACTTAAACCATACTTTATCATAACATACAGGTATTATTTCCGCGAGCGACGGCGGTATTGCACCGTGTGGTTTGCGGCAGTTTATTAGGTGCCAAGTTGTTTATCGCGAGGTTCAGAGTTCACAACCCGGCCAGTTAAATTCTTTTGTATTAGGCTCTTCATTTTTCGTGATAAAATAAATTGTATGGAAAAAAGGCAGTAATGCGAAATTTTATTTTTAAGGATTGAAATATAACGCAAAAAATAAAGGATGTATAAATGAATATATGTGATTGAAGTACATGTTTCGGTTCTTAAATAAATATATGATGAGGACTTTCTGGATGATTATGAATAAGGACTCTTAGATAGAAGATCAGCTTTTTTATTTCGAAATAGTATTTAAATACATTGGGTAAGAACAGTCCAAAGATGGGTTGAATATGTTGTCAAGTACTTAGGCAAGACCTTAGGAAAATTGGCTCAGGATTGGGATATGTGAATGGGAATATGTGATGTAAGAGGGAGGAGTCTTTCACCCTGCAGTGGGCGTAATGATTTGGTAGTGATGATGAGGATTTTAATAAAGAGTGACTTAAGAGTGACAAAGTCGTTGTAAAGGGATCGGTGTCAGAGATGGGAATACGATTCAAATGACGACTGATGAAAGACCATATTTGAACACTGCGATTTTATAAAAAATTAATAATATGAAATAAAATATTTAGAAGACTATTTCTTTACTGATGCCCGCGACCCCCTATCTTCTCTAATTCTACATAAACAATAATTTTAATTAAAAAAAATGTTTTAAAAAACGAGCTTTTTTATAGCAGAATCACAAAGAGAATATCTTGCTTTGTTAAGGAGTCCTATGGCTTCTTTCCGGCTCCATTGCCGACAAATCCAACGAGCCCAAGCACAGCGGGGTTATATTAAGTAGTTGGGTAGTTCTATTGTCCTCCTTTTGGCTACATGGTCAGACTCTGGACGCTATCTGGTTCTATAGTACTAATTAATACCAGTCCAATTATTCTAAGCACGACAGGTTTACGTTGCATATTTCACAGGTTCCTGTGACCACCTTCCGACAACATCATCAGGCCAGCTCCATTGGTACTATATTATTGCATTGTCACCCAAGTTACATAATTTTACCAAACGCAAGTGCTTGAAAATCGATCACAAAATTTCAACGAGACAGGCAGACAGACAGATAGACATACGAACATTGCAAGTTAAATAAAAGTTTGTGGAAACATTTCCCTTCTTTTCATGCAGTTGGATGCAGAAAAGGTTAATGTAACTTTCAAACAAAATAATCTGTTCAATAAATACTTCAAAGACTCTTCAACCAAAATATGTATAAGTACCAACTCTTGCACGGCTAAATGCTCCAGTTTTCGAGAGGACCTTGGAAAAAAACTGTTACAACGAGTAAAATATTAAAGAAATATATTTTTTTCCAATATGTAAAATAGGGCTGCGATAGTGAGTAGAATAAAATAAATTTATAGTTTATTTTGCCAACTTCGCGCAGCCCTATTTTTTATACGTTGCAAAAATAATATTTATTTAATATGTTACTCGTTGAAACAACATTTTTGTAATATATTCAAAAACTGGAGCGTGAAAAACAATCCAAAATATAGATCATGTTAGCTTATGGCTCAACGCAGCTTCCAAAGCGCAGAGGAAGTCAGATTTTACAAATACACCCTTGGACTTAGCGAGCATCGCTCAGCCGTTTAAATTCTAGCTTTGAATCAACACAAACAAGACGTCCTCTTCCCTTTTTAATGAGCTTCTATTTCACTTGCTTCGTTCTTATGTCTGTCTTTCGGATTCAAAATTTGTAAGCTATTCTACATGCACTTGCTGATATTCGATTGAGCTCTAATTTTCCACACCTAGGTGACAACAATGGAATAATATGGTAGGCTTTATTTTACCGAATGGCATAGAATGCAAAAACAGATGCACCACATTAATATTATATAACAGCTATATCAGGAGTAAACTCGATTATTGCTGCGCTGTTTGGTCACCTGTCTATAATAGAATAGAAAGAAGAAGTCGTGTCCGTATTAATAGAATAGAAAGAAGAAGTACAAACATGGCCTACCGTTTCAAACTACCGAGAAACAAAGTCGTAGGAAGATAGGGTCAAGCATTTCAAAATGCAAACATTCAGTGACAGACGTGATTTGTTAAACATGTCTATTCTTTATAAAATTATTAATGGCGTCATTGACTCCCCTCCTCTACTCAGTAAGATTTGTATTTACGTCCCTGCGCGGCTGCCCCGAAAACCCCGTCCCTTGTTCCACATCCAATCATATAGCACTAATGTTGGTAAACATTTACCTGTTCCTCGACTGCCTTGTCTCTACAATAGAAGCATAGCATATATTTAAAAATAGTCCTCTATCTCAGTCGTAAGGCATCACACTGGTGCTGGATCGCATTAATGAATTTGTATAATATAAAAATGTATGTATCTATACAAAAAATGATGTAAAAAAAATTAATGGAGAATCAAACAAAAAAGACAAGCCCGCTGAGTTTCTCGCCGGATCTTCTCAGTGGAGGCCCCGTTCCGATCCGGTGGTAGAATAGTAAGTTTAAAAAAAAGAAATATAAATATGACACTTTGTAAGCACCTCCGCAGGGTCTATGCAAAATAAACGATTTGAGTTTGAGTTTGAGAATTACATCTAAAAATAAGAATATTGATATATTTAATAACTCACAATCAAAATTCAATAAAAAAATATTAAAGAGTTGTTGTTGAACCTAAATAATAATTATTTTCTCTTATTTTAACTTTCTAATTATTAAATATATTTTGGCGCATACTGTGTTTACCTATTATCAGAGTTGCAATTAGAATAAGGTTTTAAATAGAATAATTGTAATTTTATATTGTAAACTCAGTTGGTAATATATATATATATACTACCAATTTTACCTATTATCAGAGTTTTATGTATATAATAAATATCTGTTATTAAATATTGTAAACTGAGTTGGCACTCCTTAAATAAATAAACAGCACGTTTGGGTTTGTATAAGCTTATTTTTAAAAAGATGTAGGTGTTTAAGATTATATTTAGTTCCCTGTCTACTTCACTGCAAGCAAGCAGAATGTAAAGCCCGAGACCATATTTTATCTTGACAAGAAACACAAAATGACAAAGTCTGGTCTCCAACGCCGCGACGCCGTCAAAATAATGTATTACACTTAATCAAAACCGTAGGCTTGTTGTCTCCGCCAAGTTCCCGACACACTTTCGACTTTTGTGGACTTTTCGAGAAGCTTTCGACCACTGTATTATCGTGTCTACATGTACATGTCACATTTTGTGACAGAAAACTTTGACATAATTATCATCATCATGAATGTATCCTTAAATCAGGTCAGAGATGTTTCGAATGCTTGATTGAGAAGTAGAGAAATAAACGTGGAGTATGGAGTTTAACTATTTAATATGGAGTGTCTAGTACCGTGACAGGCTCCTTGACTGACACAAAATGGTGTCTACTATATGAATTACTACTCACTATCCAGGGTATCATTATGGGTTCCAGGCTCCACTTTTTAGCTCGAGATTTAGCAAAGTCGAGTGAGTACCAATTTTGTTGGACTGCCTACAGAAAAAAGATGAAAGCTCGCCTACAATATCAATAAAAAGTAAATCACAAGATCATAACCTAATGCAGCAAAAGTGACTAGACATCTCACTATTGTGGTCAAGTCACAGTATTTATATTTCCTATTCACTAAAAGACCTAAGTTGTTGTAACAACGATTTAATGGCATTATAATAATAATAATAATATCAGCCTATACTGCCCACTGCTGGACAAAGGCCTTCTCTCACAAATCGCGATGAGAGAGATTAGGTCACACTCCACCACGCGGACCCAGTGCGAATTGGTGGAATCAGGTATGTAGCCACCTGTTGTTGGAACTTATCAAGCCGCCTTTAAGGCTTCCAACTCGGCTTAACGACTACCACATTAAGTGGTAACCGGGACCAATAGCTTAACGTGCCTTCCAAAGCACGGAGACGCTCAAATATGAAATTCCACAAACGGTCACCCACCTCAGGCTGACCGAGTCGAACGCTGCTTAACCTTGGGGATCGATAAGAACACCGCGGTCGCACAACGCTACAAGCGCCTTAATGCTATTGTTTAGTTATAATTCTAAAAATGTAATTGGAACGCGATTACTTAATCAACAAATACTGAAAAATACTTTTTTTAAGTCACATACATGTATCCACAATCGCACACTAATACACTACACACACACACACACTAATACTTGCCACATTTCATACCAAAACTAATAATAGTTTCATTTTACCGTACATATCATTACATTAATTATAGATAGCACCCTACAAACTTTAAATATCATTGATAATATACAGGTTGCACTTGTCCATGATTGCACGCCTGATGAATTTTCTAAAGTAATTAATGTGATGCCTTCAGATTTCACCATCATATCCCAAAATATAAGAAGTATTTACTTTAATCACCACGACTTATTACTAAATCTATTAAACCTAAAACTAAAAGTCTATCTATCTATCTATAACCTCACGCCAGATCCCTTGCGGGGTAGGCAGAGAGTACAGAGTTCCAACAGGTTCTTTCCTTACATACCTCTCTGGCTTCCTCGACTCTCATAGTTCGTCTCATACACGCTCGCCGGTTACGGAGACTCTTGACTTTTCCATCAGATAAGACTCGGTTTATTTGGTCGTGGTAAGATAGTCTAGGTCTTCCCCGGTACCTGCATCCTTCCACTTTCACATTGTATATCTGTTTTGTCATTCTTTCCTCTGGCATTCTTTCTATATGCCCGAACCAACGGAGCATGCCCTTTCTCATCTTTACACCGATACTATCTTTCATACCTACTCGCTGTCTTACTATGCTGTTGCTAATGCGGTCGGTCAGCTTCACTCCGCACATCTTCCGCAGAGCTCGCATTTCTACCGCATTTATCCTACTTTCATTCTCCTTCTTACATACCCAGCTCTCGCTACCATATAACAGCGTTGGAACAAGAACTCCGTTATGTATGGCCAGCTGCGCCTTATGGCTTAAGTGCCGGCTCCCGAGTAGCTTTCCCATCGCACCATTCACTCTGTTCCCTGCACTCACTCTTCTCTCTATGTCAGCGGTGTATTTCCCATCCTTACTGAAGGCGCATCCAAGATATACAAACTCATTCACTTGCTCCAGCACATCGTTACCAACCACAATCCTTACATTCGTTCTGATTTCTTCCCTTTCAAAAACCATAATCTTGGTTTTCTTCACATTCAAGTGTAAGCCATTGATCATGCAGTCGTCTTTTGTAACTGTGACTAGTGTTTGCAGATCAGTGGCTGTTGGCGCTATTAAAACCGCGTCATCTGCATAAAGTAGATGGTTTACCACTAAGTCACCCATTTGTACACCTTCATTCATCGCTTCACCACCAATCTTCGAATCACCACTGAGCTCCTAAAAGCAGGCGGGACTCCAATCCTGAAAAAGCTAGCGAGTCTCTTTAATTCCGTCATCCACCAGGGCTTAACACCTCAAGCGTGGAGCGGGAGTGCGGTGGTTCTGTTCTTCAAAAAAGGTGACAAAACCTTGCTGAAGAACTACAGACCCATCTCACTCCTGAGCCACGTCTACAAGTTGTTCTCGAGAGTACTCACAAACCGCCTCGCCAGAAGACTTGACGAGTTCCAGCCACCGGAACAAGCCGGGTTTCGAAAAGGCTACAGCACCGTAGACCACATCCATACTGTTCGGCAGATTGTACAGAAGACCGAAGAGTACAATCAGCCGCTGTGTATGGCTTTCGTGGACTACGAGAAAGCCTTCGACTCCATCGAAACCTGGGCGGTTTTGGATGCTCTGCAGCGATGTGGCATCGATTGGCGCTATATCGAGGTGTTGAGATGTCTGTATGATACCGCCACAATGACCGTCCAGCTCCAGGACCAAAAGACCAACCCGATCGAGCTGCATCGAGGGGTAAGACAGGGGGATGTAATATCCCCCAAGCTCTTCACCAATGCACTCGAAGACGTCTTCAAGACGCTGGACTGGACTGGGCGGGGCATTAACATCAACGGCGAATACATCTCACACCTTCGGTTTGCCGATGATATCGTCATCGTGGCAGAGTCACTGGAACAGTTGAGCGGAATGCTGCATAACCTAAATGGAGCCTCTCGAGGTGTCGGTCTCGGCATGAACTTGGATAAAACCAAGATCATGTTTAATGAGCATGTCACGCCGGGACCGATCTACGTCGATGGTTCGATGCTCGAAGTTGTTCGGGAGTATGTCTACCTTGGACAAGTTGTCCAATTTGGTAGGAACAACTTCGAGAAAGAAATCAACCGCAGGATCCAATTGGGTTGGGCAGCATTTGGCAAACTACGTCACGTTTTCGCTTCGCCTATACCGCAATGCCTGAAGACTAAAGTCTTTAACCAATGCGTTCTACCTGTTATGACTTACGGGGCCGAGACGTGGACACTCACAGTGGGACTAGTCCACAAACTCAAAGTCGCACAGCGGGCTATGGAGCGAGCTATGATCGGCGTCTCTTTGAAGGATAAAATTCGTAACGAGGTAATCCGACAAAGAACCAAAGTTACCGACATAGCTCGCAGACTCAGTAAGCTAAAGTGGCAATGGGCTGGTCACATCTGCAGAAGGACCGACGGCCGATGGAGCAAGCGTGTCCTAGAGTGGAGACCGCGACTTGGTAAGCGTAAGGTAGGACGGCCCCCAGCTAGATGGACCGACGACCTCAAGAAGGTCGCTGGGACGGACTGGATGCGGAAGGCAGGGGACCGTGTGCAATGGCGCGTGTTAGGAGAGGCCTATGTCCAGCAGTGGACTACGATAGGCTGATTGATTGATTGATTGATTCATCGCTTTCAGTCTTTGAAGACTTTTGTCCAGATATATTATAAACAGTCTAGCGGACAACACGCAACGACGATTTTAACGTCAAACCAGGGTGACCTGTTACCACCCACCCGTACGCATGCCTTGCAGTCCACATAAGTGGACTGGACGGCTCGCAACAGAGTGCCATCTATACCATACTCTGGCAAAATGTCCCAAAAGTCAATCTAAAAATGTTGACTGTATCTATCTATCTATCTATAACCTCACGCCAGATCCCTTGCGGGGTAGGCAGAGAGTACAGAGTTCCAACAGGTTCTTTCCTTACATACCTCTCTGGCTTCCTCGACTCTCATAGTTCGTCTCATACACGCTCGCCGGTTACGGAGACTCTTGACTTTTCCATCAGATAAGACTCGGTTTATTTGGTCGTGGTAAGATAGTCTAGGTCTTCCCCGGTACCTGCATCCTTCCACTTTCACATTGTATATCTGTTTTGTCATTCTTTCCTCTGGCATTCTTTCTATATGCCCGAACCAACGGAGCATGCCCTTTCTCATCTTTACACCGATACTATCTTTCATACCTACTCGCTGTCTTACTATGCTGTTGCTAATGCGGTCGGTCAGCTTTACTCCGCACATCTTCCGCAGAGCTCGCATTTCTACCGCATTTATCCTACTTTCATTCTCCTTCTTACATACCCAGCTCTCGCTACCATATAACAGCGTTGGGACAAGAACTCCGTTATGTATGGCCAGCTGCGCCTTATGGCTTAAGTGCCGGCTCCCGAGTAGCTTTCCCATCGCACCATTCACTTTGTTCCCTGCACTCACTCTTCTCTCTATGTCAGCGGTGTATTTCCCATCCTTACTGAAGGCGCATCCAAGATATACAAACTCATTCACTTGCTCCAGCACATCGTTACCAACCACAATCCTTACATTCGTTCTGGTTTCTTCCCTTTCAAAAACCATAATCTTGGTTTTCTTCACATTCAAGTGTAAGCCATTGATCATGCAGTCGTCTTTCATAACTGTGACTAGTGTTTGCAGATCAGTGGCTGTTGGCGCTATTAAAACCGCGTCATCTGCATAAAGTAGATGGTTTACCACTAAGTCACCCATTTGTACACCTTCATTCATCGCTTTCAGTCTTTGAAGACTTTTGTCCAGATATATTATAAACAGTCTAGCGGACAACACGCAACCCTGCTTGACGCCGATTTTAACGTCAAACCAGGGTGACCTGTTACCACCCACCCGTACGCATGCCTTGCAGTCCACATAAGTGGACTGGACGGCTCGCAACAGAGTGCCATCTATACCATACTCTGGCAAAATGTCCCAAAGTCTCTTTCGCACAACTCTGTCAAATGCCTTCTCCAGATCTACAAAACCGAAGAAAACCTTCCGGCCCACTGCCAGATGCTTCTCTACGATGTTGCGGAGTGAGAAGACTTGATCCGAACATCCTCTTCCAGACCTGAAACTGACTGTATGTAGAATAAATAGTAATAAATGTCTGCCTCAAATAAATAACTACTCCTCCTATCAAACAATTCCTAATCTAGTTTATGCAAGGGCGAACAGGATTCGCAGGTATAGGGAAAGAGCAGACCGATACCACGTGAATTGCACCTTCCAAGTGAATCAAAAGAGTGCATACCAGGCTTGGGAGCGCCCCCAAGAGAGAGTGACTGATGGGAACTTGTCAGATGCGGCCACGATGGCTGCGTTTTAGCGTAAAATTTGGTCAGTGCCCGTCAATCACTCCGAGGGCGAGTGGATTGATGTTGTTGGACGATCGTGTGAGCCCATTCAGGAAATGGAGCCCGTAGTCATCACCCGTGACGATGTAGCCTGTGCGGTCCGTGCGGCGCCGAACTGGAAAAGGGGCCGGATGGACTGCACGCATTCTGGCTAAAGAGGCTCCAGGGTTCACATGCTCGTCTAGCAACTCAATTCCAGCTCTTGAATTGGGATCGCTGCCTAGCCTTTTTACAACAGGTGTCACTCATTTGATTCACAAATCTGGCAGTACTTTGGAACCTAAAAATTATAGACCGATTACATGTTTACCTACGGTCTATAAACTCCTTACATCCATTCTGAGAATAAAAATCAATAATCACCTTAAGGCACAGCACACATATCGCCTACTCAAAATGGGTGTAAGGGGGGGTCCCGGGGTACAAAGTAAATTTGCTCCTTATTGATATGGCCATTTGCCAACAGGTGCGACGATCCAGAAATAATATCTCCATGGCCTGGATCGACTATAAGAAGGCCTATGATTCGGTGCCTCATACATGGCTGAGGAGGGTGCTAGAGCTATACAAAGTACACCCGGCGCTATGCTCTTTCCTCGGTTTGTGTATGGGGCAGTGGACCACAGTTCTTCGTAATCCAGGATATGGAGGCTTTTCTGGCTCGTTGGACTTGATAAAGATAAGTAGGGGTATCTTTCAGGGCGACAGTTTGAGTCCATTGTGGTTCTGCCTGGCTTTGAATCCATTAAGTGCTATACTTAAGGATTCAAAGCTAGGTTACCATTTGCGGAGGGAGAGTGAGCCTATATCTCATCTACTGTACATGGATGACCTCAAGTTGTACGCTTCGAAGAAAACAGACCTGATGGAGTTGCTCAAAATAACCGGCAATTTTGGCAACGACATCGGAATGGAGTTTGGAGTAGACAAGGGTGCGGTCATCCATGTACAAAGAGGGAGAGTTGAAGATTATTTTAATCTACAGCTCTCTGAAGATATATCCCTCAGGTCTCTCTCTGAAATGGATTCCTACAAGTAACTTGGTATGTCACAAGCCTTAAGTATAGCTGAACAGGATATGAAACAATCATTGAAGGATCGGTTCTTTGCCCGCCTAATAAAAGTGTTAAAAAGCCTTCTATCAGGTGGAAATAAGGTCCGAGCTTTCAATGGCTGAGTCATGCCTGTTCTTACTTACTCTTTTGGCATACTAAGGTGGACTCAGTCTGAACTGGATGCCCTGGATAGAAAGGTCCGTCGATTGCTGACAGCGTATCGTATGCATCACCCGCGGTAGTGCGGTGGTCGTGGGTTTTTAAACGCTAAGACACTACACAACCGCGAGGTGTGCAATCTCAGACAGTACTTTTTGAGTCTGTCCGTGGTGATGTATCGAGATGTTGCCGCAATCGATAGATCGCCTGGTGACCCGTAACACAGTTATTCCTATACCTATCTCGGGCACCAGTCTCTCACAAAATGTCCTATTATTCTATTAGATTAAGCTCGTACTGTACTAATGATGCACATTTGTGATGAGAAAATAAATTATTTTATTATTTATTATTATTATTATAGAGGCCTAACTCCGCTTTCCTTGGCAAACGAGAACTGGCTTAGGTCCCAGGTATTAATTATTTCGGACCGCACTGCCATATGGAAAGGCAAGGAGCTACACGGACGGTTCTGTCGGGCTCTTACAGGGCCTGGTGTGGACCAGCTCGCTTCTGTGACTTGGCTACGCTTCAGCAACCTTTTTGGGGAAACTGAAGGGTTTGTATTTGCAATTATGGACGAAGTTATCATGACGAACAACTACCGGAAGCACATCCTAAAGGACTGCACGGTTGACATTTGTCGGGCATGCCACCGTCCCGGTGAGTTTATTAGACATGTAGTTTCCAGTTGTTCTCGTCTTGCTAATGGAGAGTACTTGCACAGACACAACCAAGTGGCTATGATTATCCATCAGCAACTTGCTCTTAAATATGGCCTTGTGGATTCTGAAGTACCGTACTACCAGTACCAGCCTCTTCCAGTTCTCGAAAGTGGTCATATCACGCTCTACTGGGATCGATCTATTATCACGGACAGGACTATTGTAGCCAATAAACCTGATATCGTGATAATAGACCGATCGATGCGTCGTGTAATGCTCGTTGATGCCACCATTCCGCATGATGAGAACCTTGTGAAGGCCGAAAAAGAAAAAATATCCAAATATTTGGACCTGGCTCATGAGGTTACCGCCATGTGGAATGTTGATTCAACTATCATTATTCCGATGGTCGTATCAGTCAACGGCCTAATAGCGAAGAGCTTCGATAAACACCTCGAGAAGCTCTCGCTTGGCAGTTGGGTGAAGGGCCTGATACAGAAGGCGGTAGTATTGGACACGGCGCGCATCGTGAGGAGATTTCTCTCTTTGGAGCCCTGACCACCGGTAGCTTGGGTCGTAGACCCCGTTGTCAGTGGAGCACATTTTTTATATAATATATATAAGAATATTTGTTTTTTGTGTTTATATATATATATTTTATAAGAAATTGTATTTAAATAAATGCATACATAATAATAATATAATAATATTGGCTTTAGTAAGTAGGACATAACAGTTAAAAATAGGTACTTTGGATCGAGTCCACTGCATTGCGGCAAGCGGCTTTCAGCATCCTATCCATCTTCGTTTAATATGATAATTAAGTCACACGTGTGTCCTTCGTACTAGGCGCTTGTGATAAAATGTTCCCCATTTATATTAAACATCCACATTCTACCTACAGCGAGACCGAAACTAAATTTATAGGGGCCGAAGCTGTTCGCGCTCATAGGATACCTCTCGATTATACCCTACACGTGGTAGTGCTAACGAGCAATACCTTCACCGTTCGTGGGCTACGTCCGTGGCTCAAATATGGGAAGAAAACCAAGGGTTGAATCTCTTGGTATTTCGAGAAGCGTTTAAATTGTCAAATTCAAATTATTTATTGCTTACATGTGTACATAAGTTGTAACATTTTTTTTGTCTCATTATGAACCCTGTCAGGGCGCAGCAAAATGTATTTAAATTTTAGATTGAGAATAATTCTAAATTTGTCTTGGAACCTGCAACACAATTCATTTAAAAGAGAAGACGCATAATGGAATATTGGGGATTCTCCAACTCATTTTTATACCTACATAACAGGCATACACTTAAGCCCGTTTTTTTTTCACAATGTGATGGTATATACACCCATTTTTTATCAAAGTGGCATTAGATCTAATGTAAGGGAGGGCGATTATGTCGCTATTCTATGTATAATTTATTTGGTATGTTTTTCGAATTATTTTTAGGTTGTCTTAGACCTAAAGCATCGGATATGACCTAAGGAATGACAAACTACCCTTTGCCATTTTGAAAATGACTATCTTCTCTCGCAGCTGCCCCTGACTTTTGACACTTGCATTCGCTGTGAAAGTAAAACAAAGCAGGGTCTTTAGACTCTACCAGGCCTGTGTTACGATACTTCACGAAGAAAGTGATCCGAAAACTCTATTATCTAATTCTAAGTACGTCTACAGCGTTAAGTATGCCAATATGAATATTTTAGCAAAATTAACTCTATCAGCGCCTATTATAGAGGCAGATTCCGTACTCCATAAAGTTAAAATATTCCCGCTTTATCAATCTTTAATGAACAATTCATAATATCAGAGTATCTGTTTGAAAATGTGAATTATTTGAAGTAATTATTTCCATGCCAACAGTTCTCAAACAACACTTGAAACATTCTCTCGCATCAAAATCGATTTAGATAATTCTCCAACTACACGCGATATAAACTTTCCAACTGGTATTTTCTACACGCAAACAGTTCCAACACTGTTCCGAACAATCTGCGCTTACACCAAAACATTTCGCTCCGGTTTGAATAATTGCGCACTCACTGCGAACGGACAAACTGAATTACGGTTTTAATTCGACTTCAAAAATCGTACGATATTTATGATCGCTGTTCAGTCCCGCTCTTTGCTAAAATCCAAATCTTGAATGCCTGCATCATTCATTACCTTCTTAAGACCAATATATTATCAGCATTACAATATTGTCGAAGCGATGGATAGAGATCTAACAACGAAAACGTGAATGCGACGGTATTCAGGTTTAAGAATCTTTATTTCTCTTTAAGAATAACTCTAATTCAATTACAGAGAAATTAAAGCTTAACAAAAATAAACTTAAGGTTAGCGTACAGAAAAGATGTTTTCGTTAAAATATTTTTATAAATCAAAAGTGGGTAGTCAAAGATGTTACGGTACAAAATGAACACAACAAACACGGATGTAAAGTTAGACTAGATGTGGCATTGAATGTGGTCTGCAATTATAAGAATTTTAGAATAGATTTGGAAAGAATATTTATTAACTTGTTTAGTTGAGAGGTTAAATGGTTATATTTGTATTTATTGTAAAGTGATATTATTATTATTATGTTTTATTTATTTATTTTATTATGTATGTTTGTTTATGTATATGTATATCAGTTGAACGGTGACAGGTATTAGGCACAAATGCATGTCTCTGTTTAGTTACAAGTATTTGTAACATGTAATTTTAATGGCATTTTAAAACTAGTCATACTCTTGGCGTCTTTTATATCTTTCGGCAGCTTATTGTAAATATTAACACCTTCAAATCTAATATTCTTTTTTCCATAGTTTGTTCTGGGTGGGCGTAGAACAAGGTAACTTGCTCTTCGTAATTTCATTTTGTGTTCTTGCTGTTTTTTGGTAAAAGCTAATGTAGTATGAATTTGATTATTTAATATTTTGCGCATTAGTATGCATGTATAGTAGATGTATGTTTGTGTAATGTTGAAAATTTTTGTGTCATCATATAGTTTTTGTGGCGATTTTCGATAACCATAGTTAAATAAGATTTTTACTAGTTTATTTTGGGCTTTTTGTAATACAATTAGATTACTTTTAGCAGCGGTATTACAAGGTTAAAGTCTACAGTGTCGAGCAATTGAACAAACATAGGTCAGTGCAACTTCTGTTTGATTTAGCGCCCTGACCCTACCGCCTTTCGCAAATTAGTGTCGGCACAATCTATTATGCCTTATCCATCGCAAGCTGAACGTGTCGCCACTTTAAAAATTAGCGTACGTATCCCGCAGTGCAAAGCGAACTTAGCAATGAGTGTGGAGTGCTGCCGCTGCATGAATAAGGGGTGAAGCTAGTGTGAAGTGTAATTCGATTTAGTGGTGGGTCGAGCCGGCGAGTGATCCAGTGGACACACGCTCACAAATGCAATTTCTCGCTGAATTACGGACACGTATCGTGCACTTGGGTCACGTACTTCGATAGAGCTGAGTGAAAACTTGACAATATTCCGGGCAAGACAGCTAAGTTTGTTATTGCATCTCAAGTGAAAAGTTCGTTTGGAGTGTATCGGCACAGTGTATGCGCTCCTTGAAATACACACATACGTAACAGTTTTGCTAAAAGAGATTGTTGTCAATATGTCAAACAGATAAAATAAAACTATTTCAAAATATCGGGAACAATATAATTAAATATTAACGGCGATAAAATTCAAAAACTTATTTTATTTTATGTGTAATATTCGCGTAATCTAAGAACTCAATAATCAGAACCCCAAATAATATTTCCTGTTTAAAGTATAGTACTTATAAGACTGATTTTTTTTAGTTTCGACCATGCGATGTCAGTTATGGTTGTTGCATGGATCTTTGGTGTGATGATATAGATAGACAGATCTATCTATCTAGATAGAGCATAATTTTCAAACATGGCATAATATTATTATGCTAAGTTTGAAAATCAAACACATGGCTAAAAGTGCACACATAGGTCTTCTAACTCAAAACTGCACACCCATCAGAAACTGCAAACATAAATAAATTGTCTAGAAAGACAGACATATATTTAGGGCACAAATCGGATGGGACAAATACGGCGTATCTCTGGCGCCACGCCAGCCGCGTGATGCATGCCCGCTAATTAATTTATCCTCCCCCACTCGGGGTGCGAGACTGGCAGTGCAGCCGCTGGGGGGACTTTTTACGTGACCATAATTTTATGAACAATTTACTATTTTGAAGGTAGGCGATGACATTGCAGAGGTGGCTAGCAAATTGTGGAATAGACTAGCAAAGGATCAGAACGAATAGTATAGTAGGACAGTTGCCTACACTCAACAGTAGATACGGGCTGATCGATGATAAGTTTGATGATCATGAATTTATAACCATATCTCTAGAAGTAGTAAGATTCATTCTGCAGGCAAAAATGACGGTTTCACCAGAGATAAAGTCAATTTAGTGATTTCTATATAGGTCCATTTTATTTCCAGGAGAAAGTTGCGTTTTGGTTTTAAGATAAGGGCAAAGACGATTATTGTGTTTAGGTAATTATTTATTTATTAAATAAAAGACACAAAACAGTGTACAGTCAATTAAAACTTAATATTTAAAGGTAGACTAGTTTCAAACTAGACAGTACACCTAACTATATGCCCTAATCTATGTTACATATTAACAGTAATGTGGTAACAAAATAAAATAGTAAAGAAAAAACAATAACAGAAAATTTGGAAAATTCAGCCAATTAAATTTACTATCTATCTATCTATATCTATCTATAACCTCACGCCAGATCCCTTGCGGGGTAGGCAGAGAGTACAGAGTTCCAACAGGTTCTTTCCTTACATACCTCTCTGGCTTCCTCGACTCTCATAGTTCGTCTCATACACGCTCACCGGTTACGGAGACTCTTGACTTTTCCATCAGATAAGACTCGGTTTATTTGGTCGTGGTAAGATAGTCTAGGTCTTCCCCGGTACCTGCATCCTTCCACTTTCACATTGTATATCTGTTTTGTCATTCTTTCCTCTGGCATTCTTTCTATATGCCCGAACCAACGGAGCATGCCCTTTCTCATCTTTACACCGATACTATCTTTCATACCTACTCGCTGTCTTACAATGCTGTTGCTAATGCGGTCGGTCAGCTTCACTCCGCACATCTTCCGCAGAGCTCGCATTTCTATCGCATTTATCCTACTTTCATTCTCCTTCTTACATACCCAGCTCTCGCTACTATATAACAGCGTTGGGACAAGAACTCCGTTATGTATGGCCAGCTGCGCCTTATGGCTTAAGTGCCGGCTCCCGAGTAGCTTTCCCATCGCACCATTCACTCTGTTCCCTGCACTCACTCTTCTCTCTATGTCAGCGGTGTATTTCCCATCCTTACTGAAGGCGCATCCAAGATATACAAACTCATTCACTTGCTCCAGCACATCGTTACCAACCACAATCCTTACATTCGTTCTGGTTTCTTCCCTTTCAAAAACCATAATCTTGGTTTTCTTCACATTCAAGTGTAAGCCATTGATCATGCAGTCGTCTTTCATAACTGTGACTAGTGTTTGCAGATCAGTGGCTGTTGGCGCTATTAAAACCGCGTCATCTGCATAAAGTAGATGGTTTACCACTAAGTCACCCATTTGTACACCTTCATTCATCGCTTTCAGTCTTTGAAGACTTTTGTCCAGATATATTATAAACAGTCTAGCGGACAACACGCAACCCTGCTTGACGCCGATTTTAACGTCAAACCAGGGTGACCTGTTACCACCCACCCGTACGCATGCCTTGCAGTCCACATAAGTGGACTGGACGGCTCGCAACAGAGTGCCATCTATACCATACTCTGGCAAAATGTCCCAAAGTCTCTTTCGCACAACTCTGTCAAATGCCTTCTCCAGATCTACAAAACCGCAGAAAACCTTCCGGCCCACTGCCAGATGCTTCTCTACGATGTTGCGGAGTGAGAAGACTTGATCCGAACATCCTCTTCCAGACCTGAAACCCCCTTGTGCCTCGCACAGCATTCCATCGGACTTCACGCGCATTCTCCGTTCAATAATTTTACGGTACACCTTGGCTGCCAAGCTGATCAAACTGATGGCTCTGTAATTGGCGCAGTCATATTGTGAACCCTTGCCTTTATACAAGGGTACTATGACTGCGCGGCGCCAATCTGTAGGGACTCTACCGGTCCTCCAGCAAAGGTTTGCAAGGGCCCGGAAAGCGTCCCGGACGCAAGTTCCACCATATTTGATCATCTTGGCAGATATCATGTCTACTCCCGCAGCTTTACCGTTTTTCATACTTCCTATCGCCCATTCAACTTCTTCCATAGTGATGTCCTCCGTTGATTCTGGTGCCGCAATCTCGCCTTTAGGCACGTCTGCGGCATCAGCATCCGGGTCATCTCCATACATTTCTCCAAAATATTCACTCCACCGGTTTAGCACAGCTTGTGTGTCTGCAAGAATGTCACCATCTTTAGATTTTATCCTTTCCATTCTGGAGCCTGACGAATCACCTCGAGCCTTTCTCACCTTGCTCCAAAAGAGTTTGGTGTTGTTCTCGAAGTTCTTCGCCAGCCTCTCCTCCTCAATCATACTGGCTCTTTCACGCTTTTCTTTCACTAAAGTTTTAGTGGCATTCTTGCATTGCCGGTATATTTCTTTCTTCATCTCTGTCATACTGGCATTCAGGTTCAAAGAAGATACATAGTCCTGCCACGCTTTCTTCTTACTTTCTACGGAGCTTTGCAACTCCGCATCCCACCATGCATCACCTTTTGCTGTAATATGCTTCTTTGAGCAACCACATACTTCTTTCGCGGATTCCACCAAACTCTCTTTCAGGCTATTCCAGCATTCATCTACATTTGAGTCCGAAGAGCCTGCTGT
Organism: Phalera bucephala; assembly: GCA_905147815.2. Classification (NCBI taxonomy): domain Eukaryota; kingdom Metazoa; phylum Arthropoda; class Insecta; order Lepidoptera; family Notodontidae; genus Phalera; species Phalera bucephala. Next base: position 805,072 of record LR990629.1, on the reverse strand, counting down.
CAAAAGCTTGTCCCGGACTCTGTCTTCATACATTCTCCTCACGCTCTCATCTTGCAACTTTTCAACCTTTAATCTTTCAAGGTCTTCGAAGGGGATACGCTCTCGCCAGTGCCTCCACTTCCTGAACAGACCACTAAACCGCGCAACTACGAGATAGTGGTCTGATTCCAGAGTGGGGCCTCTATACGCACGCGTATCTTGTAGTTTGCTTCGGAGACGGTTATCAACCAGGATCAGATCTATCATGCTTTTTTGTTCATTCCTTCTCCACGTATACATATGTATGTCCTTATGCTGGAATATCGTATTAGACACAAGGAGACCCCTTTCCAAACAAACATCTACAATGAGCTTACCTGCATCATTCACTCTCTTATCACCATAAGGACCCAGAGCAGCGTCGCAAGTTTGCCGCCTGGTTCCTACCCATCCGTTCAGATCGCCACACAGAATCACCTTTTCGTTAGCCTCAGCCAAATCCAGAACTTCCCTGACATTATCCCAAAACTTCTCAAGGTCCTGGGGTGTCGACGAGCTTACGGGAGCATACGCTGCGACCAAAAATACTCTAGTGACACCCAGTTTTAAACGGACCCAGAGAAGTCTCGCATCGCACAGGCCATAATCTCTCACTCCAGAGGCCAGGCGACGGGACAGCAAGATACCCACCCCCATGCTGGCACGACTGCTCTGCGGTACACCAGACCACAGAGCCAACGTTCCATCAGGCAGATCACAGGTTCCACTGCCCCTCCGCTTAGTCTCTGTTACACACAGAGCATCCAGGCGTCTCTCTTTCATTACATCAATCACCTCATGCATCTTATCTTCCATACCACCTCTTACATTCCAAGTGCCTATTCGGCACTCTGCACCCCACGACTCGCCAGTTCGGGCCCGGCGTGATGGGTGGCGGCCCCCATCGCCGCTTCCACCTATATTCGTACCGACGGGGGCGGGCCGGTACGCGTCGCCTCGGGGGGACGCCCTAGCCCGCACTGCGGTACGTCTTCGGTCCAAGATTGCAGCCATAATGACTGGCAGGGGTCGCGACGAGCACGCTCTTGGACAGACCCCTAAATTTACTATTACTAACTTATCTAAGGAAGTAAATTAATTATGTTTATAAATAAGTTTTCTAATGCAACTCTTGTATGACCGAGGATAACTGATCATAATGTCTAGATAGTATAATCGCGGGTTCGATTCCCGCTCGGGACAAATCTTTGTGTGATTCACAATTATTTGTTCTGGTCTGGGTTATTGTGTATGTGAATTTTCATGTTTCTAAACGCACCCACGACACAGGAATAAATCCTAGTGTGGGGCTAAGTTTGAAAAAAAAGAAAAAAAAAATATTGCTGTTACTTTTAGCGAGATCATTGTATAGTCGACACATACGGGTAACAGGATTGTAAAAGGATGTATAGTTTTTACATACCTGAAGCACAAAGATGTTTGAATGCACGATGCATTGAAACTTATTAGAGAAAGCAATTTAGGTGAGTCGATTATAGAATGAATGATCTTTTGCAGGTAAATTAAAGCTTATGGGCATTAAATTTAGGCGACGCCCAAGCCCAATTCGATATCCCATTACTTTCAAACATTTATTTTGAATGCCCTCGAGACGATCAGAGTGTACTGAATAAAATGGAGACCAAACTATTTCACCATACTCTAGCACCGACCTGACTTGAGAATAAAATAACAGTAGCAGACTTTTAGGGTTTTTAAAAGTTTTTGAAGCTCTTAAGATAAATCCCAATAATCTATTTCCTTTTTTAAAAATACAATCACAGTGATCACAAAAAGATAGTTGATCATCAAATATAATACCAAGGTCTTTAATCTGAACTTTGCGTTCAAGATGATGGTTTCCAATGTAGTAAGATGTGGATTGTTTATTATACTTATCGGAGTATTATACTGCGTCTAAGGACATTTTGTTGTTTTTGCACCAGCTGGATATTGTATCAAGATCTTTTTGAAGAACCATTCCATCTTTCCGACTCACGATGGTTGTAAATACTTTCAAATCGTCAGCGTATAATAAACAAGAGCAAGATAGTTTATTCATCAAATCATTAATAAAGTAATTGGGTGGTGGAGGACGTTGTCTTGTCACAGTACCTACTGTGCATATTTCGGCTGGGTCCTTTATAGCTACTGTTAAGACAGAAGCTTTTGCAGCTTTTTTGTCTGGTGATTGGTGTATTTTGACCAAAGAGGGCATGATGTACTCTCGCCTCCTTTTAAATCACTTTGCTAAAGTGTAGTTTCTACCTCTAAAAACACATCACACATCTGTATTGAAAAAATAAATTCGTAGCCAAATTAGATCAATCGATTCGCACGATAAAAGAAAATGAAAGCAGCCCATCGTACCTACGAAACCTTTTAAGACCAATAAGCGTAAAAATTACAATTATCAACAAACTTTTCCTCCCAATTTGTATAAGGAGTTCAATAAGTACCCTGAAAAGAAGGAAGTTCTGTACGTCAATACGCTGGAACGCGCTCAAAGCCTCTTTGTATGAGTGTAATAACCCGTAAAAATATAAGTTGGATGTGGGTGCTGGGAGGTAGAAAGGGGGACGGGGGTTCGGCTTAGCGTCAGAAGGTAAGTACCTTGAACAAATAGTATTAATTCCTTGAAGGATAGCTCCGAGGTATCGGTATTATTTTTGTAACGGTTCTAGTGTGCTCGGAAATGGTTTTAAGGGTGGATTTGGAGTGTTTGCGCGAAGATAAAAGGAATCAATTGACGTGTGAGTCTGTAGATAGATTGATTGAGTACATTCACCTTTTGCCGATGCTGTTAACGTCAATTATCATTTGCATATATATGACTTAAGAAGGAAATATTTAGAGTTAAATAGTGCCTTGTCTTGAGTATATTAGAGGTTTTTTCATTTATGAAGCTGCTAAGTAGGTATTAACGTTGCTTTAAGCACCTTTTCATAATGATAAGGTCAGCTTATATTACCATGTTATAGACACTTCAAATTAGCTATCAAGCAAATATGCCATCAATGGATGACGGCTTGGTGCAGTGGTTAAGAGCATAAGCCACTGCGGCCACTGGATCAAGTAGTCGTAGCTTCAATCCCCGCACGAGGCAAATCTTTGGGTGATCCACAAATATTTGTTTCGGTCTGGGTATTTGCATATATGAATTTCATGCTTATGCTATCTGCCTACCCCAAAAGGGATATTTATAGGAATATTTGTAAACGCACCCACAGCACAGGAAGAGTTCCTAGTGTGGGGTCCTACGTTTTTAAATTTATGTAATTGTGAACAACCTTATTATTATTAGTTAGCCTAGAGTGTTCTCCTGCTAGGCAAAAGCCTCCCTCTATCTCCACTCTACGCTATTTAGGGCTATTGAGCATCCAGTTCGTCCCGCCATTTAACCCTGGGCCTGCTGTGATGCCGTTTAAAATTGTGAGGAAACCAGTTAGTGATTATTTTTGAAGTGACCAGCCCAATCCCATTTCAGCTTGGTAGCTTTTTGGCCCACATCGGCTATTTGTGTTATGGAGCGCAGTACACTATTTTGGAAATAGTCGGTAAGTTTAATACAACAGAGGGACCTTTCAAAATTGATTGATAAAAATGCTATAAACCCTCCCATCATGACAGCCAACACACTTCATACCGTGCGAGTGCAGTCCACTGTCTCACGTCTCACAGCTGTCAGCGCAGACAAACGCGAGGCCTCGCCGACATCCGCCGACAAAGCTTTGAGTGTCGACTTATTTCTAGGCTGCAGAAGTGCTATGCTACAAAATATGTGATGGGTTGTCACCCATCACAGTAGAAGCTTCTACTTGTGGTAGTACTGGCCTGGATTACCCAGAATGGTCTTTAGGAACTATTTAGCTATCGATAATGTCATATTATAATTAATTTTTATCAGTATGTGTTGCATCATTTTCAGATTAATGTACAAGATTTTATATAACATTTTTGCTGCTAAACTCGAACTGAGCGAAGGAATAAATCTCCTACCCCTTTCCTTAAATCAAATTTTTCAGATCATTGTTGGGAAGGGTAAAAACTGTTATCGGAATATTAGCTACATGAGACTAAATTTATTATCTGTATATCAGGCCAATGATATTATTACCCTGGCATCAAATAATGGGCTCAAGGTAACCGAGCTTGATATTAATTTAGATCGTAAAGCATTGTAAGTTTGTGGGCAAATACAGGGGACATTGTTACGGTCATATGGATCGTGCGGTATAAATGATCAACTGATTTATTGATTTCAAGACACGGAAAAATATTACGTTCTTTTGTACGTTACTAGATATACCGGGGTTTGTGAGTAAAATAAAATTTCTTGAACTGAAAAAATTATCTAAGAAAACGTAACATCAAAGATGTTCAAATTTCATGTGTCTAATTATGTTATCTCTCTCGTTAATCAAGGCTGTTCATTTTTCATTTTTCATTCACGACTTCCTTATTTCGTCCTCTTTGTGCACTCGCGAGGCAGTTTCAGCCTTGACAATATTCGTTTGTGCAGCGCTGTATCTGAACGTTCCTTTTGTTCATTCGCCTGACCTTATTTCCTTTGTAACACGACCGTCACTCACAAACAAAGATCAACTTTTATCTTTCCTAGGGTAGATAATAACCTCATATTTCGACAATATTTTTTCGGGATGTCCGAAAAATTTTAAGATTATATTTTATTTTTGTTGCTTATTGGTAAATATTAGGAAAAAATGTAACGATTGCCTCATACGTTATATCATCAGAACTGTTTCAACCAATTAGCCATGGTAAGTAAGCTTGGTCTGCCCTAGTAACCAAATTCGCATTATACGTACTAAAAGAAAAAACTTAATGAGTGAGTAATTAAAAATGTTAGTAATAAAACAGTCACAGTCAGCAATGTAGCAATGAAAGTCCATAATAATAGTAGTAATATAAATGTTATAGTTCAAATAGAACTGATTTGTGCTCAGTTGCTAATACCCAAAGATATGTTGTATGTTACATTAAATTCAAAGAGACCAAGCTTTATTAGTGCATTAAATGCTTACAAGGTAACGTACAAATTGCCTGCTTAATATTCATACGGGGTCGTGTTACAATGCGCGGTTATCGGCGAAGCGTCGACCCACGATTATTAGCACAGATTATAAGCGATACTTTGTTCTGCGGAAGGTAACGCGTTATACCGTGTAGATTACTTGACCTTAACTAATACTCCAACTAGATTATTACGATACGAAAACTAAACTAGCAGTATTAAAAAATAAATTAGCATTTTTTACCAAACCAAACCTTGGGTGTTAAAAAATAATGCTAAGAAGTGCAATTAAATTCACGGCATTGTTTTCAACTTTGGTATTTGTTTAGTACACACAGTGTACTGAGGGGTGATTGGAAGGATTGATAGCAAGTTAAACCAATCTATTTTTTAAGTATCATAAATAATTGGAATTGATATAGCTGCCAATTTTGGACACCTAATTTCAAGTTTTGCTTTAATAATTTTACATGCCGCGTGGTTCCCGGCTTAGAATAGGACCAACCCATCTCATCCCATCGGGTGTCGTACAAGGCGACTAAGGGAAAACTAGGGAATGGGCAGCAGCGTTCCTTTAACACTTCGACGACCAATAACTGCGCTCGTCAACCCGCCTGCCAAGCGTGGCGAGTATGGCAAACACCCCCAATTATGGAAGAAAGTAGAAAAACCAGGCCCCTAGTCCCCGGCGGTCCTGTTCGTCCTGGCCACGGTAGCAGCCATGGTAACGACAGGACAAGGGGTGCTAAGAATCTCCGGCAGAGATTCGGCTACCACCAAAACCGAAAATTGGCCCTGGTGACATACAACGCACGCACATTGAGGACAGATGAGAAGCTAGTTGAGCTGGAAGAAGAGTTAAACAAGTTGCGGTGGAGTATTGTTGGTTTATCGGAGGTCCGAAGAGAGGGCGAGGACACGATAACCTTAAAATCCGGCAACTTGTTTTACTACCGGGAGGGCGAACAGCAGTCCCAAGGTGGTGTCGGATTTATCGTCCACAAGTCACTCATAAACAACGTTGTGTCCATCACTAGTGTGTCGAGCAGGGTAGCGTACCTGATACTCAGAATATCCAAAAGATATTCGCTGAAGGTCATACAGGTCTACGCACCGACCTCGGCATACTCAGATGATGACGTCGAAGTTATGTATGAGGACATTAGTAGAGCCATACATACTTCCAAAACACACTTTACAGTGGTTATGGGTGACTTCAATGCGCGGCTGGGCAAACGGGGCGATGATGAGTTGAGAGTGGGGCAATTTGGATATGGGCAGCGCAACCCCAGGGGTCAGAGGCTGGCCGAATTTCTGGAGAAAGAGGGACTCTTTATGATGAACTCTTTCTTCCAGAAGCCGCCTCATAGGAAATGGACCTGGATGAGCCCTGATGGTTCCACAAAAAATGAGATAGACTTCATCATGAGCACCAAGCGACAAATATTTAATGATGTCTCCGTGATTCATAGGGTAAAAACCGGCAGTGATCACCGAATGGTCAGAGGCACATTAAATATTAATGTCAAAATGGAAAGATCGCGTCTGATGAAGTCTACGCTCCGACCTACTCATGCATATATCCAAAACCCCGAGAACTTTCAACTCGAATTGTCAAACCGCTTCGAATTGCTAGACAGCAGCGCATCAGTGGACGAAATCAACAACAGGCTGGTAGAGACTGTTCATACGGTCGGGTCCAAGTATTTTAAGACCCACCGTAAAAATAGGCCTCAAAAACTATCTGACTACACCCGAAACCTCATGGCTGAGCGACGTTCCATGACGCTCCAAACCTCCGATGATGCTAAGTCCTATAGGCAGCTTAATGGACAGATATTGAAGTCCTTGCGACACGACTTACGGTCCTTCAATGCAAGGCGTATTGAGGAGACCATAGAGCAGAACAAGGGCTCTAAAGTGTTCGCAAGAGACGCGTCTATTGGGCAGAGCCAGTTGACGAAGCTGAAGACGGAGGACGGAAACGTAACGTCAAATAGGTCAGAGGTGCTCAGGGAGATAGAGAGGTTCTATGGACAGTTATATACCTCAGTAGCTAAACCTGTTGTTGACTTAGTAAAAGACCCAAGAGCCAAGCTAACCCGACACTGCACTGAAGATATCCCGGACATCAGCCTGTGCGAGATTAGGATGGCTCTCAAACAACTAAAAAACAACAAAGCGCCGGGTGAAGACGGAATTACTGCAGAACTTCTGAAGGCAGGCGGATCGCCGGTACTTAAAGTCCTTCAGAGGCTATTTAAGTCCGTCTTGCTTGAAGGGAAAACGCCGAAAGCATGGAACAGGGGTGTGGTGGTGCTGTTTTTCAAGAAAGGTGATAACACCTTATTGAAGAACTATAGGCCCATCACACTGCTGAGCCATGTTTATAAGTTGTTTTCGAGAGTCATTACGAATCGTCTCGAACGAAGGCTTGATGACTTCCAGCCTCCCGAACAAGCCGGTTTCCGGAAAGGTTTTAGTACCATAGACCACATACATACGCTGCGGCAGGTTATACAGAAGACTGAGGAGTATAATCGGCCACTATGCTTGGCGTTTGTGGACTATGAGAAAGCCTTTGATTCGATCGAGACTTGGGCGGTTCTTAGATCTCTCCAGCGATGCCGCATTGACTATAGGTACATCGAAGTGTTGAAGTGCTTGTATAATAACGCCACCATGTCAGTCCGAGTACAGGGGCAGTGCACGAAGGTGATCCCCATAAAAAGAGGAGTAAGACAGGGAGACGTCATTTCTCCGAAACTGTTTACGGCCACCTTAGAGGACGCCTTCAAGCTCTTGGAATGGCAAGGACTTGGCATCAACATCAATGGCGAATACATCACTCACCTTCGATTTGCCGACGACATTGTGGTCATGGCGGAGTCGCTGGAAGATCTAGGACGAATGCTCGGTGACCTCAATAGAGTATCCCAACAAGTGGGTCTTAAAATGAATATGGACAAAACAAAAATAATGTCTAACGTCCATGTCGTACCCACCGCACTCACCGTTGGGAACTCTACTCTTGAAGTTGTCGACGAATACATTTACCTGGGACAGGCAGTCCGGTTAGGTAGGTCCAACTTTGAGAGAGAGGTCAATCGACGAATCCAACTCGGCTGGGCAGCGTTCGGGAAACTGCGCAACATCTTCTCATCCAAAATACCTCAGTGCCTAAAGACTAAAGTGTTTAGTCAATGTGTGTTACCAGTGATGACATATGGATCAGAGACGTGGTCTCTTACAATAGGTCTCATAAAAAAGCTCAAGGTTGCTCAGCGAGCTATGGAAAGAGCTATGCTCGGCGTTTCTCTACGTGATCGAATCAGGAATGAGGAGATTCGTAGAAGAACCAAGGTCACCGACATAGCCCTCAGGATTAGCATGCTGAAGTGGCAATGGGCTGGCCACATAGCGCGAAGATCGGACGGGCGTTGGGGCAGAAAGATTCTAGAGTGGAGACCACGTATTGGCAAGCGCAGCGTAGGACGACCGCCTGCCAGATGGACCGACGATCTTGTGAAAATCGCAGGAAATCGTTGGATGCAGGTGGCATCGGACCGGTTACGATGGAAAGCGATTGGGGAGGCCTATGTTCAGCAGTGGACAAGTATAGGCTGAAATGATGATGATGATGAATTTTACATTTTGTATACACCCTTGTGGCGCCAATTGGACTGTGACCTAACTATCTCCATATTGTAATTGCGCGCTTACTTCGCGTCTCTACACGCGCGGGTTACAATTCTAACGCCACGTAGAGTGTAGAGTTACGTAGCTGTTATAATCTGTGGAGTTTCCACTGTCAACATAGTTGCAGGTGCAAGTTGATCGATAGCGTATCTGATGCGAGCAAGTATCGCACCGTGCTTTGTTCCAGGTGGATAGTTTGTTAGAGTTGGTAATCATGTAGATTGTGATTATGTAGTCCTTATGTTGTGTGTTGCCGGGCTCTTTATTGTAACTGAGTTGTGGAATAGTTACACTGTTATCAATTAGACATCTACAAATAAATATAATTGGAAACACACGAACAAGAGGTCCTGGACTTGAATCCTAAGTCTGACAACGTGTTTGATACACGTTGTCAGACTTAGGAAATTATAGTTTTAAAAAAACACGCTTTAATGACAAGTCGAACTAGAAACTAGAAAATATTTTTTAAGTATGAGGAGATAGTTTTAATACTTCTAAAATTATTTATTGATAGCAAAAAGCACTGGTTTATAACAGCGCAATAGTTTGTGGTAAGTTTAAAATAATAATTAATTTATTAATATAACGAAATAAATGACCAAATAGACCGAGTCTTATCTGAAGGACAAGTCAAGAGTCTCCGTAACCGGCGAGCGTGTATGAGACGAACTATGAGAGTGGAGGAAGCCAGAGAGGTATGTAAGGAAAGAACCTGTTGGAACTCTGTACTCTCTGCCTACCCTACAAGGGATCTAGCTTGATGATATAGATAGAAATAATATATATAAAAAAAAGAAATAAAAAGCGTGGGGCGCTTTTTACTATATATTTTTAATAACATAGATACAGATCAAGCGTGGTGTCTTATGTGTTAAAAATAGAAAAAAGGTAAAAAATCGAAATCTGAAATTGTTACCGGTATAATTCTAGCAATGTCGGCGATGTAACAGTGCATATAATAAACCATCTCCGCTTGCGGAATACATGTAGGGTTAACAGTTTTGAAAATATTACGTCCAACCAGCCCCTAATACAAACAACATAATCTCGTTCATCGCGGCTGTTGCCCCGGGCCCGTTTAATAACGTTATTAATTGACAACGGGCGACTCGCCCCGGGCGACTCGGCCCGTTTTTAATAGTCCATTTGATTCCCCCCTCGTCCCAGCGGACGGTACACTAATTATTTTATTCGGGCTTCATAATTACTGGTTATATTTTGCGTTGTCAATTTTTTTGAGACACTGTATTTGTGGTAAATATTGTTGAATTTACAATACATGTCGTGGTTGTCGAGTGGTCTATCGAAGGCGTGTGTTTTGCGTGGGTAATGGTTTAATTTCCTGGATACTTTTTTAAGGAACACGTTGCTCTACACTAGGAATTATTTAGTAATAATGAGGACACAGTTGTCTGGGGTGCGTTTATTAATTTGAAATTTACACCCAAAAACAATCAGCATGAAACATATATTTATTAGTCATATAAAGCCTAATCTCGTGCGGGGTTCGAACCCGGGTCAACTTGATCCAGTGTGTGGCTTAAGCTCTTAACCACTACACCAAGTCCGTCGAATTTTAAAATATTAGTTTTTGTTTACTGCAGTTACCGACTGTGGTAATAAGTTCGCTAACTTTCCATAATTTTATGGTGCTTACAGTATAATAGTAAACTATTTATTTTATTTATTCTTTATTGTACAAAAAGACAACCAATTTGTGAGCATATTTACACAAATGATGTACAAAGGCGAACTTAACTCAATTTGAGTAATCTACCAGTTAACCTTTGAGTGTAAACAGAACAGTTGTATGGAAGTGTGGGCAATTGCACAACAATCTTAGAATTAATGAGGAAATAACAAAATCACTACATACGTAGGTAAATTATACTAATACGACATAAAAATATAAAGTGCATATATAAATAAAAATATACATACTTATATATTTGTATAATAAATATATAATAATATATATCATTCAGAGAGGAAATGAGCTTTAACTTTTCTTCTAAAAACATCTAAAGAACAGCCATCGCGTATGGAATGCGGAGGGGAATTCCAAAGAAACTAATATAAACTCATCTAAACCAATTACGGGCCATCCTTGAATTTCCGACTAATAGTGATTTATTGATAACTAGGTGTACCGATGGGCTAAATGGGCACATTGTAGTATCAAATCATCCGTCAAATACGGAGTTTACTAATCATTACAACAATGTTTTCATTGACGGCCCCCGAAAACCGCATAATTTTCGCATTATGTTAAAAATTGAAGGTGGCTCTTATTTTGTTTTGACTAGTAGACTTGTGTCCAGCATAACAAATAAATATTGGGTTTTCCTTTTATTTGTATTCCTATATATAGGAAGTTAAGATCGAATGACGATTGATTAAGAATAACCTAATTGTTAATTATCTATCTATCTGCATATGTCATTGCGCCAGCTCCCTTACGGGCTAGGCATAGAGCATAAAATTCCAATAGTATGGACTCGCGGCAATTAGGCATCATGGTGGGCATCAAAATCTGCACTGCTTACCCTGCAAAAAAACTGGCTTGATAATATATAGATAGATCAGAGTCATTGATCATGATCATATCTTGAGTCCATCTCGAGTCTTATGGATGAGGTAAACGTTGACAATGCGTATAATAACTTATTAAGTAGAAAATTGAAACAATCAAAATGATAATGCTTATTTCTCAAGACATTAACTTTTAAGTTTTCTATTCAGGGACTAGTTGAAATTATATAGCGATCAGTATGAAAGCCTCGTAAGACCGGCGTCAAAGCCGCTATGAACTTGCATAATGTGCTTACAAACACCAACTGTCACGCGCTGTCACGCGAGTTACGAACTACCTACTCTGAGTGAAAAGGACGGAGAGAACTTAGAATAGAACTTGTAGAGTTTTTATATTTTGCATGATGACCAGTTGGACCCAACTCCATAGCAGTAGACTTACTTCTCTACCTATCTATATAATCGCGCCAGATCCCTTGCGGGGTAGGCAGAGATAGCCTTATTTATTACTATATATAAAAAAAAACACCATCACGCCTATATTTCCCAAGCGGGAGTGGCAGAGGTGTACTGTGTACACCTACGTTTCGCCGACGATGTTAGGTCCCATGAAATAGGGGACGAGCCTATTGCCATATACCGGGCACAATGCCAGACTCCGGACTCGTACTGGGAAGTTTTCGTTAGAAAAACTACACTTGTCCGACCTAGGATTTAAACCCAGGACCTCGTGATCACAAAGCGATGCGCTTTGCCACTGCACCAACGAGGCAGTCATTACTATATTATACTATAAATACTTATTACAATTATTTGGTAAGCTGTTTTACGTCATTTTTAAGCTCGTCGAAATAAGGGCTATTATAATCAAAGTATGTGTCGATCTGTGACAACATTATTTTAAAATGGATGATCCAATTGCAACCTAGTTTTTTTATATTTTAGAAATACAAAGACGGGCGTGTTGCCTATCTCTGAGGAAAAAAATTGTCAGACAGTAGACATTTTTCGACTGATGATGTTATGTGAATAATCTATCTATCTATAACCTCACGCCAGATCCCTTGCGGGGTAGGCAGAGAGAACAGAGTTCCAACAGGTTTACCTCTTTTAGAAATAACGTTCCATATTTCTCAACCGCACATCGCGTCCTGACAAACTATGAATATGATAGCACCTGCGTAGCACTCGTAGCGCTGTAGCTATGTAGCCGGGCTACGTCGCTACGAAATACTACACACCTGGGGCTATGAGGCGGTATTTATGAATACCTGTCGCGACAAAACATTCGCTCGCTTCTTGTTGGAATATATTTTGTCTTGCGCTGCGGGAAAAATGCTCAATTATTTTTATCTCTTATACTCATATTGTACTTTTTACTTAAATCCCTTTGTGCAGTGAAACATTTACTCAAACTCAAGTCATTTATTTTGTATAAACACTGTAGGGTAGTCACAAATTGTCAATTTTTTTTTATCTCAGTCTACTATCGATTCAACACGCAGCCTGCTTTGAAAAAATCTGGTGTGCAACACTGGAGGGTTATCTCTTTTTAAAAACATGAATTACACTTACAGCATAAACAGTTTTAGGAGGATATTTAAGAAAACAAAAATATCCGATTGTCGACTAATTATTTGATTATTCAAAGTTATTTATGGGTCGAGCATAGGTAGTTTAAAGTTGGTCAGTTATTATATTTGACTATGTTTTAAGCGACTACTAAAATAACACCATTTGTCTTTTGATTTTAAATAAGACTAAAGTAGTGAAACTGTCTTAGCTCACCCAAATTGTTTTATATTATCTAGAACGAATCTAGGAATCTAGAAAGCGTAGAATGCATATCATAAAAATAATATTATTCTATATACATTAAGATATATATTTTTTATTCTTATTCGTTTAAAAATCGGAGCTCGAAGCTCACACAGCCTACGCTCCAAACTATTGGACCAAGTTGTCGTCAATTACATATCATTTTAAAAACGATGATTTACCGCAGTGATTAAAAGTTCCGTCCACGCTGTGTCTAATAGTTGCGGGTTCGATTCCCGTACGTGACAAATCTTTGTGTGATCCACAGTTATTTGATCCGGTCTGGGTATTTATGTATGTGAATTTTCAAATTGTCTTGTTTGTAAACGCACCCACGTGTAAACAAAACACATTATGCACTTTGATAGATTTATAATTATCATCACTTATACACACTTTTGACACATCTATTTATCACTACTTAATCACACCAGCACAACTGTTAAATCACGATAATTTAGGTTCGAACTGCTCGAAAGCACGCCGGCAACTGACCCGCTGCAGCAATTTGCTCGATTTACATAGACCAATTTGGGGTTGCCCGAGTAAAACCATGTTGCCAGTGTTTTCGAATAGCTCGAATCGATAATCGTTATTTCGATATAATAAATAATTTAGTAAATATTTTTATAGTACATACATATTTCAGGAATTCGTATTAAACATTTTATTTAAATAATAAAGCAAATATATTATACGACTATTTTACTATTTGCTTACATTCGGCCATTCTGATAAGGCACGCGTCCCCGCGTGAGGGACAAAAACAACTTTAAAAGTTTTTATTATAACTGAACTAAACAATACACTTGTTTATCTTTAATTATTATTTATGTTTAAGTTGACAATCACAATAATAGTTATGTAACGACACAATAATAATTATAATTAACACAATTGATGCATGCTGATAACGCCGCTGCGGGCTGGTAACGCCACTGCAGGCTGGTAACGCCACTGCAGGCTGGTAACGCCACTGCAGGCTGGAACGCCACTGCAGGCTGGAACGCCACTGCAGGCTGGTAACGCCACTGCAGGCTGGTAACGCCACTGCAGGCTGGAACGCCACTGCAGGCTGGAACGCCACTGCAGGCTGGAACGCCACTGCAGGCTGGAACGCCACTGCAGGCTGGAACGCCACTACGGGCTGGTAACGCCACTACGGGCTGGTAACGCCACTACGGGCTGGTAACGCCACTACGGGCTGGTAACGCCACTACGGGCTGGTAACGCCACTACGGGCTGGTAACGCCACTACGGGCTGGTAACGCCACTACGGGCTGGTAACGCCACTACGGGCTGGTAACGCCACTACGGGCTGGTAACGCCACTACGGGCTGGTAACGCCACTACGGGCTGGTAACGCCACTACGGGCTGGTAACGCCACTACGGGCTGGTAACGCCACTACGGGCTGGTAACGCCACTACGGGCTGGTAACGCCACTGCAGGCTGGTAACGCCACAACAGGCTGGTAACGCCACTCCAGGCTGGTAACGCCACTCCAGGCTGGTAACGCCTCTCCAGGCTGGCAACGCCACAACAGGCTGGTAACGTAAGTCTAAACTGAACAAGATAAAATGGCAACGATAATACAAACAAATAAAAAATGGCCAAACAATATGCAATAAAATGCCTTAATAATAGGTCTAGCTAAACAATTTATTCCTCCAGATCAGTGTCGCTATCCATAAGGTCATTTGAGAACACCAACCACGGGTATATTTTATCAACAGCGAACACGGCTTTGTAAAGTGGTTTTCCAGTTTTCTTAGTTATCGGGGTATCCTCTATCTCATATCTATCGTTTTCGAGTACCTTTACAATTCTATATGGGCCACTGCATTTGGGCAACAATTTCTTTGACTGTCCCGGTGTAGTATTTGCAATATCTCTTTGGACTCTAACGAGATCCCCTATTTTATACTTGTGAGCTACCTTTCGCCTCTTATCGAAACTTTGTTTTTGTTTTTGCTGAGATTCAATTATACGTTCGCAAGCATCAATTCTGATGTCTTCGCGGTCGCCGCACTCCTGAACTTCCGATACTACTGAATTCATTGCACCATCCGAAACTCCAGTAGGCGCGAATCCAAAAAGCACCTCAGCTGGTGTCTTACCAGTTGCTTTATTTAGAGTGTTATTAAGACCCCATTGTACTCGTGGAATCATAACGTCCCATTCATTATCTGGTTTATTATTATTAAGTGCTGTAAGAGAGTCTATAATATAACGGTTATAACGTTCGATTTGCCCATTAGCCCGTGGAGTCGCAACAGCGTTTAATACGTGTTGAATACCCTTATCTTTTATAAAGCTACTAAATTCGCGGCTTGTAAAACTAGTGCCTCTATCCGTGATAAGGCGACGGGGCACACCAAAAAGGGAAAAATATTGTTCAAACACGTTTATAGATGTTTTAGATTTGCAATTTTTAACTGGTTGTATATATATAAATTTAGTGAAAGAATCGATAATAGCGAGTATAAAGCAATTTCGTTTTTTGCTTTGGGGAAAAGGTCCGCAATGATCTGCATGCAATATTTCAAACGGCTTATTTGGTTTAGGTATAGGGTGTAACATACCTTCTTTAGGTCCGCCTGGCACTTTATTATGCGCACAATGCAAACATGACCTACAGTATTTTTTAATAAAGCGACGCATTCCCTTAAACCAGTAGACTTTCCGTACCCTGTCGTAAGTTTTATCAAACCCAAAATGACCAACTTCATCGTGATTACTTCTAACAATTTGCCACCTTACTGATTTTGGTACCACCCACAATAATCGAACGCTGTCTCCCTTTTTTGTTATTCGATACAATTTATTATTTTTTATAGTAAAGTTTGTTTTTAAATCAACTACCTTGCTACTATCCGGGTCCTGTAAAATGTCCACGATACGTTGTAACTCGGTATCGGACTGCTGCACAGTCTGGAGCCATCTTTCGTCATCGACATTAACATTAAATATATCTACACTAATTTGGAATACATCGAATTTGGAATTATCATCGGTTTGAAAAGGAAACTTGTCTGCAGTAACCGGACCCCTACTCAAGGCGTCCACGTGAGCCATTTTAGAGCCTGCACGATACTCAATGGTAAAGTCAAATTCTTGCATCGCTATCCACCATCTCGCAACTCTAGGAACTAAATCTTTTTTTGTCATAGTGCTTTTTATCGCGTTACAATCAGTGACTAATTTAAATGTTATGCCCAGTAAATACACGCGGAACCTTCTCAAAGCTACTATAACGGCTAGAGTCTCCAACTCATAAGAATGGAACTTTTGCTCTTCCGGCGAAGTTTGCCTACTATAGTAAGCAATGGGTTGGAGACCCCTGCCGCCATCCTGTAAAAGGATTGCACCTATCCCAAGTTTGCTAGCATCAGTATGAACCTCGAGCTGCGCCTTAGGATCGTACAAGGCAAGAACCGGACGACTGATTAGTTTTTTTTTTGAGAGTTTTAAACGCTAAAACTTGATCGGGACCGAATCGCCAAGGCTCATTCTTTTTTGTTAGTACGGTTAAAGGTCGAGCAATTACTGAAAAATTTTGAACAAATTTACGGAAATAGCTAGCCAAGCCAACAAACCGTCGAACCTCGTGTACATTTTTCGGTTCGGGGAATAATTCCACTGCCTCTATCTTCAGTGTTCCAGGCCTAACACCCTCTCGACAGATTTCGTAACCTAAATAATTTATTTTCTCCTGGAAGAACACACACTTTTCTAAATTTAGTGTCAGTTTTGCATTCCGTAAAAGACCAAAAACCTTTTCAAGTTTCTCAAAACCTTCTTGAACTGTTTTTGAAGGAACTAACAGATCATCCATATAAGCAAGTACCAAGTTTTGCCCTACACCGTTTAGCATCGAGTTGATTGCCCTCTGAAATACACTTGGAGCGTTAGCCAATCCAAACGGCATACGATTATATTCATGAAGGCCATCCGGAGTGACGAACGCTGTTAGACGCTTACTATCTTCTGCTACGGGTACCTGATAGTAGCCTGAGAAAAGATCTAGGCTCGTAAAGAAGCTATTACCCCCTAAACAATCCAGTTTATCCTCAATGCGAGGGAGTGGATATTTATCTTTCAGGGTTTTTCTGTTAAGGGCGCGATAATCAATGCAAAGCCGTTTTTGCCCATTTTTCTTGTTTACAAGTAGAACGGGACTTGCATAGGAAGATGAACTTTCCCTAATTATACCATTAGTTAACAAGTCTTCGATGATTTCAGATAAATGTTCCTTTTCATTTATTGACATGCGATATGGATTATAAACAATTGGGGCATCATCTTTTAATTTAATAACCATTTCACTTAAATTTGTTTGTCCAAGCTCCGACAAATCCATTGCAAAACATTCCCTGTATTTGTTCAACAATTGTTTAAGTCTCTGTACTTCTATCCGAGAGAGTTGTGTTCCAATATTGATGTCGTGCAACGGTAGCAGTTTCTTTTGGGAGGTGGCGCTTATAATGGACCCTATGTGTGCATTACTAACCTCATTAAACACGAAACCTCTAGCTAACGAGCGGCCCTTTTCAAAAGTTACATTAGTTTTACCTACATTGCACACCATTATAAATCCTTTATCGTGGTCAAATGTGTATATACCGGGTAATATCAAGTATTTCCAATTATTATAATTAAAATACCCAGTTGGAACGTATAAAGATCCTGAAAAGTGTATAGATGTCACTACTCCTACCGACGTAGTAGTGAAAGGTTCCACGTTAACAGTTTCTAGGGAGCTAAGTTTTACTTTAATGGTGTCGTCATTAGAATTTAGGTTAGGAGCTTCGTAAAATATTAAATTGTCCGATGTCTTAAACATGACTAAATTAGGTAGTTCAGAGAAGGTCTGTCCAATTATTACATCAGACGGCATATACTGATCTGCTATTACTAATAAATCGATTTGAGCTGAAATTTCATCTACCTTTATAGACCCGCTGATGATTCCCAAGGCTCTTACGGTAGAATTACCAAATCCTCGAAGGTTTGGGAGATTAATATTATGGTTGTACTTTCCATAAATTTCCAAAACTACACTTTCTTTTATTAGGGTACAACTACTACCCAAATCGACAAATGCTTTCTTTTTGTACCCTTCTATTTCTACATCTTTATAATATTTGGAGGTTTCTGATCTGTTGGCTTGCATTTTTAAATGATTATCAGAAAGGGGGGTAATTTGTAATGAAGGGTTGATGTTATTCGACTGAATACACATCACGTTTTTTCCCGTGCTGATACTATCTGTAAGGTCAGTTGATGGAATGTTCATATTCCGGCATTCTTTAGCCAGATGCCCTACTCTACGACAAATATTGCATCTTTTCATTGGCTTAGTACAACGCGTTCGAACGTGTCCTGCTTCACCACAATTAAAGCAAACTATGCTCGATTTCGGGGTCTCAGCGTTACTATTAAATGGACCCGGTACCTGTCCTACGCTTCTGTTTAGATTCATCTTACGCCTATTGATTGTATAACTGTCACTCAGTGCTAGGGTTTTCAAATAGGAGAAAAGTTGGTCCGGTTCGTCAAAACGACAAGCATTTGTACTCATTCTAACAAATTTATCATCTATACCATGTACTAGACACCCTACCGCCTTACGGCCGGTTATTTCGCATTTATTTATAAGAATCATTTTATCATAGTAATATACGTCTAAGGGTTGACCTATTTTACATCGAAGTTGCAACATTCGTTGAAGCAAATCTCCGTAATTTTCCGTGGAAGGAAAAGCAGACTTCAATTTATCTGTCCATTGGTCCCATGTGTAAAGTAGGGATGGTAAACCTTGATACCAACGTTTAGCGAGGCCTGATAACTTTGCCAATGCATAGTGACAAGTCTGTTTCTCATTCCACGAGTATATTTGTGCACACTCATTCACCTTATGTATCCAAGATTCAATATTTTGAGACCCATCACTGGGGTCAAAATCTGGTATTACATTTATGTGGGTTGTAAATGTTTGTGCTGTTACTGGATAGTTATTCGCACTATAACTAGTGTTATTATTCGGAGGGAACTGAGAAGTATTTATGTTAGTCATAGAATGATCATGATTTAAACTTATTGTGTCAGAAGAATGCAATGGCGCCGGTATCGGAGGAGTGCGAGACCTATTAGTGTTATAACCTCTACTATTGTCTTTAGCTGACCTCTGCTTACTCCCTCTAGAAAGACGCTCTTTACTCTTCCTACGATAAGTTTTGGACTTTTTATGGCGTTTATGAGAACGTTCGTAAGCAGAGGTGGACGAAGATATTGAACTATATTGCCGATTACGTCGCCGTTTCGACACATGGCGTTCACGTGACCTACCCCGCCTTCTAGAGCCCATAGCCAGTGATATTTGATCGAAAACTAACAGATACAAACTTTTCCCGACTTAAAATAGTGGTAACATAACAATAAACTAGATCACAACACAAAATAACACAAATACAAGATAATAAAATAAAAAAAAAGATGAAGTAAAATTAAATACGAATAATTCACACAAGTGGGTATTTCAAAAATACCCGTCCCGATAAAAGTTCGTAATAAATTGCTGCACAAAATCACACCATGTTTGTAATAGTTTGGAAAGAGTTATTTAGATTCTTCAAATACTTCGAATAGAAAACTCACAGTTTTTGTCCGTCACCACGTGTTTCGTGCCACTTCTGATTTGTAAACAAAACACATTATGCACTTTGATAGATTTATAATTATCATCACTTATACACACTTTTGACACATCTATTTATCACTACTTAATCACACCAGCACAACTGTTAAATCACGATAATTTAGGTTCGAACTGCTCGAAAGCACGCCGGCAACTGACCCGCTGCAGCAATTTGCTCGATTTACATAGACCAATTTGGGGTTGCCCGAGTAAAACCATGTTGCCAGTGTTTTCAAATAGCTCGAATCGATAATCGTTATTTCGATATAATAAATAATTTAGTAAATATTTTTATAGTACATACATATTTCAGGAATTCGTATTAAACATTTTATTTAAATAATAAAGCAAATATATTATACGACTATTTTACTATTTGCTTACACACGGCACAAGAATAAATCGTAGTGAGGCTCCTTTAAAAAAAAAAACAGTCGTCATCCCATGATCAGTCTCAATTTCACACGTTTTTTCTATCTACAAATTCCAGCATAGATGTAGGACAGCCATTTTATTTAGTCACAGTTTTATCAGAAGAGCGCCTCTCCTTCGAGACACTGGCATTCCGCACACATGCCACATCCCCCCCCCCCCCCCCAGCTCGCACGTGCACTCGTAAAACACGTGTATTTATTAAACTGAGGGTCCCTTAGACACAGTGTGGGAGCATCAGCTATCAAGTCTTTTTGTGTGACAAAACAGGGCCTTTCTTCGCTTTAACCAATCAAACACGTAACGCGACGTGTTACGTCTTGTAAATTGCATTAATATTATTCCAGTGGCAGATAGAATTAACCATTTCATGAAATTATCATAACGCGCTGCGTTTGGTTATAGCTAATAAGGGGCTAATTAAACAGGCGTTATTGTAGGTAAAAAACCACTTACTGGATTGAGTAGTCACTGGTTCGACCCCCGAATGCGGTGAATATTTGTGTGACCCAGGTTGTTCGTATATGTGAGTATCATCTTTATAAACGCAACTACGATACAGCAATAATTCCTGGAAATCTTGACTATCCTTATAGTCTTTTTATTAAAAAAAACCACAGTAGAGACAACTATTTTCTCGTAGGTAGAAAATACAATTGGTAATTTTCCGCCGGTTGATGATTGGGCTCTATTAGTCTTATTTAATCACCTGGGGCTCTTCGTCGCTGTAAACAAATCGTGTTATGGTATTTTGTATGCCACTTGTATAGTCAGGAACGTAAGTCGCTTAACATTCTCAGTTTTTCAAATCAGCAATACTCTGTATTATGCAAATATTGGTGAACATTGTCAAAGCCAATTTACTAGAAATGTATTCAAATTGATTTCTATCAACAAAAGTAATAAATTTCTTACAAAACAAAAGTGTGCAAGCGATTTGAAAAACTGTGAAAGTTAAGCGACTTATGTTGCTGACGGTACTATTAAATGATTATTTCACGAAGATATCGTAACGCACCATATTACATTTAATTGGTCATAACGATTAAGAGTGTAGGTGATAAAAGCGATAATAAAATAATCATTAAATACCATCAATGCCGTCGGTATCGCCTTTTTATTGTTTCCAAATGCTATCAATTTAAATAAATGTGGCGTTAACGTACCCGCTCTATCCCCAAGGGTCGGTACACATAGACCGGCTCGGAGAGCGGAGCTAATTTTGATCATATTTGACGTAGAGTTTTTAGATATTGAATTCAGATTTTTCTTTTACATTTCACGTCTTTTGATTAAAAGTATGATTGAAAGCTGTTCCGGTGCACTTAATTTGAAACACTGACAGCAGCCCTAGCTTTGTTGATCTAATGGTGTATAATGTGCCACCAGCGTTTCGAATCTTAGTTCGGACAATATGTAGTTTTTCTATCAAAATCTTACTAGTATTAGTCTGAAGTCTAAAGTCCTACCAGATATGATGGCAATTCGCTCGCACCATATAACGATGGGACCTAAAATCGTCGGCGAACAAATTATACTTCGCACCTAGTTTAGGAAATATGACGTGACGGTGTTTTTTTTTAATTAAAAGCAGCTAACTGGCGCCCGTTCTCGAACAGTTTTGCGGCCAATCGAACCACGACTTTTGGCCTGCACAAGCAGTTTTTGATACTCGTGGAGCCGGTCTATATGAACGACCTCATATCGCTTCGTATCTCCTTGTTTCCTTTAAGTTAGTTCTTTTTGTTTCCTATATCGATTTCGTTCATTTAACCACAATCCATTAGTTACTGCCTCGTTAGCACATAGTCCGGCTAACGATAAAGTTTTTTAATTGAAAAAAATATGTTTTCGACATATAATTACTAAATAATTGTGAATATATTTTTTTAACAACAATTTGCCGCATTAAAAACAGCACAGCTCCACAGTGGGAATAAAATTCTGACATCGTAGGTTCGCTTATAAACATGAAATCCACGCATACATCCAGATCGCGCCAAACATGAGATTCCTTCCGTGCGAGGATCGAATCCGCTGCTATTCGATCCAGTGACTCGCGCGACCCATGCTACTTACTTATTACTTTTAGATTTAGCCGAAATTGATATTTACAAACTTTTATTAAATTTACAATGTTCGTATAACTATTTGTCTATCTGTCTGGCTGTCTATGTTTCCGGTTCAAATCATGTGATCCATTTTTCAAACACTTGGCGGTATCCGATTGAGCTAACATTTGGCATACGTATATAAAGTCGGTGGCAATGCAATAGTATGGTATCATAGAGCTACTCTGATGATGGATTCGGCAAGTGGCCATAGGAACATATGAACTATACAACGTAATGCCCACTGTGTCGAATAGTCACGGGTTCGATTCCCGCACGGGACAAATCTTTGTGTGATCCACAATTATTTGTTCCGGTCTGGGTATTTGTTTGTGAATTTTCATGTTTGTAAACGCACCCACGACACAGGAATAAATCCTAGTGTCAGGCTACGTTTTTTTTTAAAAAAAAAAAAACATGTAGCGAAAGGAAAGTGGGATAAAAGTCAGGAAAAGTCGCGGGACGATACTAGTGCAGCACTGATAACGGAATGCACGTTGCTCGTTATGTAAAGTTTGAATAAAACGGAACTCGAGCTAACAGAATGGTGTTCGTGTGAAAGAGAATAATGTCTTGTACAATATTACTTTTGTAGTTTCAGAAGAAATAACCTGATTTTCGTATTTTAAGTAGAACTTTTCATACATATCCAAAGTCTTTGATTTAGTTTTTTTTTTGTAAACAGGAATATATAAAACTCATTTCAAAAATGGAGGGTGAATTGCAGAAGCGTAAATGTGATTTTATTAAAACACAATTTGAAAACCTTATATAAAAAGACATTTTGCTACTTAGTCTTAAGAATTTGGTTAACCGAGTAATGTTGTGTTTAAAATTCTCACCTTAGCTAATAAAAGTAATATTTGATTTTTATTACTTTTGGCAGTTTCGCTACTATAGAATAAAAATTATGTCCTAAGTAATCGCTTAAGTAAAAGTACTTACTTAGACATGATTATGGATACGGGGGTTAGTCCCGTTTTCTTACAATTTTTTTTTAATCGGAATACTTTAATGAATAGTAAAAGATAAACGTCCTCACGCCCATATTCCCCGAGCGGGGTTGGCAAACGTGTACACCCACTCACGCGCAAGCGATTATCTATCCCAATATAGGAGATTATGGGAAGAGATCACCATCATTATACCGAGCACAATTTATGACTCTAGAATGTTACTGTGATTGTTCAAGCAAAACAAAAAATCCTAAACTGGATTGCGGAACAACCATATGCGGAACAATCATATACAATACAGGATATGTTAAAATGTCGTTATATTATACACATATTTAATATTATCTTAGGCACTAGTTATACTTACTTTAAACTAAACCAAAACGATAAAGTTACAGTAATTTTAGTTATGTTAATTTTTAGTTTTTTACTTTAGTTCGCAAAGGTACGATTTATGTTTTATTTTTAATATGTAAGATACAATGCCACATTTTTTATTTTTTGTTCTTTATTTTTAAATTACTCTATGCCTTGTGTGTGTAGTACTGGAGTTAGCGTGTGCTAGATTAATCAGTGTATGGGACCCCACGATACAGGCTTGCCTAGTGTGGGGACCATGAATAGAGTTTCACTTGTAATTCCTACAATGTACAAAACATATTATTTTTTGTGATCTCACTATTAAGTTTGAACATTATTTGTATGTACAATAAATATATTTTCATGTTTTCATTTTCATTTTATGAAACCTACATTAAGTATTAGAAAAAACTAGACTTCTTGCTAAACGCATTATACGCAACTGTAAATAATAAATCTATATCTTCAGCCCCTCCCTCTACCACAAGTGGAATCAAATAAATACGTCCTAATATTATACATAAAAAGTCCTTAAGTGATTTACTCCAAATCACTGAAAAGTTTAAAATTTATAAATTATAGTTATTGATTGCACCGAAAATTAACACAATTCAGCTGAGGCGTTTCAATAGCGCCATTCAATCATTTGCCTGTAGAATTTTACTTCAAATTATAACGTCAGTTCGGGACTAAGTATGGACGCTAAATAAATTGTAAAGGTCAAATACATTTCTATTAACCTCGCTGACATTAATTTCAAGTTGTAGTAATAATTCAATTGACCCTATTAATCAAATTTGAAAATCTGAATTTGAAATCATAAGCTTAGCTATTAGGATAAAAATTCGTTCATCATCATCATCATTTCAGCCTATACTTGTCCACTGCTGAACATAGGCCTCCCCAATCGCTTTCCAGCGTAACCGGTCCGATGCCACCTGCATCCAACGATTTCCTGCGATTTTCACAAGATAGTCGGTCCATCTGGCAGGCGGTCGTCCTACGCTGCGCTTGCCAATACGTGGTCTCCACTCTAGAATCTTTCTGCCCCAACGCCCGTCCGATCTTCGCGCTATGTGGCCAGCCCATTGCCACTTCAGCATGCTAATCCTGAGGGCTATGTCGGTGACCTTGGTTCTTCTACGAATCTCCTCATTCCTGATTCGATCACGTAGAGAAACGCCGAGCATAGCTCTTTCCATAACTCGCTGAGCAACTTTGAGCTTTTTTATGAGACCTATTGTAAGAAACCACGTCTCTGATCCATATGTCATCACTGGTAACACACATTGACTAAAAACTTTAGTCTTTAGGCACTGAGGTATTTTGGATGAGAAGATGTTGCGCAGTTTCCCGAACGCTGCCCAGCCGAGTTGGATTCGTCGATTGACCTCTCTCTCAAAGTTGGACCTACCTAACCGGACTGCCTTTCCCAGGTAAATGTATTCGTCGACAACTTCAAGAGTAGAGTTCCCAACGGTGAGTGCGGTGGGTACGACATGGACATTAAACATTATTTTTGTTTTGTTCATATTCATTTTAAGACCCACTTGTTGGGATATTCTATTGAGGTCACCGAGCATTCGTTCTAGATCTTCCAGCGACTTCGCCGAAAATTCGTTACTTGTTATTATTTTTTGACTTTTTAGATATATCAATTTAAATTATATCATTTTTTTAATAAACAACAAAATGATGTATTCCTATTTGTTGCCAGTGGGGGCAAAAAACAACTGTTTTCAGTGGCAACGTACATCTAACATATGGTTTCGAGGATGGCTTGGTTCAGTGGATCGATATTTTAAGCCGTTTTACCCACTGGATCGAAAGTTGCGGGTTCGATCCCCGCATGAGACAAATCTTACCACCAGACCGTCGTTGAGCGGCTACCTTCTTCCAAATTTGATCTATCTGTAAAACAGGGTTTCACCAGATTCTTTCCTTACAATCCTCTCTCGCTTCCTGCACTCTTACAGTCCGTCTTATACACGCTCTCCGGTTCGGACTCTTGACTTACCATTCAAAATATCATCCGTTTAAAAACCCAACTCGGGCTACTTAAAGTCCTTCAAGTTACAAGATGTCGGGTGAGTATAACTATGATTGATTTATGGGCGAACTTTCGCCCAGTGATACGAAAGCTTAGAGGGTCATTGCGACTAATCGCTGCGATATCCGCACTCGTCCTCTAACGACTTAACTGCCGTCAAGCTGTGGGCAAGATTAATTATAAATCCTTATTGATTTAATGCCACTTCCGGTGGTTCAATTTATAGGGTGCTATGTTTGTTGAAATCAGTTTAGTCATTTATTTATTCATTTTACATATTAGTACGGATTAACCAATTACACTAATGCGTCTAAAAATTCATAATATTAATATTAATTAAATACAAACTTATCCACGAAATAAACAAATTAGTCACAAAGAATATCATAGTAAAAAAATAAACTAATCATATTTAAAAAAAAATAAAAAAAAAATATATATTTGAGCATACGTCACGCCTTTATCTCACAGTATTGCAGGAGTACTGACAGTATCACGTTCCATTCACCTGCGAACAGATCGCAATGTGGCGTAGCGTCCAGGAGGGCATTGAGCGCAGCGAGTGGTACAGGTGACAGATCGAGCCTGTGATGTCTGCCCCGGTCTGTCATGGAGATAAAGTTTGGGAAAGCATAAGGACTTTGATATTAAAGGTTTCATGTTATTATTTTTTTATATATTTTTGTAGTTGCTGCTTCGGAGCTGTGGGACTTTCAATAATTTATATTAATATTATAAAGAGGAAAGATTTGTTTGATTCTAATGGATTTACTCAAACCACTGAACCGATGTTAATAATTCTTTCACCATTAGAAAGATACGTTATCCAGAAGTAACATAGACTCGGTAGGTGGCGCTGTTGTCGACAGAGTGTGAAGCCGCAGGAAACTGCAAGTAAATTAATAAAATTAAAATATGAATGACTATTTGTCAACCTGCCACGAATTGATTGACAGGAGCGTAACGATATCGAGGAAGCGTGCTGTAAGGTTCGACTGTGCTAAGTAAATTCATGTGTTAAAAATCTTTCAAAAAAAAGGTAAACCGACTTCAAAAAGCAAAAAAAAATTATTTGAAGTCGGTGCTGGTTGGTGCAGTCGGTTACAATTTTAAGTGATGATTGAATTATTTAGTAATATTTATATAGCGATATTATATTATTTTGCTGATTTGTACAGTAAGGTACCAACAGGATTAATATAATGACTATAATAACGGAATCTATACATTCGTGCTGTCCGCCGTTAAGGAGTATTGTCTTGTATCTTCAAAGTCCAAGGTCCAAAGCCTTAAAGGTGGCTTGATAAGTTCCAACAGCAGGTGGCCACAAACCTGCCTCCACCAACCCGCACTGGGTCCGCGTGGTGGAGTATGACCCAATCTCTCTCACCTCGATTTGTGAGAGAAGGCCTTTGCCCAGCAGTGGGCAGTATAGGCTGATATTATAAGGTCCAATACCAATAACATTAAAATAGGACCACCATAAAACTATACTAAACCCAATGCAAAAAGAATCATCAAAATCGGTTCATAAGCAAAGGAGTCATAAAAAAGGATGAATTATGAACCTCCTTTTTTGAAGTTGGCTAATATACTGCTTAGTTCTATAGTAGGGTTAACACATAGGATACTTTTTATGGTATAATAAAAGGTTCCTATCTCAAGTCAACGCGCACGGAATCGCGGGCAGAAACTAGTATGTTGTTTATTCCCAACGACACCTTTTAAAAATAACCACTGTCTTATATCTGTGTTATCGAGTATGAAACTAGGTAAGAATATTTCACCATCAATGAAAATCGTAAAAGCTACCTGAAGCATTAAAACTCTTCATCCTGCCAGGCCAGACTCACCACTGATACGTTACTGGTAGGGACTATTTTCCCAGACGTGGACCTTAAGAACAATTTGATTACCTCTTGGAAGGCATCTTCACGATGATATGTGTCTAATACATTTACTAAGTAATTGTGTACACGCGGAAAGGTTACGGATCGCCGGGGCCCTTATTCGCTTTAACCAACTAAACACGTAACGCGGCGTGTTAAGATAACTTCGTGTAATAATCCGTTAATGGTACTCCAGTGGCATACAACTGCCTAACATTTTGTTTTGTAGGCATTCTACTGTTTAAGCAACTTGCTTCGGGGGCATTCAAACAGCCAGGCATTTTGCTTTATATATATTTCATTTAGGCATTGTGCCGTCTAAGTCATTTTGCTTTGTAGGCATTTCGCTCATAACCTATACAGAATACTTTAACACGATATTTTCATGAAGAAGTCCAAAACACGCCGCGTTTGGTCATAGTGAATAAGGTCTTGGTCCGGTCTACCGGGCGGTATCGGGTTCACATTCCGTGTTGATCACAAGGCTGTACGTGCCCCGCGTGGGAACAGGCTAAAACAGGCCCATATTATAAAAACCGTGTCGATATTATATCCGCATGATATTTTTGCGATTTTCCTTTGTAGGAAAATAAGTTAATTTCTGTTTCCTTTGTAGGAACATAAGTTAATTTTTATTGGAACAAAATATATTTTATTTTTTTTGGGAGACTTGAAGCTAATATGACGAAGTAAGTAAAGATACATCTTTACTCTATACATAGAGTCAGAGGTCCATTTACAAGCCTCTGGATCTTAAGATCAGGTAAATAAACATGATGTTTAAGTAGGTAAATTAGCAGTATTATTATTAATAGTAAATAAACTGTTAGAGAGATGATCATGACAGTGCCCAGGGTTACTAATTATTGGTGAATAAATCTTTACTAGAGTTAGGATGCTCAGACCGATTGAGTTAAACATAATACTTGTACGCAAGAGATAAGAATTACGACGACACATAGTGCGTGAGAATGGAGTGTGCAGTAAGTCTCTGACCCGAGACAGTCGCGGCGCCACGTTTAAATATATTTTAGAGGCTAGTTCGGGGCAGTCAGCCTTAGCTTGTGCAACCTTCAACAGATAGCGCATGTCAGAGATTTTCCTGCGGACGTGTAATGGGAGTAAATGGAGCCGAGTACAACGGTTTTTTATAATCAAGTAAAGGAATTTAGTATTTATTTAATTTAATAATCTTGTTTATTTCTTATATACCTATAAAAACCTATATTATATATGATATGAATATAAAACTCGAATAACAGGTTTGAAATACAATCGTCGTAAATATAGGTCCCACGGGACATGTGAGAACATTTTTGTGCTTTCGTTTGCGAGTTAATAAATGGGACGCAATGGCAGGGTACTGAATAGCCTGTGATTTTGAATTAAACTCAGTTTAGTATCATAGTTTATCTTACATACTACATTAACAAAGGCAACGTAAATCCAATACAGTTTCTAAAACGGTTGAGACCCAATACAGGTCAGGTTATAAGGCGATTGGGATTTATCTTACAGAAAACTTACTTTTCTTTCTCTAAGTAGTAGTCCGGATACTGGAATAGTGCCCGGAATATTGGATGAAGGTTTACATTAGGACCCAATATCGTTGATGAAATGTGATGGGTGTACATAGAAGTACATCCAGCTCTGTCACTCGCGCTTGGAAAATATACGCGTGACGGAGTATTTTTCTAGAAACTCAATAAATATCCAAATTAAACACAAACCTATATTCCGAATCAGTTTCCAAAATAATCGAAACTCATTGCAGGTCCGTATTTATATATTGCGGGCAACGCCTTCGCTTCAAATGATTAAAGTAGTAATCATCTGCCGCGCGTGGGGTTCCCGAGTCATGCGAAAATTTTAATTTCCTTCCTTGTGTACCAGTCCTGCGCGACGTCACGATACGTCACTCGTTAAAGTCACGTCACGTCACGTCGAGTCTACCATCGCAAGTCGTAGCGATGCGTAGAACAACGTAACGTTACGATAACAGGAACATCCTACCCTGGACATAGTATTTATGGGGTTTATTCTACCGTAAAAATCTCAACAGCGGTCCGGAGCCTAGAATCAGTACCCGATACAATGGCAAAAGCTTACAATGGGCCCTAATTTCCTCGGTGCAATGTATTGGATGCCTTTGGGAATGAAAGAGTGAGGGAATTTTTCTTAGAAACGCAACAAAATTCTAAAACAGTTTATAAAACTATCGAGATCCATTAGAGGTCCATATTCCGCGTGGGTTTGCCGAGTCATTGAAATTTCCTTTCTCGTGTAGCGATCCTGCGCGACGTCGCGACACGTCACTGCTTTACGTCACGTGACGTATACTCACGTTGCGTCGCGTCACATCGCGTCGCGTCAACCAACGCAAGTTGTAGCAAAGCGTGGCTTAGGATGAAAAGATTGACGTTACCGTGACGCTAGCGAGTAAGCGTGCTGTTACATTAATGTTAATTATATAACATTAAGGCGCGAGGAACTCGCTTCCCTCCAATATGGTCGAGAGGAGTGATGGCTGTTCCAGCAGTCATACTCGTGAACGGGTGCTGCTTGTGGAGACTGGTCCATCTGGAATCCTTTAGACACTCTTTACAGATAACATCATTAGATTCATATCTCGATCGTAAGGCATTACACCGGAGCTAGATCGTAAATTATTTGATTGTAATCTAAACATTGCATCCACACAATATAATTGAAAAAGAAAGAAAAAGAGAAGTAAATAAATAAGACAAGCCCGCTGAGTTTCTTTGCTGAATCTTCTCAGTAGAGACCGCGTTCCGATCCGGTGGTAGATTAGTAATTAAATAAGATTTAAAAAAATATAAATTGACTTTGTAGGCGCCCCCGCAGGGCTCATACAAACTAAACTATTTGAGTTGAGTTGAGTTCCTAAATCTAGTATTTTGACAAAAGGTTATTGAGATTTATCCTACTGGAAAATTCTTTGTATTCTTGTATAGTAGCAATAACCGCACTCCTTTCTTTCTGAGACTGTGTGCGGTACACAGAATCAGACACCGAGCTCGCCGGGGGATCGAAGAATCTCTTGCTCGCCTGTCGGTGCAGAGCACTATGGTGAGATACCTAGTATACGCCCTCCCCCATAGCGACTGCTCAAGCCAAGGCTTTTCCTCCTTGATGTGCCCTTGAGCTAGTTGCTCTCTTGGCCTTTTGGCTCGAGTGTAGTGGTTGCACGCTCGCCCTCTTGTCTGGTGAAGCTGTAAAGGCCCCGCGGCCAACAGCGTAGATCATTGACACACACACACACACACACACACACACACACACACACACACACACACACACTCCCAATTACATTGGAACCCAGCATATTTGAAAAATAAGTTAAATACAAATCTCTGTTACGCTTTAATTCTGAATATAAGCGTCACAGTGCGAAAAAAGTCCCGTTTGTTCTTTCTTATTATTTCATTATTTATCAATCATTTTGCTAGTATAACTAAGCACCTAATTTCCCCTCCACTTTCCATTTTACTGTGATGAGTATAAAGAGAGGTTCTTGTACGCAAGTATTATTACACAAACATCAAAATACTCATCTGCGAAGGTATTATCATTATTCTGAGAAACACGAGTGTTGGTAAATATTTAAATATCATTTCGTGTGAAGCTTTAAACGGAATTTATGATTACAATCGAGATGAAATACTAAGAATATTATTAGCTAAATACGCAAATAAGATTTTTGTATAAAGTTGTTCTTATGCTTAGCGCGAATTCACTTGAACTACGCTTATTTATTAGTTATTCATTCTTTATTGTACAAAAGAAATACAAATTTGTTAGCATATTTACACAGTTGATGTACAAAGGCGAACTTAACTCAATTTGAGTTATCCACCATTTAACTTTTGAGTGTAGACAGATCTGTTTCGTGAAAGAAAGGGCAATTGCACAACAATCTAAGAGTACTTAAGAAATGGTGGAATCACTACATATGTACATTATACTAATACAACATTCTAATAGAAAAATAAATAATTTAATAACATAAATATACATACATATAATATGTATCAAAAGGCGTATTCTGAGGTTTTGTGGATCTGGAGAAGGCTTTTAAATTTATTGGATAAAGTCGTGCGAAAGAGACTTTGGGACATTTTGCCAGAGAATGGTATAAACGGCACTATGTCGCGAGCCGTCCAGTCCACCTATGTGGACAGCAAGGCATGCGTACGGGTGGGTGGTCACCCTGTTTTGACGTTAAAATCGGCGTCATGCTTGACCCTGCTGGGTTGCGTTTTGTCCGCTAGACTGTTTATAATATATCTGGATAAAAATCTTTAAAGACTGAATGCGATGAATGAAGTGGTAAAAATGGGTGATCTAGTAGTAAACTAACCATTATATGCAGATGACGCGGTTTTAATAAGGATGGGATATACAGGGAATAGAGTGAATGGCGCGATGGGAAAGCTATTTGGGAGCCGGCACTTAAGCCAAAAGGCGCAGCTGGCCATGCATAACGGAGTGCTTGTTATATGGCAGTGAGAGTTTGGTATGAAAGAAGAAGAACGAAAGCATCCTGCTTTCGTGCGGTCGAAATGCGAGCTCTGCGGAAGATGTGCGAAGTGAAGCTGACCGACCGTATTCGCAACAGCGTAGTAAGAAAGCGAGTAGGTATGAAAGATAGTATCGGTGTAAAGATGAGAAAGGGTATGCTCCGTTGGTTCGGGCATATAGAAAGAATGTCAAAACTATGAATGACAAAACAGATATACAATGCGAAAGTGGAACGATGTAGGTACCGGGGAAGACCTAGACTATCTTACCATGACCAAATATACTGTGTCTTATCTGAAGGGCAATTCAAGAGTGTCCGTAACCGGCGAGCGTGTATGAGAAGAACTATGAGAGTGGAGGAAGCCAGAGAGGTCTGTAGGGAAAGAACCTGTTGGAACTCTGTACTCTCTGCCTACCCTGCAAGGAAGCTGGCGTGATAATATAGATAGATAAATTGATTAAGTAATTTCTATTATTTTGTCTCTCTATTTCATCACACCAGATTATTTCCAGGGTAGGCAGAGTACTCTACATCTCTTTTTCACTTTCTCTACTTTCTGCCTACTGCAACAGTGCGAATGAATGAATGAAAACATTTATCTTACTGTAGGAATTATTGGAGCAATACGCGGGATAAGCTTGTCTAACCATTAAAGAGTTTGCGTTTCGTTTTTAAATGAGTATACTGTGAAGATACCCAATAATAAATATATTATAAAATAATATACTTACACACATGCAAATATAAACACAACAGGGTTGATAAATAAAATTTCAAAATTACTTTTACATATAAATGTCATGCTCGCTTTCCCCGAATGGATAAGCAGCGTATTGGTGACCATGTAGATAACTATAAAAAAAATAGAGAGCCAGGTATTCCTATAGTATGAAATTAAGTCCCCTTTTTCATCAAGGGTGTGCCATTAAATTCTAATAGGACTTGGTACCAAGAGCACTATTCTTTTTTTATTTTGAAAAATATTTATATAGTTAATTATCGCGTTAACATATTAAAATGTGACCCCTCCACGAATCCTTAACATATCACAATAACAAATAACGCGTACGATAAATCACTTTTCTCTTGCTTCGATGCATTGCCATCGTAATCGTAGTAGAAATGACTTCACAACAAGGAAATATATCCCCGTCCCCGATTGGAAACATAAAACCCCGTCTTTATGAGAGAAATATGGTTTTGTATGTATTCGAGTGATTTTTTCGAGCCATCGCAACCGGCATGGCGGCCGTAAACATTTTATACTCAAGTGGGAATTTCGTAAAGCGGTAACTAGATATATTTTCACTTGGATTTTATTATCTGCGATTCATTCATTTGTTATTTTTTTTATTCATTGCATCTTTCATCTCGACAGATTTTGGTGAGGAAAGCGGTAAGTGCGGATGATATGCTAAGTTGAATATTGCTGGCTATATTTGGTAATACGAAATGACCGTGCCTTATCTGAAGGCTAAGTTAAGAGAGTCGGTAACCGGCGAGCGTGACAAACTACGAAAGTAGAAAAAGTCGGAGAGGTCCGTAAGGAGAGATTCCAAAGGAGAGGAAGATAAGAACTCTGTATATTATATGTATATAAGATCTAGTGGGCTGATATTAATGGAGATTTCATCAATCATCTCGTTGATTCAATGTTTAGCATTGATTTCGACGACTAAATAATTCAAGGTTTGATCCTCAGTTCAAAAACAGCGAAATTTCTATATCTATTAAGGGCAGGTATTCATTTTTGTGCAAACCGTTTAAAAACCATAAGAAAAAATATTCTCCGCGTTTATTTTTTTCTCTTAAACCAACAGTTCCCTGAAAAATTGTTTGAAGGAAGATAGATATTCACAAAATTCCTTGTACAATCTCCAATTAACACGTAGCCGACCCGACTCGAGTAATTGAATTAATTAAACAATTATAACACTCGTGCAATAAAGTAAACGTCGTAAAGTAAATGTTGATGTGTCATCGAGCGTGACAAACGACGTGTTTTTTATCGCTAGTACAAAAAAATTGATTTAATATTAGTTTCCAGTCTTCAAATGTGTTAATAGTGATACAGTATACGGTTAGACTATCAATAGTTAATATACAGTGTTTTTTTAACGACAATAAGACCTTATGTGGAATTATTTATCAAAAATATTGATTAACAATTGCTAATTATCAACAAGCTTTTTAAATCTGAACATTGGTGAAGTGAACGCGTAAGCGCCGCGATATCCACGGCGCTTACGACCTTTTCGTCGCGGCCTTCATGCAACGGCTGCACACCAAACTCAATAAGCAATTAACCGGTCCAGCGCTTTGTGACAAGGCAAAGGTTAGACGGATTACGCTTTCTAATGCTACAGCGCCTGCACAGCAACTACGCATCAAAGGTCAGTGATTTGCAATTTTTATAATGACCGGCAAAGCAAAATCTTGCGCAGGGTGCTTGAATAAAATCACGAGCAAGGACTATGTAATATGTAGCCTTTGCAAGGACATATACGACTATACCTGCGCCAATCAGCGCTTTTCTTCAGCGGATAAGGAGAAGAAGGATAAGTGGACATGTCCGGCTTGTCGAAATAAAGCTAAAAGAAAGGGTGATAATTCTAACACTCCAATCCACCCGAAATCTTCTCAGCAACGTGATCCTGACAACGAGGCAATAAATAAGGCCGAAAATGATAACATTACAATGCGCAAAAAGCCTAACAATTCGCCTTCTAAGAGCACCGAGTCCGTTGAAAACTTATCTGCTACCTCGTCATTGGTTGACTCCGACTTATTGTCGGTCATTAGATCTGAGATTCAGTCTTCTATTGACAGGTCTCTCAAAATGGTGATTCAAACTTCTCTGGGTTGTCAATTGAAGGCCATTAAAAATGATCTACAAAGCCTAAAAGATCTTACAACTGCAGTTCAATTTATTAGCGCTGAATACGACCGTTTGAAACAGGACTTTAAGGAATCGGAAGAAAAAGTTAAGTTTTTGACAAAAGACAACGGTGTCCTGAACACCAAAGTGGCAGACCTGACTAATAGACTCAACTTACTAGAACAACATTCACGAGAAAATAACATTGAAATAAATGGATTACCTGAAAATAAGCCTGAAAATTTGATCTCGGCTGTTAAGCAGTTATGCGCCTCAGTTTCCGTACCGCTAGAAAATACAGACATACTTTCTTGCACGCGGGTTAGAAAAATGAATGAGGGTAACAGTAGACCCCGTGCTGTAATTGCCAAACTCCCATCTACGGGCATAAGAGACAGCATTATTGCAGCAGTCAGCAAATTTAATAAAAGCCATCCCACGAATAAACTAAACTCCAGCCAATTAGGATACGGCGGCTCCAAGTCACCAATATTTGTTTCAGAACATCTTGCTCCTTACTTCAAGGCACTCCATGCACGCACCAGGCTAGTGGCTAGGGAAAAAGAATACAAATATATTTGGATCCGAAATAGCCGAATTTTTGTACGAAAGAATGACTCAAGCCCTGCAAAGCAAATAAAAAGTTACGAATCTTTGAATAATTTGTAATTAAAGTATCAAACTGATATAATCAAGGACCGTATTAACAAATATAAAATTCAAGATTTACTACCAGAATTTCAGAGGCTTGAAGACAAAAACTAAAGAATTAAAATTAGCTGGGCTAACGGCTAATTATGATGTAATTGTAGGCACGGAAACGTGGCTGGATGATAGCGTTTACGATAACGAGCTGTTCGGAAGTGGTTTCAATGTTTACAGAAGAGATCGGAGTTCTACATCTTCATCGGGTAAAGTTGGCGGAGGAGTAATCATAGCGGTATCTAAAAGTCTACAGTCCAAACGATTAAAGCACTTTGAAAGTACATACGAGGATTTATGGGTTTCTGTAAAGCACCAGCAAAATTCTCGGATGCCCAAAGAATTAGTTGTTTGCACTTTATATATACCACCACCCGTTACATCACCCACATTGGACTCCATTCTTGATAATTGTAATCGGGTCATGCAGTCTTATTCTGGAGATGTTATTATACTGGGTGACTTCAATTTGGGTTTTATCGATTGGCGTTATGATGGAAGTGTTTGTTGTAATAATTTATCGCCCTTTAATTACAGCTGTACTCTAGGATATAGCCTAATTGATTTCATGTCACTAAATAATCTGTCCCAGTTTAACAATACTTATAATCACAATGATAGGGTCCTGGACTTAATCCTGTGCAATTTCGAGAGATTACGGGTACAAAATTGCGATTCCCCAATGATCAAAATAGACGCTCACCACCCTGCCTTAGTAGTAGAATTAAGAACGATTAATACGTCTAGTACAACATGCAGGCGTTTTGCTACACATAATTTTAGGAAAGCAGATTACTCTCTCGTCATTGCGGAGCTGAAAAAGGTGGATTGGGTCTCGGAGTTGCTCTCAGTTGAAAGTGTTGATGTCGCAGTTTCAAAATTTTATAATAAAATTAACATAATAATCGATCTAACTATACCTAAGACCAAATCACATAAATCAAAGTATCCCTGTTGGTTTTCACGTAATTTAATTCGTTTAATAGGCGAAAGAGATAAAATTCACAAGAAATATAAAATATACAAAAACCCAAGAGACCAGCTTGAATTAAAATTATGTAACAAGCGACTAGACACTGTGATTTCTTCCTCTTACTCAGACTACATTCACAAAACCGAAAAGGCCATATATACTAACCCTAAAAAATTTTGGGCATACGTGAAGCAGAACCGAGGTGGAACTTCGGATCTTCCTGGAGAGATGTTTCTCGATGACCGCAATGCCCAAAAAGGAGAAGAGATCTGTGACCTTTTCGCAACCTATTTTTCGTCAGTTTATGCATCGCCTATTAATGGGTCTATTCCTGTTGGTGGTGACGCATACCCTCAGATCTCACTTCACAATGTAGACATCTCTGAAAAATCAATTGAAAAGTTCCTAAAAGCAGTTGACCCTAGCAAAGGTGCGGGTCCAGATGGGATACCCCCGATCTTCATTAAAAAGACATACAGACATCTAACACTTCCATTAAAGATTTTATTTGAAATGTCTATGAAAACAGCTAAATTCCCAAGTGTATGGAAATTAGCTAATGTGGTGCCCATTCATAAAAAGGGAGAAAAGGACAATGTAAAGAATTACCGACCTGTCTCAATTTTGAGTATCTTCCCAAAAATTTTTGAAAAAATTGTCTGCTCAGATGTTACAAATCACTTGGAAAAGGTAATTTCGAATTATCAGCACGGTTTTTGTAAGAAAAAATCAACAGTCAGTAATCTTCTTGAGTATGTGACAGATATCATGATGGGAGTTGATGGGAGGGCTCAAATTGATGGCATATATACAGACCTTACCAGTGCGTTTGACAGGGTGGACCACAACATTTTGCTATCAAAGTTGGAATTTTATGGTTTACATGGCAAATTACTTATTTGGCTCAATTCCTATCTTAGAGACAGACGGATACAAGTCACAGCAAATGGTTTCACATCATCTTCTTCCTTCATTCCAGTGTCTGGCGTTCCTCAAGGTTCGCATCTCGGTCCTATTCTTTTTTTAGCATTTATAAATGATATAACTAACAACTTTAAATTTAGTAAGTGTTCCATCTTCGCCGATGATTTAAAACTTTATAAACACATAAAATGTGAAAATGATATCCTACTACTACAGTCTGACTTGAATTCCATACAAGATTGGTGCCATACTAACGGAATGAATCTCAATGCATCAAAATGCACGCACATCAAATTTACGCGAAATAAACAGGTTATTCCTTCCAAATATTTCATAGAAAATGTCCAATTGATAGAATCAGATTCGGTCCGTGATCTTGGTATCCGAATTGATAAAAAGTTGAGCTTTGTAGAGCATATTGACAACATTATATCAAGATCGTGGAGAATGGTCGGCTTTGTTAAACGCACTTGCAGAGATTTTAAAGATCCTGCTGCGATATTAATCTTGTACAACGCCTTGATCCGCAGCATTCTAGAATACGCATCTCCCATTTGGAACCCACAATACAAAGTGCATTGCGATCGTATAGAACGAATACAGAGGAATTTTACCCGTTTCCTTGCCTTCAAAGATAAAAACTGTCCATATAGAGCTGATTATAATACAAGAATGGATCACTTTAAAATGCTTTCTCTTGGGAAGAGACGAAAAATTGGTGACTTGACAACGCTGCACAAAATTATTCATGGGGCTATGATTTCTAGCGAATCTCTCTTGCGTCTTAATATAACGGTCCCGCGTACTTTGCCGAGATACCCAGTCACAAACACTTTCAGTCCATGTAGCTCAAGAACTAACTTGGGAATGACTTCTCCTCTTAATAGATTTATGTTAACTTATAACGATATTTGCGCAAAAGGTGACATTGACATTTTCAATGATATAATATTAACGACATTTATTTCCAATTTAAAAAAACATCTGACATAACTCAATAATAATTCAATCTTACAATTTAATTCTGTCCAATTGTACTAATAATCTAATTTTTATATAGTCCACAATACTAAAATTATTATAAATCCTTTCTGTTCTTATTGTTCATTTTGACCTATTTTTTTTTTTTTTTATAAATCGACATTTTCTTCTACATTATAACATTTATTGTAACTTATTGTAATCTACGTCTTTATGAGTGCTGTATACACCTGTAAAGTCATTCTACACGGAATTTAAGAATTATTGTTACTTTTATTTATTGTAAGAATTTTTTGTAGTATGTCGTTGGTGTATCTATATAAATAAATAAATAAATAAAATAAACGTCCGATGAAACGGAACGTAAAATGAAAGCGAAGTTATTGTTGTGAGGTGGGTCTAGCGGGTTTTGATGATAACCTGCTATAATGGGTACGGGGTCACTGAAATATTTAAAAAATATTTACAGTTGGACCGATAACTTGACTAAGGTCGCGGGAAAAAGATGCGGAGACCACTAACTTTGTCTATGATGAAACCGACGTCCTGCAGTGGTCTACGTTTTTCTGCTGGTATGGTGGTAGTATTTACGAGTTGTAGTCTAAATAGTAATGTTGTACCTAATACTGAATTTAGAACTTAGACAGTGTTTGACGTAATATAGATCTTAACTAAA
Organism: Phalera bucephala; assembly: GCA_905147815.2. Taxonomy (NCBI): domain Eukaryota; kingdom Metazoa; phylum Arthropoda; class Insecta; order Lepidoptera; family Notodontidae; genus Phalera; species Phalera bucephala. The sequence goes on along the minus strand of LR990629.1, from coordinate 765,793 downwards.
GGTTTAAAAAATACTGAATTCCAGTATTATGAAACATAAATCCATTAATAAACTTTGATTTTCTTTTTTTTAAACGTAGCCTTACTCTAGGGATTATTTTATAAAAAAAATTAGAAAAATGAAAAAAACAGTGTGAATGCCGCAGCTTCAATAGCTTCTTTAAATGTGTTGAATCCAGTTAACATCAGTGTATGGTGTAAAACAAATTCTTTTCAACCACACGTATGAAATACTTCAGTAAAGTAATTCCATTTTACATGTTTTAATTTGACCAAAATAAAGAAATATTGGAAAAATGCTGGATTCCTCGTGACCATTATTATTTTTCCCGAAGTTCTACAGAAATGCTATACAGAAAAATCGCCTCAGAATCAGAATTAGAATATTTTTTATTCATGTAAACCATTACAGTATTTATGAATCGTCAAAATAGTAACAAAGACTACCACCACTTCGGAATATCATTCCTGTGGAGAAGAAGGGTATAGACAAGAATAGTATTTTTACAATTTTTCCATCTACATTTTGTTGTGGAGTATAGGAGAACAATGTAGTATCAGGTGAGTCTAAATTAAATTAACCAAGTTAAACTATTCATGTGAAGGGCTACATGGTTCTCTCATTTACTGATAAAGAAATGAGGAAGAATAATGATCAATTTCATTTAACTACTAGAAGGAAGAGAGGGAATAATAAATACTAATAGCTGAACATGTTATCCACATTCTGGTGAAGCTGGAACTGCACCTATCCAAGCATTTTTATCTTTTAAATAATCATCTAGAGTATAGTAAGCTCGCTTGCAGTACGTACGTTTAATACAGGATTTGAATTTATTTTCACTAATTTGAGTGACGACAAGTGGAATTTTATTATAAAATCTAACACAGTACCCCATGAAAGACGTGTGAATTTTAGACAGATGAAATTGCGGTCGATACAATTTATTTCTATGTTGTGTGTTATAGCAATGCCTATCACCTAGCTGATTAAATAGATGTAAAGTTTTCCATGTGTACATTATGTTTTTAACCGACTTCAAAAAGGAGGAGGTTCTATGTTCGGTTGTATGTATGCTTATTTATTTTTCCTTTTTTTTCATGTATGTTCAGCGATATTTCCGTGAATTGTGAACCAATTTTGATGTTTTTTTTTTTTGCATTGGGTTCAGTATAGCTCCAGGGTGGTCCCATTTTAATTTCATTGGCATTGGACCTTGGACTTAGATACACCAGGGAACTCCTTAACGACAAACAATAGGCATGTGTAAATTGAGATATTATGGGTATTACGTCAATCCTATAGGCATCCCTACTATAGAACTAAGCAGTATATTAGCCAACTTCAAAAAAGAAGGTTCATGATTCGTCTTTTTTTTATAACTCCTTTGCTTATGAACCGATTTTGATGAATCTTTTTGCATTGAGTTCAGTATAGTTTTGAGGTAGTCCTATTTTATTGTTATTGGTATTGGACCTTGGAATTTAAAGATACAAGAGGGAACTCCTTAACGGCGAACAGCACGAATGTATAGATTCCGTTATTATAGTCATTATATTAATCTTGTAGGTACCTTACTGTACAACTCAGCAAAATAATATAATATCGGTATAGAAATATTACTAAATAATTCACTCGTCACTTAAATTGTAAAATAAACGTCGGTGCCAAGTAACCGACTGCACCAACCAGCACCGACTTCAAATATTTATTTTTTGCTTTTTGAAGTCGGTTTACCTTTTTTGAAAAAGATTTTTATTATTAATATACTTACATGGGACCGTCATAATATTGGCTTCTTTAAACAATTCTCTAAAAGAGTCGCGACTACCTAAGTTATAGATGGCCCTAATAGCCCTTTTTTGTAAGATAAAAATAGAGTCAATGTCAGCTGCCCTACCCCACAATAATATACCGTACCTGAAGTAGGCCAACCGCGCGGTGTCCACATCAGTAAGCTGTCTGATTTTTCTTACGGCATAGGCAGCGGAACTGAGTCGTTTACCTAAAGTCTTAATGTGAGGGCCCCATTGCAACTTAGAGTCAAGCGTAATCCCTAAGAAAGCTGTATTATTTATAAACTCAAGTTTCTCGTTATTTAGTATAATTTCACATGCAGTACTTTTCATATTCGGTAAAGAAAGCCGTATACATTTAGTTTTCTTGTTATTAAGCACTAAATTGATGCATGTAAACCAATTATGTACTTGAAGAATAGCGTAATTTACCTCGTCTAAGTTATTTACATGTCTACCTACTTTAAAGATCAAAGAGGTATCATCAGTAAACAACACTACCTTCGCCCGCCCCTCAATTGCTCGAGGCAGCCTCAATTGTATTAAACGTGGTAAAAGCTAAAATAAGTGAAACATATTTTTTTCACGGCGTTATTATGTTCCGGCTAAAGCAACGTTACGTTGTTCCACGTGTCGCTTTAACCCGTGTCGGTTGCCGCGACGTGTGGTGTTACGTGAAGCGCTGTAACGTGACGTTCACTGCTCACTTCAAGCGGAGACGCTACACGAGAGGAGATTCTTATTTATCTATTTCAGAGTACACACACAGAAAAAACATCCAAATTTAATGTTCATAACATGAAATAAAACATGTAACTAAATGTGGAGGAAGCCAGAGAGGTCTGTAAAGAAAAACCTGTTGGAACTCTGTACTCTCTGCCTACTCCGCAAAGGATTTGACGAATTGATATATTATTATGTAACTAAATTTCACTTATCCGGAGAGGGCACCGGTGTACTTTTATTACAAGGTTTAATTTAACTTGCAATAGTCTGTCTTTCAGGTTCAAATCTTGTGATCCATTTTTAAGCACTTTCGTGTATCCCACTGAACTGAAATTTAGCATACGTATATAAGTTCAGTGACAATTTAATAATATGGTTCCATGGAGCTGGTTTGATGATTGAGTCGGAAGGTATGATAGGAACACGTGAATTAAACTACATAAGCTCCTCATGGTTAGGCTTTGTTGGAATGCTATAAACGAATACTTTATAATCAGATAATTTTCAGGGTCTGATGATGAAGCCGAAAGGTGGCCGATGGAACCATGCCGTACTCAATATAACCATGCCGTGTTTGGGTTCATAGAATTTGCCTTGACGAGTAATTTAGACCCGGATGATGTCCAGACTCTGATGATGGAGAAACTTTTCAACTAAGCAAGATATATTCATTGTGTTTATGCCTAAAAAAGGTTGTTTTTGAATATTTCCCTTTGTAAATTACTTACGCCAAAAGGCGCAGCTGGCCATGCATAAAGGAGTGCTTGTCCCAACGCTGTTATATGGCAGTGAGAGTTGGGTATGTAAGAAGGAGGACGAAAGCAGGATAAATGCGGTCGAAATGCGATCTCTGCGGAAGATGTGCGGAGTCACGCTGACCGACCGTATTCGCAACAGCGTAGTAAGAAAGCGAGTAGGTATGAAAAATAGTATCGGTGTAAAGATGAGAAAGGGTATGCTCCGTTGGTTCAGGCATATAGAAAGAATGCCAGAAGAAAGAATGACAAAACAGATATATAATGCGAAAGTGGAAGGATGTAGGTACCGGGGAAGACCTAGACTATCTTACCATGACCAAATAGACCGTGTCTTATGTGAAGGGCAAGTCAAGAGTCTTCGTAACTGGCGAGTGTGTATGAGACGAACTATGAGAGTGGAGGAAGTCAGAGAGGTATGTAAGGAAAGATCCTGTTGGAACTCTGTACTCTCTGCCTACCCCGCGAGGGAGCCGGCGTGATGATATAGATAGATAGTAAATTACAATATACGTTTGAATTGATTGCATTTTGTTACTCGATTGGTTGGTGGATTATGACTTATTCTTACTCACTTTAATTTGTGGGCTAAGGCCTTTACTCAACAGTGGGCCAGTTTAGCTATTATTATGTAACGAATACGTGCTTTATATTACCATTACTTTATATTACCAAACATACCTAGATATTTTTTTGTGCATGACAACAAATCCGCGAACGGCTCACAAGAAATTTCTGTTTTAATCTTAAAAGACTGACCGCAATACCCGGGATAAATAAGCAAGAACATTTTAACCACAACCAACGTGGCTTTCGATTCAGAATATTAAATACTTAGAAATAAGACATAATTAATGTAAGTATGCTTTGATGTTTGGTGCATTATTGCAAAACTGGGCTCAAATATGAACCCGTAGTCAGTCTGGACCTATTTAAAAATAATAATTGATTTATCGTGGGTTTGGGTTTAACCTTATTTTTCTTTCCTTCAAAAAGAGCCCTCATTTGGATCTTTGAAGAATAAGAAACTTTTTCTGTGTTTTCTTTCTGATATAGTAAAAATATTTGCTAAAAATTTATTAATAAAATGTGGGTGTAAGTATAAAATTCGAAACGGCGGAGGGGATTTTAGTAAAATTCAATAAGGAAAATAAGAAATGTTCAACAATTTACTTAAATATTATTACCAACACAGCTTAATACACTATTTACGTTAGTAAATAAAAAATAATACCAAGAATAAATAAAATAATAAAGCTTATTGATTCCAGTCCCCCATTACGCCTCAGACAGTCTTAACAAATATCTTTACGTGTATCCGCACACAGATCACAACCAAGACTGCCTTATATGACCTTTTCACATATCTCTGGACAGCTGGCCTAGCCTTTTCCGTTAATCGAATCCTAATAAAGTCCAATAAGATGAAGGGAAGGACACCCAAACTAAATGATATAGGTATCGCTTCAACCAAATTGTTTTCTTAGGGGTTGTTCCCACGCGTGGCACGTACGGCTCTTCAACCGAGCCCACGAGAATGGGAAGCCGATATCACTGGTAGGTTCGGAAATTATTGGTACTTTTAAATTATTTTCATTTGATGAAATGATTATTTTTTTTGACACTGATTTCACATGTTAATTTTCACAGGGAATTTTAAGGTACTAAGAGCTAGCGTCGCACTTACTATTGTTTGCTACAAAAGTGTAGAATGAATTATGATCGATTTGCTTTAGGATGACATCCGAACAATGTGCTAATTTATATTACGTGTTATTTTAGCAGCCATTGTAAAAAAGCTAGCTAGGTAGCAGATGTGATTGTAATCGTCATAGTAATACTACCTTTCTCTACACCTACACCTTGTGTATTAAGTACTTTAACGTGTGGCTGTATCACAGTATAAAACGTGATTCTAGTTCTATTCTCGTGATAATAAAACACCGTCGTTCCTATATTCCCTTAACGGGGGTGGCAGAGCTGATAATAAATGGTAATCATTTCTTCTGCAAATTATAAATGGGAGTGAGTGGGACATGTAACTCACATGCATCCTTAAAGGGGGCTAGAGTCGTCATGCAATGGGTGCCTGCAAATGGACATCGAAATCGGTGCAGGCCTAGGAAACGTTGGCGCGATGTATGCGATTCAAAAAGATGAGATGAGATGGCCACTCATAAGTGCCAGTTGGTAGGTTATAGGGTAGACCTTTGCCTAGCAGTGGGACAGTTAACAAAAAAAAACATTCCTGAGGATCTCACACAAAATGAAAAAAAAACAAGCTGTACTAAAGAAAATTCATATCAAAACTTTTATTTTGGTCGAGCGATCGAGTAAGGTTTATTATATTTGCGAATATTAAATAACTTTAATCATATTTTTCTAGTTATAATAAAATCAAAGAAAATTACTGAAATATTTTTGACGGACAATTTAACGCAGTGGTTAAGAGCTTAAGCCGCTCCGCCCACTGTGTCTAATAGACGCGGGTTCGTTTCCCGCACGGGACAAATCTTTGTGTGATCCACAACTATTTGTTCCAGTCTGGGTATTTATGTATGTGAATTTTCATGTTTGTAAACGCATCCACGACACAGGAATAAATCCTAGGGTGAGGCTACGTTTTTTAAAAAAAGACAAAAAAACAATTTTACTTATCATGAAAAATATAACATTTGAAATAGCAATTTATGACAGTAGTATAAGTTAATCTAAGTTTTAATTTGCATAATGAAAATAAGTAGGTATAAAAATATTATAAGGAATGATACCTAATATTAAAGTTTTATTAATTGTCTGAACTATAATGTAAAGAATATAATAAGGATACCAGATAACAGAATATTTTAAAACTGATAAAGAAAAATGAAAGTTCATTTTTCTTGCTCTAAATAATATTTAAATATGTTACATATACAATGTTCATCAACATTTGCAAAATGAAACATACCACGCATTTGAAAATTTGATAATGTTCACCTACTTACGTGGCCGATTACACGCCCATATATCGCTACGAATACGCACCTACAGAATTAAATTCTGTCACAATTCTACGACCTAAAAAGAGCTCGCAAGCTGAATTAGAGCTTATCTAACACTAAATTAAATGTTAATTTAGAATAGTGTTTACCGTCCTCGTTCCAGCGCCAGTCGCCACTATTTACAACTGAGGGCTGAGCACAAATCGATCGCGGTTATCGTAACGTTGTTTAGAAAGCGTGTCACGTTTATCGTTATTGAGAAAGTTTTTAGTGTGAAAAGGATGGCATATCAACTCGATAGCGTTACGCCATTACCTTCTATTTATGCTAAGTGCTGTTCGCAGCTGAAATTGCTGAAATCCTTAATTAATCGCTTGGAGATTTGGCTTTGTTCCCGGACCGTAACATTTTTCAGAAACAAGGAATTTGGTTGGAAAATTTCAATTAAAAAAGTAAATAACTTCACTTATTTATCTCAGAATATTTTTTATGTTAATTTCCTGACAAAAAACAACTGGGTATTATTGATATTATTTCTATATAAACGCATCGCTTTGTGATAACGAGATCCTAGGTTCAATCCTAGGACAAATAAACGTAGTTATTCTAACGAAAACTTCCCTATAGGAGTCCGGAATCTGGAATTGTGCCCGCTATATGGCAATAGGCTCGCCCCTTATCATATGGGAACTAACATCATCGGCAAAGAATGAGTGTTTCCCCCGCTTGATGAGTAGGTATAGGCGTATATATTATATTAGCCCTGTTAAGAAACTGTCCCACTTTTGGGCACGGGCCTCCTCTCAAACTGATAGGGTTAAGGCCATAGTCCACCACGCTGGCCCAGTGCGGGTTGGCGAATTTCACACTCCTTCGAGAAACTCTTAGGCATGCAGGTTTCCTCACGATGTTTTCGTTCACCGTTAAAGCAAGTGATAATTAATTTTTAATACGCACATGCTTTCGAAAATACAGAGGTGCGTGCCTGGGTTTGAACCCGCGACCTTTGACTTTGCAGTCCAACTGTCTAACCACTAGGCTATCACTGCCTTTTTTTTGTATAGGCGTATATATAATAATATTAGCCCAGTTAAAAAACTGTCCCACTGTTGGGCACGGGCCTCATACCAAACTGAGAGGGTTTAGGCCATAGTCCACCACGCTGGCCCAGTGCCGGTTGGCGAACTTCACACACCTTCGAGAAACTCTTAGGCATGGTTTCCTTACGATGTTTTATTAAGCACGTGTTTAGTGAGCATAGTACGGGCCAGTTCCAATGTTATCCTGAAAATGATTGCCGACAGACTGGACTGCCCTTATCTCCGGCATTGCTATGATATACACATCACAGTAGCCATGCCGGAGAGAAGGTATTGATAACCAGTACCTATTAATTATTATTATATTTTATCATTATAATTATTTTTATTATTGTGTTATTGTTATTATTGTATATTATATTATTATTCTATTATGAATTTGACATTTATCGCATATGGATCCTATGTTATCCGAAATAAATGATTTTGAATTTTAATTTGAATTTAATAGCTAGCCATACATAACAGAGTGCTTGTCCCAACGCTGTTATATGGCAGCGAGAGCTGGGTATACATACCCAGAAGTAGAATGAAAGTAGAATAAATGCGGTCGAAATGCAAGCTCTGCGAAAGATGGAGTGAAGCTGACCGACCGTTTTCGCAACAGCGTCGTAAGAAAGCGAAGAGGGTACTTTACTATCGTTGCTATGACTAGGCCTAGCCAACCTGTGAGCGTGTTGTCTGTTCTCTTACCGTTGGATGGTAGCGCGTTGTTTTGGTTACGCGGCTATTCGATGTGAAGTGATTCCCGTAAATTTTTAATTTTGTTAATGTTAACTACTGTAAGGATTCGCTTGGCTATCGGTCCTGGTATAGACCAAAGTTCCGCGTATAGCAATTGAAAAAAGTAACTTGTTTCGATATTGATGACGTACTTTTTGCCAATGTGAAAGTGGAAGGATGCAGGTACCGGGGAAGACCTAGACTATCCTTACCACGACCAAATAAACCGAGTCTTATCTGATGGAAAAGTCAAGAGTCTCCGTAACCGGCGAGCGTGTATGAGACGAACTATGAGAGTCGAGGAAGCCAGAGAGGTATGTAAGGAAAGAACCTGTTGGAACTCTGTACTCTCTGCCTACCCCGCAAGGGATCTGGCGTGAGGTTATAGATAGATAGATAGATAGACTTTTTGCCATTTGTATTTCAAATTTATCTACAACACGACATATTGATTTCGCGTGATTTAGTTATCGTAAACGACTTTAAAACATTTACGAAACGACTACCCCATATAGCTGCACGTGTCGGGTTATTGAGTGGTTGCCTGTGATGTAATGCGTGTAGATCGCACAGTGCAGTGGAGAACGTGGAGTTGGGATGTAACGCTGTCTACCCACACAGCTTTAACGAATCGGACAATGACAACGGGGTTGCACCTTCGCGTTTTGAGTTACAAAACTTCTCAGAGTTTTAAATACTATGATCGATCGATTAACGTTATATTGCCCCATTTTAAAGTCATCGAAGTTCGTGATATAGTCCGCGTTTAAACGCTATAGTTTATTACGTGATTTGTTGCTCTTTCGCATGTTTTGACGGTTAAGCGACAGTATTGCTGGTTAAGCGACTGGGAGTGACAGCGCCAGTATGCAAGCCAAGCGGTGCGTGGAGAGCTGTAGAGTAGCGAATGTGTGCGGACAGCTACAACAAGCAGGTGTATTCTATGATTTTTTTTTATTTTGATACCAAATGCTCTCTCTTCAAAGTTTTATAAGGTTGTAAATTTATTAGTGCGTATGTTAATTCCACTGTGTGTATAGTGGGAATGGGTAGCGTGACCATTGAATCTACCGATTATCAACAATAGTAAGTTTAAAGTAAATCTTATCCGGTGAAGCTGTGGAGCCGTCGCGGCTGGCAGCGTGGGTCATTCACATACCACACACCAAACCAGTTAAGGAAGATATCAATAAGACGGCACATCAAGCGGTGGAGAATAAGGTAAGTATATTAAATTACGAATATTTTACCGGTCGGTCGTCATCTGACATCTGTCATCGCATAGACAACTAAACACACTTAGGCAATTATTAAAGGCATACAAGTTGTCTATAGACACGATTAAAAATTACTAAAATTACAATAACTGCCTGTCATTTCACGAATTGTAATCGTCAAATATTGCTCAAATAACAGTCTCCAACATTTGTCCCGTGTGGGAATTGAACCTGCGACTTGGGCGGGCGGACGACACTTTAGACAAAGTGGTCCTACATCGTCCGTCATATTTACGTTAATTATTATTTGTTATAACAGGTTTTTACCACGATATTGTGGTAAAAATTAGACTCTATTGTTGATGGATAAATTCTGTCTTTAGTATATATGAAAAAAATACAGTAAAGAAGCACTGTGTTCATATCACCGACGATGATAGGTCCCAATGTTATAGGGAGTGAGCATATTGCCATTATATTCGCCACAATTTTAGATTCCAGACTCAGATTGAGAATGTTTCAATAGAAAAACCATACTTTTAAAATCCAACCTAATATTTCAACCTGGGTTCAAATATTAGGTTGGATTTTAAAAGTATGTTTTTTCTCGGGCCGTCCTGGGACCGCCATTCGCGCTGAGTGCACTTGACCATAAGACAGACTTGAATATACAAAACAAACCTTAATCTGAAATAATATCCTCTTACCTCACTCGTAGCTCACAATTCAGATGACTGAGCACAAATAGGCTGACGGTGTCGAGAAAACATTCAGTACCGTTCATCTTTATTTAGTATATTTGCAGTGCGAAAAGGATGGCATATCAACTTGATAGCGTCACCCTGACGTCAGTCTATTCGTTCTGATGCTATTTCCTACTACGATTATGAGTAAAGACGACACTGGAATGCTCTCACGTGCCCATCTTATGCCTCTCCAAATAATACGCGTTGTATTTTACGACTCTATGCAGGTACACCCACTTCTCTACATTTTACTGCCGTTACTTCGAGACTTTCTGAAGTAGCCAATAATAAAACGAGATAATATTAAGTTTGATGAAGCTAAGTCTGTTCTAAGGAATACCAAAATCTTACTCAAATTTCTTTAAGGAGAATGGATATTTATCAGAAAAACACTTGATTGGACAGGATTGTTACTAAATCAGAACTGTATGTATTATTTTTAATATCCACCAGGCAACAGCAAAGAATAAGACACGGAACCGGAAGAACAGATTAAAAAAAGATTGTCATCTATTATGCATAATGTTGTTATAGTTTATTTTGCATAGACCCTGCGGGGGTGCTTACAAAGTGTAATATTTACATTTTTTTTTTTAACTTACTAATCTACCACCGGATCGGAACGCGGCCTCCACTGAGAAGATCCGGCGAGAAACTCAGCGGGCTTGTCTTTTTTGTTTAATTCTCCATTCATTTTTTTTCATTATTTTTTACTAGATACATACATTTTTATATTATACAAATTCAAGAAAAGTAAGTAATTTATGGAAAAGTCAAGAGTCTCCGTAACCGGCGAGCGTGTATGAGACGAACTATGAGAGTCGAGGAAGCCAGAGAGGTATGTAAGGAAAGAACCTGTTGGAACTCTGTACTCTCTGCCTACCCCGCAAGGGATCTGGCGTGAGGTTATAGATAGATAGATAGATAGATACAAATTCATTAAAGCGATCCAGCTCCAGTGTGATGCCTTACGACTGAGATAGAAGACTATTTTTAAATATATGCTATAAGTAAAAGCTAGAGGATTCTGGGTGGACCAGTCTCCACAAGCAGCACTTGTTCACGAGTACGACTACTTGAGCAGCCATCACCTCCCTTGACCATATTAGAGGAAAGGAAGTGACCCGCACCAAATAGACACAGAAATCATAGACTTTTTAGTGAGCATGACCAATCCCAGACCCCAGAGTGCAGTCAGAAAAAGTCTACAAAAGGAGCAGTACTTCGAGCTCGTTTGGCACGACACGCAGTAGGTTTCTGTTTACCTGTTTCCAATAATTACGTTGATAGAATAAGGCGTTTGTGAAGAATATTTTTTATTTATAATATAAAAAGTGTATAACGGAAGACGTGGAGTGGGCAGGTCCCCACAAGTTAACTCTACATACGTACGCCACAAAACCAAAGGTCGTGGCAAAATACGGGTTTCAGTTTAATAAAAATGTAGAGTCAATCGTTGGCTGGCTCGCTTATTGCCTAAAAGATAAGTTTGGTCATTCAGCGTGGGAATGCAGCAAGCGTTCTCACCACTGTCCTACGCGGACAAGACTTATATGAATTATTTTTTCTTTTTTTTTTAAATAATATTTGTTTTATGGTAATATTCAATTATCTCAATATATTGTATAGTTACCCGAACCCGAAATAACCAGAACTTTACCCTTCTTTGTACAAGATATAACAAGAGACAAGTAATCTGTGCCGCACCGAGTCATATACCAAAGGTTAAGCAGCGAATCAATCAGCGTTCATAACTAATCCCCCCCCCCCCTCTTGTGTAACGTCCGTTTCCGGCGGGCGCACAATCGCCGCCCGAAACTCATTGACAAGTTTCCGGCGAAAACCTACGTATAAATTTACGACTATCTTTAGAAGGGGTTGTCAGAAATATTCGGAACACTTTATGTTAAGACTACATTAGTCTAGTGGTGAATAATGCTTGTAGCGACCACGAGGACCTCGTGATCGCTACGCGAAGTTTAAATCCTACTTCAGTCAAAGTGTAATTTTCCAATAGAAAAATTTCGAGTTGCAGTTCGAGGTCTGAGATCATGCCCAGTATAATGGGAATAAAAATTTGCCCCCCTTAAATTAGGACCTTATATAGTTGGCAAAGAGTGGGTGTACAGTACACTCTGCGACTTCCTCTCGGAGCATATACACGTGAGGGTGTTTATGTTTATTTATTTTTAAGGTAAAATAAATTATCGATCCTGTATCATTATACCTGATAGGGGTGATTGAATTTGTCTAAGGCAACTACTTAGTTAGCTATTATGATATTGGTACACTGGTCAGTTAAATGACAAATCCCGGTACACTGCTACCGCAGTGAATTGAATGCAAACTTACTGTTATCGGTTTTTGGGTTACCAATTATATTTATTAAAATCAGTAGTGTTTAAAAGACTGTCTAGTGTGTGTTTTCTGTGATGCATGTAAAGTGTCGAGACGACGTGAGCTTCTATATTAAATTTAATAAAAATGAGTTTCTCGTTAATTAATATCATTAATTCATACGATATGTGATGTTTCACGATAATCAAATACGTTTAGTACATAAAAATAGTCTCATTCTTTTCTTGTAATCACTCATTATTTTCTTTCTTCAAACTTATTATATTATCATGCCAACTTGTCTATATTAGTTCGTAGAAAGATTAGAAACTCTTATTGAGTGAGGGTTGAGGGTGCGTTTATTGTAGTGACAAGCTATATGACAGAGACATGTTAAATGAAATCAATTAGCCACCTTTACGACCTTTACAGTAAGAAGTGTCATTGCCTTTTAACGGCCGGTTTCAATATTTAACTAAAGGATATATTTGCCTGCTACGGATAGAATTTTTACATATTTTGTATGGAAAATCTGTCAAAATTATACTGACAGTACGAAAATGTATCCATTAGTTAAATATTGAAACTGGCCATAAGTGCCTACCACGCAAGGGATAGATAATAAACTATTATTATGATTTATTTATTACCTGGTCTAGCTATTCGTCAGATCCCGTGCGGGGCACACGTAGAATGCACAGTTCAAACAGGTTCTTTCAGATTCTCTACCTATCTCTTCCGGGATAGGTAGAGAATTCAGAGTCCGACCAGTTCTTTTATTCCAGACGTCTCAGGCTTCCTCCACTCTTATGGATGAATATAACATTACTATGTCAATAAATTTATCGTAATAAGTTTCAGATTGTTCGGATATATGTATTATAGACATGTGAATCTGAGTTACATGAAATGATGTGCTACGCAGGGGTTTTGATAAAAATAGGTTGCGTAAAGATATTATTTTCCTTTAAACGTCCACTAGTGGACTTCCAGCTTTCGTGTTTAAGATGGTAAACACTTGAAAATACAAATAAAAAGTATTTTATTTGTATTTTCAAGTGTTGTAAAGCTGTGCTAAACCGGTGGAGTGAATATTTTGGAGAAATGTATGGAGATGACCCGGATGCTGATGCCGCAGACGTGCCTAAAGGCGAGATTGCGGCACCAGAATCAACGGAGGACATCACTATGGAAGAAGTTGAATGGGCGATAGGAAGTATGAAAAACGGTAAAGCTGTGGGAGTAGACATGATATCTGCCGAGATGATCAAATATGGTGGAACTTGCGTCCGGGACGCTTTCCGGGCCCTTGCAAACCTTTGCTGGAGGACCGGTAGAGTCCCTACAGATTGGCGCCGCGCAGTCATAGTACCCTTGTATAAAGGCAAGGGTTCACAATATGACTGCGCCAATTACAGAGCCATCAGTTTGATCAGCTTGGCAGCCAAGGTGTACGGTAAAATTATTGAACGGAGAATGCGCGTGAAGTCCGATGGAATGTTGTGCGAGGCACAAGGGGGTTTCAGGTCTGGAAGAGGATGATCGGATCAAGTCTTCTCACTCCGCAACATCGTAGAGAAGCATCTGGCAGTGGGCCGGAAGGTTTTCTGCGGTTTTGTAGATCTGGAGAAGGCATTTGACAGAGTTGTGCGAAAGAGACTTTGGGACATTTTGCCAGAGTATGGTATAGATGGCACTCTGTTGCGAGCCGTCCAGTCCACTTATGTGGACTGCAAGGCATGCGTACGGGTGGGTGGTAACAGGTCACCCTGGTTTGACGTTAAAATCAGCGTCAAGCAGGGTTGCGTGTTGTCCGCTAGACTGTTTATAATATATCTGGACAAAAGTCTTCAAAGACTGAAAGCGATGAATGAAGGTGTACAAATGGGTGACTTAGTGGTAAACCATCTACTTTATGCAGATGACGCGGTTTTAATAGCGCCAACAGCCACTGATCTGCAAACACTAGTCACAGTTATGAAAGACGACTGCATGATCAATGGCTTACACTTGAATGTGAAGAAAACCAAGATTATGGTTTTTGAAAGGGAAGAAACCAGAACGAATGTAAGGATTGTGGTTGGTAACGATGTGCTGGAGCAAGTGAATGAGTTTGTATATCTTGGATGCGCCTTCAGTAAGGATGGGAAATACACCGCTGACATAGAGAGAAGAGTGAGTGCAGGGAACAGAGTGAATGGTGCGATGGGAAAGCTACTCGGGAGCCGGCACTTAAGCCATAAGGCGCAGCTGGCCATACATAACGGAGTTCTTGTCCCAACGCTGTTATATGGTAGCGAGAGCTGGGTATGTAAGAAGGAGAATGAACTTTCATTCTCCTTCTTACATAGAGGATAAATGCGGTAGAAATGCGAGCTCTGCGGAAGATGTGCGGAGTGAAGCTGACCGACCGCATTAGCAACAGCATAGTAAGACAGCGAGTAGGTATGAAAGATAGTATCGGTGTAAAGATGAGAAAAGGCATGCTCCGTTGGTTCGGGCATATAGAAAGAATGCCAGAGGAAAGAATGACAAAACAGATATACAATGCGAAAGTGGAAGGATGCAGGTACCGGGGAAGACCTAGACTATCTTACCACGACCAAATAAACAGAGTCTTATCTGATGGAAAAGTCAAGAGTCTCCGTAACCGGCGAGCGTGTATGAGACGAACTATGAGAGTCGAGGAAGCCAGAGAGGTATGTAAGGAAAGAACCTGTTGGAACTCTGTACTCTCTGCCTACCCCGCAAGGGATCTGGCGTGAGGTTATAGATAGATAGATAGAAAAATTATTTTAAGGTTTCGCCACATAGCCGACGCAGCGCGACGCAACCGTACCGCAGCTTGAGGAGTTGTAATGTACTGAAATGTACGAGAGACGCCAAACAGCGCAGCCCCGCTCGGCGCGTCGGCAAACGTCACGACCCGCCGCCGTCGCTCTCGACGCAATAGAAGCACGGGGGGAGTGAGACACCAATATGCGCGCGAGCGGGTCGTTAGTGTCGGCCGCCCGACCGGCGCGACGTCCCTCCGGCATTATGAGGTGTACGCCGCGCTGCCGACCGCCGCGCCGGCCGAGCGTAGCTAAGCGCTTCCGTCGCGCTCCCGTCGCGCTCCGTCGGCTATTTGACCAAACCTTTATTAGTTCCTTTTTCACCTCTGATGCAAAGTGTCACCCGCCCCGCGCGGCCAGCGGCTGGCTTTGATAAATATTTATGAAGAAACTTATTTATTTCAGAGCGGAGTACTCCTGAATAATTCGCAAACACACAACAAAACTTTTCCTTACCCGACCACGGGGGAGAATTTTTGCTCGGTTCTTGGTGCTGTTTGACATAGCCCTAAATAGAGAAGAATGGAGGAGATGGTGGGAGGCCTTTGCCAAGCAGTGGGACACTGTAGGCTAATTAATAACAATAATAATTCCGAATATCAACAAACAAACATATATATATATATATATATATATATATATATAATACAAACATATATATAATATAATATATATGTTTTTGATGGGACAATTATCTCCTTTAGTTCCAGCGTTAAAGACCTCGGTTTACATATTGACAATACTCTCGGTTGGCAAACTTAAATCGCTGCCGTCGGTCAAAAGATCACCGGCATGTTGCAACATCTTTACCGCTTTAAAAATTTGCTCCCCTCCAACACAAAAGCAATGCTTGTGCAGACCTTGACCCTGCCCATATTCGACTATGGTGATGTGTGCTACTTTGACCTGAATGCAGATCACCTCAACAAACTAGACCGGCTCCTTAATAACTGCATTCGATTCATCTATAACTTGCGTAAATTTGACCACGTATCTGAGCATCGATCTCAATTAAATTGGTTACTTATTCGTCAACGCAGAGTTTTGAGGGCACTGACAATGTTGTTTTCCATTCTTGACTCTCCTACTTCGCCAGAATATCTTTCTTCCCATTTTCAATACCTTTGCTCCAATCATAATAGAAGTCTTCGATCCTTAAAAAATCGTCTGCTTGAATGCCCTTCTCACCAAACAGATTTTCTACACTCTTCTTTCTTTGTTCAGTCCATTTTGCTATGGAATGCACTACCCCAGGATCTCAGGATGGCGGGCGATCGCTTTTCTTTCAAAGTAAGAGTCCAGGATTATTTGCACAAAATATTGGTATAATCATCTCAACTATAATATGTTATATTAATGTATTGTATGTATGTGTATATCTATTGTAAGTATATATAATATATTTTATTTATTTTTCGTAACCACACTTTTTCTCTTCATCCTTGTGTAGTTTTCGCACCTGCCTCACTTGTTTCTGCATCACCCGAAGTTTGACTGGTAGAAAATGCCTAAGGCATTAAGTCCGCCTTTGTACCACTAGTGCATAAAGAATAAATAAATAAATAAATATCAATAACTCACCAAAATTATCTCAAACAGTTCAATTTATAAATGTTTCTCACTACTCTAATCGCCTTTTATTATTTCAACAAGAGTTGCCAGAGCGCTTTTCTATTAGTATTAAACTAGGAACCCGGACTTCAAGAAAGTCGTGTGTAAATTCATAAGCGATACACGAGCGATCCAAAATACAATTGAGGAGTATTTCTTGGCACCGGCACGTGCGATTGATATTAAGTGCTTAATATTATTTACCTAGGTGCCTAGGTCAAGAAAGGTAAGAAACACATTTTGCTACTGAAACTAAACTGTTTATTAGGCGATATTTTCTAAGTAAAACTGTTCGTGGGTAGATACAATATGGTGCCAAGTTTAAGCATTTACTGGACTCAACAAGTTATTTTCTTTGAATTATTTTGAGTTGGTCAGAATTCCAAACAACCATATTTGAAATATTAATTCCGGTTCAAAATAAACAAGAAAAAGAACATGTTTGAAATTATTTTAGTTTAATGCATGTTGCATTTGTTTATATAGAACACTGATTCTGAATAGAAAAAAATCTCGTCGATTGGGGTCGAAACCTTATCCACGTAATCCGCTATGCTAAAGCGACCGCTCTAACCATAGAACTACTGAGGCAAGTAGCTGTTGGGGTGAAATTGTCTAATATTTCTATTGAGATTCACAAAACAAAAGATTTCCTCGGCGCCATCTTTTCGAATCCTTCGTCATTCGCATGCGCTGGAGTCGCAACCCGCGTCCATCATACCCCACACCGGTTTCTGTTCCCCTACCCCTCCCACAAACGCTTGTAATTAACCCGGGCTTAGCGGCCAGCGGCCGATTGCCGATTTAATTTGTTGATTTATCGACCTCTGCCGTTATTTATTGGAGCGTGTCACGTTCAATCCGCCGCTGCTAGACAGGTAATAAAGAGTTTTGAAGGGTGCCATGTTTATTATAATTTAGAGTTTCATATGTATTTGCAAAGTTAAAATCGAAAAAATAGTTTTTTTTTTTATAAAACGTAGCTCCACACTAGGATTTATTCCTGTATCGTGACACCGTGACAAATACCCAGACCGGAACAAATAATTGTGGATCACACAAAGATTTCTCCCGTGCGGGAATCGAACCCGATTATTTCTATGAGATGGTATTACGAGGCGTGCCTTTTAAGTTTTGTCGTTTGAAGAAAAAACACAACTAGAACCTTATAGTACTTTTTATTGTTTTTCAAAGTATTCACCACGTAGCTTAATACACTTTTCCATTCGTTTAAACCATTTATTATAACATTTATTCCACTCTAAAGTGGGGGTGTTCAAAATGGCTGACCTTTGACCACAAAGACTTTTCCTAATTTTAGGAAATGTAAAGAAATCGTTAGGGCTTAGGTCAGGACTGTATGGAGGATGGTCAAGAATTTCTACTTTTTCCTGCTTCAAATACTCAATCGTTTGACGAGCGCTGTGTGAGCTTGCGTTGTCGTGGTGCAGGATGATGCGTCGCTTTGAGTTAGATTTTCGAAGTTCGGCGATGACTTGTGGTAAACAAACTGTGGTATACCACTCTGCGTTAACCGTTCTACGATCTTTAAGTGCAATAGTCGCAACATGGCCGGTTTTTCCAACGAACGTGGCCACCATCTTCTTTGAAGTGCTTCGAGAACGAACAACTTTAGTCGGCTTTGGCTCGTCTTGAAAGACCCAGATTGTAGATTGTTGTTTGGAATCAGAATCGTAGGCATAGATCCAAGATTCGTCACCACTGATGATGTCGTAGACGTGATTTGACTCTCCTAGGTTGGACCTTTGCAGAGTTTTCTTACACCATCTGACGCGGGCCGCCTTGTGATCGTCGGAAAGCAGATGCGGTATCCAACGCCAAACTAGCTTTCTCACACCAAGCGCTTCATGCAAGATCTTCTGAATGGTTGTCCCTGAGATGCCTAATAGAGCCTCTATCTCTTGATACGTCACATGACGAACTTCGAGAATTAGTTGTCTCACAGCAATGATGTTATCTTCAGTGAAGGCGGTGCACTGTGGGCTGTTGGGGTATCACTCAATAAAAGATAACGACTTTATGTTATCGTGTATTTGGTTAACTGTGTTGTATTACATTCTGTGTAGCCCTTTATATATGGGCTACCGAGAGGTAGGGGGGTCATACACTACACCACCCCCCTTAATTTAAAAAAAAATATTTTTTTTTATACGAATTTCTCATAAAAACAAAAATAGATCAAGTTATTCAACATATGATTACAGTTAAAAAATTTAGTTATTTTTTTTTGTTGTAAATTTGAATAAATTTGAAAAATTTTATCGTTCAAGATATGATTATAAATAATAAGAACAAAACAATACAGCAACGCTTACGTCAAACAATAATTAATTACACAATAATAATGTGTCAATCATATTTTAAAACAAAATAAAAATGATTAATAAAAAAAAAACATTAAAATGTAATGAATAAATGTAGTTTACCATACGTTTCTAAACCCAAAGAAATATTAATTACCTTAAAAAAATAATTATAAACAGTTAATAAAAATGTCTTAAAAGTTAATAAGAAAAATATCGTAAATTAAAATTTAAAAAAAAAAACTTGAAGACACTAAGCATATATTGCATTATTGCTGCCGTGCCGTGTAAATAAATGTCGTATTCCTGTATGTTACTATTAAAGATAAAAACCCTTTTCTAGGCTGTTTTATCTCATTATCATTAATTTATCCATTAGTCTTTAGATAAGAACATGTTCCTTGTTTAATTAACCTCATTACACAACAACATTAGTACACAAGTCATTAGTATTTAGTTAAAAAGCTAACTTTTTTTGTTCTTAGCTTCATACATTTATGTGCTTCCCCTATCTTCTGTCTATACATAACTTTTATCTTTATCTCTTCACCATGGTAATTGTTATTAATTAATAATTGCATTTCTCGCATGCAATTTTGTCAAGGTACACATATTTTTTTTATATCGACAGGCCTGGCTTATACTTATATTTATTTATTTATGCAGGATACAAGGAAATTTATTTATCATTGTGCGCACTTATACAATTATAAAACATCATTATTCTTATTTAATCAGGCAGTTCATTTAACACTTCCAAAACTTAATAAAACCACACCATGTGTCCAAATTATCTTCACAAGTGGTAGCTCGACCGAATTATGATCAGACTAATAAGGATTTCGTGCCTGCCTTGTATCCTGGTGTACCTTGTTATTATTGAGATAAGCCAGCTCGTCCAACAGTGTATCTCGGGCTACTGTTGGTAACGACTGCTATGTCTATATTCCTCATATATTTATTCCTTATTATCCATCAACACATTAAATACCTATTCATAAGCATACTAAAATCACATCCATATCGAATACTATGGCACTTATAAGAATATCACAAAAATGACTTAGGTGATCAGGCTAAGCTTTCGTTGATAACTTATATCCATAGATATTCCAATCACAATTTTATATACGGTTCCAACGCTACCTTTTCCATTTCCAAAATAAAACCTTTTCATTAGCCCACACGTCTTAAAGCCATTCATTTCCTTACCACTTTTCAATCCAACCAAAACATTCCTATCCAAACTTCCAACTGCTAACCAACATCTAAGCCAAAAAAAATCAAACATTATACCACAACATATCCTACTAACCCTTACCGAAATCTTAGCTACTGTCAACATTTAATTAACAACATTCGTTTTAAAAATATTATTACGACAAGGTTATCTCAAAATTATTTTGAAACCACATTTTTTTAACTTGCCTCTATTATTTCAACTATCTATACATTCAAATTCCTTTCTTTTTCTACCTTAAAGGCAGTTTTAAAATATTAGAGATTTCCATTCTTATTTCAAAAATTGAATTGTTAGTACGATTTCAATAATATATAACACAATTCTTATATTTCCTACAATCTTTTTTTCTTACTATTTGTTTCTCGTGTTTAGTATCGATGTTTAATCTTTTAAGTATCAGTTCTACAACTCCGTGTAATTAGGTACAGTTGCAGATTAAAGTTAACTATATTTTAAAACAAAAGTCATTCTCTTAAACATAAATGCATGTTATTAATTACTAAAAAGCAGGGATAGTTACTTTTAACTGGAAATAATTACTAAACAATGGGAAGGATGCTCGTTTCTTCGAATTACATAACTGTAGTTGTTGTACAACGATAAAAAAATATCAATGTTACAAAATTACAACAATTTTAATATACATTTAGTTATTTTTCTGCCTGCCCCACAAGGGATCTGGCGTCATATAGATTGATGGATAGTTATTTCAAAACGTTAACTAATCGTACCAAATAAAAAAAAGCATGTGTAATAAAATTAATAGAATGTGGAAAATTAAATCCATTAGGTACACAAGTTGTTAATTAGATTAAATTTCAAATAAAATCACTTAAGTAGGTATAATTTCTTTAACAAAGTAGGTAATTTAAGTACTTTAGACATTAAAATATAACCCATAACTACTTGTTTAATTATTTAATTTCAAGCAACACTTTAAATAATGTAATTCAATCTTATTCAGTATCAGAGGTAGATAAAAAAGATACTCTTGATAACTTTGACATTTTTTTATAATACTATAATCGCATTATGTTTCTACTTATAAGTGAAAATAGTTCATCACAAATACGAAAGTAAAGTTTTAAGTTTACGAATGATATCTTTCTAGGACATGTTTAGTTAGGTGAAATTTCATTACGCTAAATCGTAAAGATGTATAAAACAAAGCGCGCTGCGACTGACATCACTGCGTTGCTATGCCGTAACAGGAGACGAAATTACATACGTTGCAGTTGCATTCCAGTATTTGTATTATGAGACATACTGTTTCCTTATAAGTATACCTGAGTACCTTTGTTTTTAAACAAACATTGGTGATCTAATTTTTTACTTGTTACTAAGTCGAAATTATAATAAAGATATCTGAAACTAATATCAATACTGAGATATAAAAATTACGTTTACCTTTACAAATAGATGTTTACATATTATTTTACTAAATATGAGATAAACATTCTTAAACCCTATTAAAACGTATTTTTTTTCGTATTGTGAATTACCAATATTTTGTATACCTTAATAAATACTAGCTTGTAAAAACAATATAAGATTAATTTGCTTCGTGGATTATACTTTTGAACTACGTTTACAGAATTATTAGTTTGCAAAATAAAATTGTACATACTCATACGCAACATTACATAGGTTGATTCCAGATTATCAAAATTATAAATGTATAGTATATAAAAATTATTTTTATTCTTTATTGTACACATATATACACGATGAATCAATACATAGGATATTTTATGTACAAAGGTGTGCTTAACTCAAAATTGAGTTTTCTTACAGCTAACCTGAGCGATAGAGAGATGAAAAGTAGAGAGGACAGTAACAAGTGTACAATGGAATAAAAGTATACATAAATACACAACACATTGCATACACATATAAGTCAACAAAATAATATAAATTAATATACCTATTTATCCCTACATAATATATATAAATAATTACATATAATAATATATACCTACATATATAAATATATATTATTTTTTTTTTATTTTTTATTTATTACTTAAAAAATTTGTACAACAAGTCGGTCACATAGCATTGCGAAATAGCATTGAGAAACTACAAAGGTTTGTATTAATGCTAAATACATCGAGACACCATATTTATAAGAAAAATAACAAAATATAACGAAAATATTAAAAACATCAAGCTTATATATAATTAAACTATTATGTTTTTATTTATGCAATATTGTGCAAGAAGGATTTTAATTTATCTTTAATGTTCTTTCTATTAATGTTAATACATACATCAGAGGGTAGTTCGTTGATAAATCGAGGAACTAGGTAAGCAGCTGTTCGCTCGCCATAGCAGTTCTTTACGCGGGTCGTGTTCGTACGAAGCCGTTTCTGCGCCACAGCCCGCGTGTATACAGGATGTGTAATTTCAACTTTATCTCTATCTATCTATCTATCTATAACCTCACGCCAGATCCCTTGCGGGGTAGGCAGAGAGTACAGAGTTCCAACAGGTTCTTTCCTTACATACCTCTCTGGCTTCCTCGACTCTCATAGTTCGTCTCATACACGCTCGCCGGTTACGGAGACTCTTGACTTTTCCATCAGATAAGACTCGGTTTATTTGGTCGTGGTAAGATAGTCTAGGTCTTCCCCGGTACCTGCATCCTTCCACTTTCACATTGTATATCTGTTTTGTCATTCTTTCCTCTGGCATCCTTCTATATGCCCGAACCAACGGAGCATGCCCTTTCTCATCTTTACACCGATACTATCTTTCATACCTACTCGCTGTCTTACTATGCTGTTGCTCAGCGGTCGGTCAGCTTCACTCCGCACATCTTCCGCAGAGCTCGCATTTTATATTGGTCATTAAAAAAGTTTTCTTTTAGTAACATATATTTGAACTGTAAATGGACAGGTAATACATTACAGTGTTTAAATAGCCCACTGTCATTGTTATCAAATTGCTTCTTTATTTTTGGAGATACTAAATTTCTTAGGATTCTTCTTTGGAGATCAAAGATAGTATTTAGATATGTGTTATAAGTACGACCATAACTAAGTTATAGTTTTTGAAAATTACCTTTAAAATACTAGGTGTTTGAAAGTTACATTTAAAAAAAATAACGACCTTGTGAGTATTCTATAACAGGTGAAAAATGACCGCTGCAAAACAACATTTGTTTTAATATGACTGATTTATAATCCATTTAATATTATTTTTAAGTTCTGTTTCCAAATTATTACATATTGCCACACAAAAAAAATGGAGATTGTCGTCGCGAAAACAACAAAATAAATATACGTACACTATTTACGAAGCTGAATCATTCAAAACAATGATTATATAATTAATATATTTTTTATACCATGCTGTATATTCGACTCTTACTAAAGATTTCATTAAATTTAAAGCAAATCCCTAATTTAGAGATACAATGGAAACCATTTTTTTAATAACATTTAAAAAAGTAGAATATTTCATAAAAAGGTGAAAGAAAACAAAACTAACAACTTTGAAAAGAAAACATGCAATATTAGACCAAATCATGGCTTGCTGATAGATGTTTCTATATTCTGAATATATGATATTAAAATAAATTGTGACGTGTGTGTTTGGTCTAACACAGTTACATCACGTACACCACACATGACTTTTTCTACAAATTTTTATATGCCTATAAATGTATTTCATTTTTATTTAAAATGGGACATAATTTTATAATACCTTACTTATTGATAATATATCATGAAATTTTTATGAATAAATGATTATAAGCAACATATTCATGGTTAATTTTCTGTAAAAATACGCAAATAAAATACACTTCCACGAATTACACTTTTTTACTGCATCACAATAACACGTCGGAGGAGAAAAAAAATATCTAAAAACCGAAAATTTCATAGCGTCAGCTTCTGTCTTGCCATCAATACTATCAGGTACTGCTCTGCAGGTACTGTTCAGCTGGGCATTATTCATCCATCATTTAATTACTTCGTATATCCTGAAGCATCCTTCCACGTTCTTTACTAGGTCAAATCACTATTCCATATTTCATCGGAGTTACATCTTCTCCTTTAGCATTTTATCTTCAAAATTAGTTATATGGAAGTTCTCTAAAATGCAGCTACACCACGGTGTAGGGGTCAAACTAATCGCGTCGCGTATTTTACTTGAATACTGGTCCAGCACTTCATCCCCTTACATTGTCCACTATTAAAAAGAAAATAATAATAAAAAAAAAAAAAAATTTGATTTTCAGTTTACTTCCAAAAAATGACCAAATTATATTTATTTTTTCAAAGTCCAACACAAAATCACACGGCCCAAAACATCACTATTTTAAAGCACAACTCAGCACTGCCCAAAGGCAGCACTGGCAGGGTCGCCATGCACAGTGGGCTGTTGGGGTATCACTCAATAAAAGATAACGACTTTATGTTATCGTGTATTTGGTTAACTGTGTTGTATTACATTCTGTGTAGCCCTTTATATATGGGCTACCGAGAGGTAGGGGGGTCATACACTACAGCGGATTTCGGGCGTCCTTCGCGATATTTGTCACTAACACTAGTATGTCCACGCTGGAATTCTAAGTACCAGCGTTCGACAGTCCGCAGACATAGGGCTTCATCACTGAACACAGATGTTAGCTCTTCAAAACACTGAAGCCGTGTCAGGCCTCTTCTTAAGTTGTAGAAAATTATTGCACGAACATTTTTCTTAGAAAGATTCATTTTCGTACGTAACCTGACAGATTCCAATCGACGCTGTGACTAAACAATACCATTAATCCTAATACTTTCAACTGTTTTGAAATTCAAAATTTAAACACATTCGAATATAGAACAGTTCCAAATTCAAAATTGCCAGGAAATATGAAAACGACAGAACTTAAAAGGCATGCCTCGTATTAAGTGTAGAGATCAAAGGACGTCGTAAACACAAACCATTTAAAATTGTTGTAACGTTGTCGAGGAGACGTGCTGTCATGTTCATCTTTATCTAAGGAATCTGTAGTGTGAAAAGGATAATATATCAACTCACTAGCGTCACGCTAATGTTAATCATTTCGTGCTGAGCTCTCAGAAGACCATTTATTGGATTTCATTTATACTGAGAATTAATGTTGCCTGAATTGAGATTTCGATTTGAATTGACACACAATTGGTATTCTGCTCGATAAAATAATGATTCGATTCCAATATCATCTCATTATTATCTATTAGTGAATCTTAAATATATTATTGTTAGCACGTTGATCTCAGCTGTCACCGTCTAAATAAAAAAGATCTAATTTTAATATTCCATTTAATGTTTTTTGTGTATTTGTTGTTGATATCAGTATTTTTTTATTCAGAATACGGTTTATATTTCGTTTAACTTTTAGTCCGATCTCGATTCGGCCGATGTCATTGAAGGATTTGTTTGTTAGTAAGAATATAATTTGGGAGATTTATCTATCTATCTAAATTATCATGCCAGATCCCCTGCGAGGTAGGAAGAGAGAATAAAGTTTCAACAGTTTAAAATCTTTCAGTCCATTAAAATAAGATTGAAACTACATTTCGAAGACTTTTGATTACATAAAATGGCCCTTAGGATTACCAAGTAGAGATGATGTCTTTTTATCGAAATGACCATCTATGTAAAAAGTTACTCTCACTCGGCTCTACATTTCTAATCTAGTACACGTAATAGTAGATAGTTTTTACAATAAATAACGTTAACAAACACCTTCACGCTTATATTCCCCACGCGAGGGTAGCAGAAATGTACTGCGTATACCCACTCTTCGTCGACGATGTTAGGTCTCATGGGGGCGAGCCTATTATCATTTACCGCGCACAATTTCAGACTCCGGACTAACACTGGGCATTTTTCGATACAAAAACCACATTTGTCCAACCTGGGACTTAAACCCAGGACCTCGTGATCGTGAAGCGCATTATTTGCTTCTTTTTTTTACCTGGGGAAAATCCTGCATAGGACTTCCGCGAGCCTCGGGGGAAGCACGCAGGGCAGTCGGATTCCTACCGACTAAAAACCCCAGGGTGGCCGACATCAGCACTTTGGAGGGGCTCCTTTGCACTTTGGACGCACCGGTGCCCCTCTTGTGTTTCGCTCTGAAGAGCCCGCCATCGGAGGGAGACTTGATACGTCCGCGACCCCGAAGGCCCCCCTGCTGATGTTGGTGCAGGGGGCTGATTTATATCACAAAACTGAGTCTAACTGAATCTCTTTACAAAATCTTTTTGATTGATTCAGATATAGAAACGGAACATGAAAATCAGGGCAAGCACGCATTTATTAAATAAACAATATTATCGATAATTTCGATATCCATCGCTTTATTTGATACATCGTAAAGATATAGACTGAGGAAAACTACGCAATTTATATCGATATGTAGTGTTTATAGTAATTTTATTGGGTGTTTCGCGGTAGATAGTTGGGTTTTGTTAGCGGGACTTAAATAAGGAGGACAGAGGGTCTAAAAATAATACATTGAGCATAAAAAACAGCCTGCCGTACGGAAAAAAGCCCACGTATTTTTTATACCGAGAACATTTCGGGATTGTCCCTTTATCCCAACCCTATGATATTTTATTCGTTTTTAATGATTTGTTATATGAACGTATAGGAAGTATGTGAAAATCGCGCTAAGGACATGCGCATTGGCGCTGTTGGCTTATGATTTTAAAATTATTCTAAGACCAGGTAATAGAATGTCTCCATCGCGCCTATATTCCCCTAGCGGGGAAGAGGTGCACTGTGTATACCTCCTTATCGCCAACGACATTATATTTCTACATATTATAAAACAAAGACCCCCGCCGCGTCTGTCTGTCTGAACGCGATAAGCTCAACAACTACTGAACGGAGTTTCATATGATTTTCACCAATTGAGGGAGTGATTCAAGAGGAAAGTGTATGTGTATTATTCACCAGTGCAAAAAGGGGAAGAGTCGATAGTCAGCAATAATTTATATTATAAAACTGCTATTTGTCTGACTGTCAGTTAGGAATCTTAAGACCAGAGTACGTAGCACAAAAAGATTGACGTTATCGAGATGCTAACGGGAAGCGTGCTGCCACGTACATGTTTTTTAATATATTGTAGTATGACAAGCCAAGGACAAGTAAGCCCTCAGGTGTAATGATATTATGTCACCTTGTTAAGTTCTATGTGAGTACTTTGTTTAGTAAATATGATCTTCCTTTGTACACTTGCACCAGCTGCACCATCAAAAATCCTTATTCACAAGAGCAAGAATAATTACCTCAAAAGAGTCGCGTTTTACAACATTCACAATAAACGAAGTAGTAATCATGAATTTGTTTTTTTTCCAAATTAATTTAATGTGGAGTCTAAGTTTTATCCAAAAGTTTTTCAAGACATGTAGGATCATAATTAAATTAGATCGTTATCAATATTCTTAGCATGCAACGTTCACAAATTAAGCTCGAAGCTAATCCAGCTACTTGTATGCATGTTAGGAGCCGCAAATTATGGCAAATTCCGTAGCGGCGTGCCACGACACGGTCTTATGATATCAACCAGCCGCTATTGGCACAACTTACAGCCGCTGCACGATAACTATCGACAGAGGTAATTCAACAAACAAAAAACATCACACTCTGTCGAGAATAGATACAAGGGCAGTATTTTTTTTATACGTATTATCAATGTGGTAAAAAATCACATAGCTGTTCAGAAGTATAAATATTGACCTTTCAGACTTTGTGCTATATAAAAATGATATCATGTGAAGTACGTACATACGTACCTAAAAATTGTCCCTGATGAGTGATTTTTTAGAATCTACTCACACCAACTATTCAGAGAGGAAAGAACCTGTTGGAACTCTGTACTCTCTGCCTACCCTGCAAAGAATAGACAGATAGATTTGACGGATGATTTAGCGCAGTGGTTAAGAGCTTAAGTCGCTCCGCCCACCGTGTCTAATAGTCGCGGGTTCGATTCCGGCACGGAACAAATCTTTGTGTGATCCACAATTATTTGTTTCGGTCTGGGTATTTGTGTGTGTAAACTTTCATGTTTGTAAACGCACCCACGACACAGGAATAAATCCTAGTGTGGGGCTACGTTTTTTAAAAAAAAAAAAATAAAAAAAATAAGATAGATAGATACACATACAGACACCGTCACATTTATAATCTCCTAAGCAGGGGTGACAAAGGTATACAGAGTAGACCCATACGCCATCGATGTTAGGTTCATTGCTATTTATCAATAAACCCCTGACTGCTAACTTCACCACCAACGAGGTCATGAAGAAACCATCTTCAATTTGTTCAAATAGATGAATTTATAAAGCACATATTTCGTAGCTTAATGGGTATTTTCCCCGTAAGCACCTCAAAACTACTTATTTGTGACTGTCAACCTTTCTTATTATGCGGACCTTTCGTATGCGAATATAGATTACTCAAACCAAAAAGACGCGTAAACCCACTATACATATACACACTTTAACATAATACATACTTACATACAAAATGTGAGTTTGTTTTCTTTGTATTCTGTACTAGCAGCGACTTCACGCCGGATCGACAACAGCGCCACTTATCGGATCTTTGTTACATTGGATAATGTAGCTTTCTACTGGTGAAAGAATTATTAAAATCCGTAATGATTAAATTATCGATCACAAATAAATAATGTGTTTTGCGATCACGAGATCCTGTGCTAAAATCCTCGGTTGGACAAATGTAATTTTCCATATAAAAATTGCCAGTATCAGTCTGGAGTATGGAATCATACCCGTTATATGGCAATAGACCCGCCCTCGATTACATAAGACCTCTGGTACTCCCACTTGGGGAATATAGGCGTGATGGTGTCTATTATAATTTTTTTAATCCATCTTCTGTATAATATTAGTATAGATTGGTGCAGTCTCAAAAAAGGCAAGCATTTCTTTCATTCGTTTGTTCAGTAGCCACCTATATCGAGTTGTTTAAAGCTCTTCAAATGTTCAAACCCTGCTTAACAAAGTTGCAAGCTACACTCTACGTCTTAGTGTCGAGAGGGATTATCCCAGTAGACTATTTGAAGCTGCGACCGGCTTGAAGTAGGACTGCACTTTTCAAACTAGCCCTCGTGAAGATTACTGCATGATACCGTCTCAAAACATTTGAAATAGATATCAAATTACTATTTCGTAGTTGAGGAGCTTAGCTAATGACTTCATAAGAAAAACATTTACGATGTTTTTCTACAACAAAATCATTAAGTAGCTAGCAAAACCCATGCATAGTAGTGTACTGACCGACAATTTGGCCCTTTCTAAGAGAGGATATTTACTGTAATCTAGGTTATATACATTATTAAGTAAGCTGTCGTCTGTTCAACGTACATATGTGGAATAGATAAATAAAAAACTCTTCCCAAGCGATAATGGCAAAGGTGTACTTTGTTCACTCATATATCAAATCAAATAGCGTTTATTGTGGTCATAGGTTACAAAGATGGTAAGTATTGTATTATATTATACAACATGTTTCACTATGACCGGCCCGCAATTAGGCATACAATAAAAGAGGTCACTGAATAAAATTAAACTTATTACAATAATCAAATCATAACACGAAATTAATTGGGGGTCTGTCCAAGAGCGTGCTCGTCGCGACCCCTGCCAGTCATTATGGCTGCAATCTTGGACCGAAGACGTACCGCAATGCGGGCTAGGGCGTCCCCCCGAGGCGACGCGTACCGGCCCGCCCCCGTCGGTACGAATATAGGTGGAAGCGGCGATGGGGGCCGCCACCCATCACGCCGGGCCCGAACTGGCGAGTCGTGGGGTGCAGAGTGCCGAATAGGCACTTGGAATGTAAGAGGTGGTATGGAAGATAAGATGCATGAGGTGATTGATGTAATGAAAGAGAGACGCCTGGATGCTCTGTGCGTAACAGAGACAAAGCGGAGGGGCAGTGAAACCTGTGATCTTCCTGATGGAACGATGGCTCTGTGGTCTGGGGTACCGCAGAGCAGTCGTGCCAGCATGGGGGTGGGTATCTTGCTGTCCCGTCGCCTGGCCTCTGGAGTCAGAGATTATGGCCTGTGTGATGCGAGACTTCTCTGGGTCCGTTTAAAACTGGGTGTCACTAGAGTATTTTTGGTCGCAGCGTATGCTCCCGTAAGCTCGTCGACACCCCAGGACCTTGAGAAGTTTTGGGATAATGTCAGGGAAGTTCTGGATTTGGCTGAGGCTAACGAAAAGGTGATTCTGTGTGGCGATCTGAACGGATGGGTAGGAACCAGGCGGCAAACTTGCGACGCTGCTCTGGGTCCTTATGGTGATAAGAGAGTGAACGATGCAGGTAAGCTCATTGTAGATGTTTGTTTGGAAAGGGGTCTCCTTGTGTCTAATACGATATTCCAGCATAAGGACATACATATGTATACGTGGAGAAGGAATGAACAAAAAGCATGATAGATCTGATCCTGGTTGATAACCGTCTCCGAAGCAAACTACAAGATACGCGTGCGTATAGAGGCCCCACTCTGGAATCAGACCACTATCTCGTAGTTGCGCGGTTTCGTGGTCTGTTCAGGAAGTGGAGGCACTGGCGAGAGCGTATCCCCTTCGGAGATCTTGAAAGATTAAAGGTTGAAAAGTTGCAAGATGAGAGCGTGAGGAGAATGTATGAAGACAGAGTCCGGGACAAGCTTTTGACAGCAGGCTCTTCGGACTCAAATGTAGATGAATGCTGGAATAGCCTGAAAGAGAGTTTGTTGGATTTCGCGAAAGAAGTATGTGGTTGCTCAAAGAAGCATATTACAGCAAAAGGTGATGCATGGTGGGATGCGGAGTTGCAAAGCTCCGTAGAAAGTAAGAAGAAAGTGTGGCAGGACTATGTATCTTCTTTGAACCTGAATGCCAGTATGACAGAGATGAGGAAAGATATATACCGGCAATGCAAGAATGCCACTAAAACTTTAGTAAAAGAAAAGCGTGAAAGAGCCAGTATGATTGAGGAGGAGAGGCTGGCGAAGAACTTCGAGAACAACACCAAACTCTTTTGGAGCAAGGTGAGAAAGGCTCGAGGTGATTCGTCAGGCTCCAGAATGGAAAGGATAACATCTAAAGATGGTGACATTCTTGCAGACACACAAGCTGTGCTAAACCGGTGGAGTGAATATTTTGGAGAAATGTATGGAGATGACCCGGATGCTAATGCCGCAGACGTGCCTAAAGGCGAGATTGCGGCACCAGAATCAACGGAGGACATCACTATGGAAGAAGTTGAATGGGCGATAGGAAGTATGAAAAACGGTAAAGCTGCGGGAGTAGACATGATATCTGCCGAGATGATCAAATATGGTGGAACTTGCGTCCGGGACGCTTTCCGGGCCCTTGCAAACCTTTGCTGGAGGACCGGTAGAGTCCCTACAGATTGGCGCCGCGCAGTCATAGTACCCTTGCATAAAGGCAAGGGTTCACAATATGACTGCGCCAATTACAGAGCCATCAGTTTGATCAGCTTGGCAGCCAAGGTGTACGGTAAAATTATTGAACGGAGAATGCGCGTGAAGTCCGATGGAATGTTGTGCGAGGCACAAGGGGGTTTCAGGTCTGGAAGAGGATGTTCGGATCAAGTCTTCTCACTCCGCAACATCGTAGAGAAGCATCTGGCAGTGGGCCGGAAGGTTTTCTGCGGTTTTGTAGATCTGGAGAAGGCATTTGACAGAGTTGTGCGAAAGAGACTTTGGGACATTTTGCCAGAGTATGGTATAGATGGCACTCTGTTGCGAGCCGTCCAGTCCACTTATGTGGACTGCAAGGCATGCGTACGGGTGGGTGGTAACAGGTCACCCTGGTTTGACGTTAAAATCGGCGTCAAGCAGGGTTGCGTGTTGTCCGCTAGACTGTTTATAATATATCTGGACAAAAGTCTTCAAAGACTGAAAGCGATGAATGAAGGTGTACAAATGGGTGACTTAGTGGTAAACCATCTACTTTATGCAGATGACGCGGTTTTAATAGCGCCAACAGCCACTGATCTGCAAACACTAGTCACAGTTATGAAAGACGACTGCATGATCAATGGCTTACACTTGAATGTGAAGAAAACCAAGATTATGGTTTTTGAAAGGGAAGAAACCAGAACGAATGTAAGGATTGTGGTTGGTAACGATGTGCTGGAGCAAGTGAATGAGTTTGTATATCTTGGATGCGCCTTCAGTAAGGATGGGAAATACACCGCTGACATAGAGAGAAGAGTGAGTGCAGGGAACAGAGTGAATGGTGCGATGGGAAAGCTACTCGGGAGCCGGCACTTAAGCCATAAGGCGCAGCTGGCCATACATAACGGAGTTCTTGTCCCAACGCTGTTATATGGTAGCGAGAGCTGGGTATGTAAGAAGGAGAATGAAAATAGGATAAATGCGGTAGAAATGCGAGCTCTGCGGAAGATGTGCGGAGTGAAGCTGACCGACCGCATTAGCAACAGCATAGTAAGACAGCGAGTAGGTATGAAAGATAGTATCGGTGTAAAGATGAGAAAGGGCATGCTCCGTTGGTTCGGGCATATAGAAAGAATGCCAGAGGAAAGAATGACAAAACAGATATACAATGTGAAAGTGGAAGGATGCAGGTACCGGGGAAGACCTAGACTATCTTACCACGACCAAATAAACCGAGTCTTATCTGATGGAAAAGTCAAGAGTCTCCGTAACCGGCGAGCGTGTATGAGACGAACTATGAGAGTCGAGGAAGCCAGAGAGGTATGTAAGGAAAGAACCTGTTGGAACTCTGTACTCTCTGCCTACCCCGCAAGGGATCTGGCGTGAGGTTATAGATAGATAGATAGATAGATAACACGAAATTGAATATAATTGCACACAAAAGAGAAAATAAAAATCATAATTCATTGTATCGCTGATGATGTTAGTTTATGATGTGATTGCAAATCGTAGTACCTTAATACCCGGTACAATATCAAGCTTCAAACTATAATTTAGAATCTTTCAATAGAAAAAAAACATACTTTGTCAGACCACGGATTCGAACCGATTGCCAAAAAAAACGAAACAATGGCCCAGATTAAATTATTATAAACCTTATACTAAATTAAGGATAGTCATATGACATATTTGAGATAATCTTGTTACAGACAAACCGATTCAATTCGTCTGGTATTCTAGTACAACAATATTATTTAGTTAATTGGGTCTGAGATATTCGTCGGATCCAATTAGAGAAATCTGTCTATCTATATCATTATACCAGATCCCTTGCGGGGTGTTATTATTAATAACCATTTATATTTAGATATTGACATTTCCCTATATTGCGAGGCAGTTAATTCCACATCAGTTAGAGGGAATGGAAATAATGTCTGGATAAGATGGATAGATAATTATTTATTGTGCACCAATAACGTACAAGTCAAAATAATAATAAAAAACTAAATGTTTAACAAAGGTTGCCTGGGAGAGATTGCTTTTTAGCGATAAGGCCCTAAAAAGTAATCTCTTCCAGGCAACCTTGGGAAGGAGAAATTGATCTAATTGTGGAATAGACGGGGTACACTTGCTAATAAAACAAATAGTAATAAATACTTAAATTAAATAGCTAGCTGTATGGACTATAATGGTATAAAAAGTACTATTAACTAATAGTCCTAGCAATTCATTTATTACTAATTCCCCTAAGAATTAGGAAGTTACTCTTTTTTGCGGAGCGCCCTCAATCTGTACCTATATCTGTAATAGCTCCTTAAGTACTTTTTTTATTAGTTTAGCAACACGTTTTTCTTTGTTCTCTTTATCAAATACAAACGACGCACTACCTACGTAATTCTTTTTTGCATTTTCATTTTCAATACCCTTGAAGTAACAGAATGCTCGATCCATATCAAGTATTTTGTTTTCTCTAATAAAAAATAATACAAATGAAGAAGAACAAAAACGTTAGATAAAGGATGAGCACTAAATTCAACCATTGTTCTGAATATTATAAAATCTCCACATTTTATACATGCAAACTGTTCGACCGATTTCCATACAAGCTGTGAATTTTACAATTGCGCCCCGCGGTGCGACGCCGTAGCTGCAACGCTGCTACGTGGCCACTTCTGACAAGGAATCTACGTAGCGTTCCTTAGCGTTGCAGACGAGTAATTTTATAGTTGATTTTGTAAAATATAAAATAAACACCGTTACACCTTTAATCCCTAAGCAGAGGTGTACTGTTTCCACCCACTTTTCGCCAACAGGCTTCAATGAGGAGTGTAATAGAAATTAACACCGACACGCCTCCGACTATATAGAAGTGATAGCCTAGTCGTTAGACCGTTGGACTTCAAAGTAGAGGTCTCGGGTCCAAATCCAGGCACGCACCTGTGTCTTTTCGAAAGTATGTGCGTATTAAAAACTAATTCTCAACTGCTTTAACGGTGAAGGAAAACATAGTGAAGAAACCTGCATGCCTAAGAGTTTCTAAAGGTGTGTGAAGTTCGCGAACCCGCACTGGGCCAGCGTGGTGGACTATGGCCTACGCTCTCTCTGTTTGAGAGGAGGCCCATGCCCAACGGTGGGACAGTTTCTTAGTAGTGCTATTATATTATATTATGTCTCTAGTCTCTCACTTTGTCCAACCTAGAATTTAATCGATTCTTATCTTATTTTTACTTGCTATAAGCCAGTTGCTGCTTATCATTATCACTCATGGGGTAAGCAGACACATAACCAATATTATATTAGTCAATAGTTTCGTTGGTCTAAGCGGCGGCGGACAAAGTGTTAATTTGTTATAACGTCTCACCTAAGTAGCAGTCTAAAATCTGGAACTGTGCCCAGTATAATTGTAATGGACCGCCCGCCTCGAAACGTGACTGTACATAGTATATTTTTGCTATTCTTGCTTGGAGAAAGTAAGCATGAGAGTTTTTCATTTCGTTTTTATACAGAGTTAGTGTAGTTTCTGAGTCTTTTAGTTTGAATCCTCTAAGATATATTTGGTTTTAAAGAAAGCCATATGTAGTTGTACCAGACCGAGCCTTGTGCTAAAATTGGTGCTCGTCTGCTTAGCCGGTCCAGAGGGAATACCACAAATGTATGATATATTTCGGTACTGTTAACATATTTGCGGGGAATTTCTCAAGAATTCTAATGCGGCCGGAGCAAAACCAACCGTCGAGAGCTGAGATAAGTGAATGTCATTGTTGAAATAAGGTTTATTTCATTTTCTGACACAGACATGAGTTTTGCCGGCGGAAACGACTATAATATCTGTTTACTGCGTATAAGATTGGGCAAAGAGTACATTAAATGTGTGCCATTGAGTTAAGATTCAAAATAGGCTATTTATTTACTGTCTCGAAGGATTTGGCAATAGTCCAGTATTAGCTTCGTCAGCCTTAAAGTATATTGAACATTTCTTGGCTTAAGAATACTTGACACTTTGTTAAGTAGCAAGCGCAGGTGACGACAGACAACTACTTCTAAAAATAAATAAAAATATATCTATGTTCTCCAAGCGGGGAGATGTGCTGCGTTCTCTTAGATATTGCTGACCATGTTAGGTCTACATAAGTACATAATTATAAAAAAGGTATAGTTATACCAGACGTAGTTCTAGACTCAGTACTACGACTGAGAATTTTTTAGGTAAAAGCTCACATTTTTCCCATCCCAAAATTCGAACACACGATCCCCTGGTACCATTACCATTGCATACGCCACTAATCCAACAAGGCAATTTAATATTTATTCTATCTATATTATCACGCCGGATCATTTGCGAAGTAGGCAGAGAGTACAAAGTTCTAACAGGTTATTTTCTTTAAGACTTCTCTGGCCACCTCCCGTCTCATAGATCATCTCATACACGCTCGCCGGTTACGGAAACTCTAGCTGCTTGTTAATATTTACTGCAAAGTTTAACTATTGTTAATCCAGCTAACACGAACACAGGTGTTCCTCCCCTTCCCTGCTTCTTCCACCCCCTTCGGCCGTCATTAACATAATACAGCTATTAATTGGATCTGTATACACCGCCGAGCAAGTATTACGATATTTGTTCCGACACACTGTCAACTTGTTAAATCTCAAATCAAACGCCAGCGCTGGATGGTATAACATTCCTACTAAAAGTATTCAAATGGCAAGAAATGAACTTGTACCAATAATAACTCATTTGCCTTGTATTTGTTTAGCAGAAGGAATTTTCCCTAGAATACTTAAGCGTGCCATAATACACCCTATTTATAAGAGTGGGGATCGGGACGATGTGAACAATTATAGACCGGACGATTTAGCGCAGTGGTTAAGAGCTTAAGCCGCTCTGCCCACTGCGTCTAATAGTCGCGGGTTTGAGTCCCGCACGGGACAAATCTTTGTGTGATCCACAATTATTTGTTCCGGTCTGGGTATTTGTGTATGTGAATTTTCATGTTTGTAAACGCACCCACGACACAGGAATAAATCCTAGTGTGGGGCTAGGTTTTTTAAAAAAACAAAAAAAAAACAATTATAGACCAATTTACATCTTAACTGCCATCTCTAAAATCTTATATAAAGTTATTAACAGACGCTTAACTAATTACTTTAATAAATACAATATCTTATCTGATTTACAATATGGTTCACGGGAAAGGAAAAATAAGGAAGATGCAGTATTGGCCTTGACTAGTAAAATTGTTGGCCATCTCGATAACAAAATGAAAACTTTATGTATCTTCCTAGATCTAAAGAAAGCTTTCGACGCCGTCTCGATCCCTCTCCTCATAAATAAGCTAGAGAAGATAGAAGTACGTGGATCACTCCATAATCTTTTATCGGACTATTTAAGTAACAGAACTCAACAAGTAAAACTAGATGAAAACACTATCAGCTCTGAATTGTCCACTACTACTTACGGTGTCCAACAGGGCAGCGTGCTAGGTCCAACCCTCTTCCTCTATCTATCTATAACCTCACGCCAGATCCCTTGCGGGGTAGGCAGAGAGTACAGAGTTCCAACAGGTTCTTTCCTTACATACCTCTCTGGCTTCCTCGACTCTCATAGTTCGTCTCATACACGCTCGCCGGTTACGGAGACTCTTGACTTTTCCATCAGATAAGACTCGGTTTATTTGGTCGTGGTAAGATAGTCTAGGTCTTCCCCGGTACCTGCATCCTTCCACTTTCACATTGTATATCTGTTTTGTCATTCTTTCCTCTGGCATTCTTTCTATATGCCCGAACCAACGGAGCATGCCCTTTCTCATCTTTACACCGATACTATCTTTCATACCTACTCGCTGTCTTACTATGCTGTTGCTAATGCGGTCGGTCAGCTTCACTCCGCACATTTTCCGCAGAGCTCGCATTTCTACCGCATTTATCCTACTTTCATTCTCCTTCTTACATACCCAGCTCTCGCTACCATATAACAGCGTTGGGACAAGAACTCCGTTATGTATGGCCAGCTGCGCCTTATGGCTTAAGTGCCGGCTCCCGAGTAGCTTTCCCATCGCACCATTCACTCTGTTCCCTGCACTCACTCTTCTCTCTATGTCAGCGGTGTATTTCCCATCCTTACTGAAGGCGCATCCAAGATATACAAACTCATTCACTTGCTCCAGCACATCGTTACCAACCACAATCCTTACATTCGTTCTGGTTCTTCCCTTTCAAAAATCATAATCTTGGTTTTCTTCACATTCAAGTGTAAGCCATTGATCATGCAGTCGTCTTTCATAACTGTGACTAGTGTTTGCAGATCAGTGGCTAATGGCGCTATTAAAACCGCGTCATCTGCATAAAGTAGATGGTTTACCACTAAGTCACCCATTTGTACACCTTCATTCATCGCTTTCAGTCTTTGAAGACTTTTGTCCAGATATATTATAAATAGTCTAGCGGACAACACGCAACCCTGCTTGACGCCGATTTTAACGTCAAACCAGGGTGACCTGATACCACCCACCCGTACGCATGCCTTGCAGCCCACATAAGTGGACTGGACGGCTCGCAACAGAGTGCCATCTATACCATACTCTGGCAAAATGCCCCAAAGTCTCTTTCGCACAACATTGTCAAACTCTCCTAACTTATATTAACGACCTAACTGATATAAAGCTTGATAATGGAAAGGTATTCTCTTATGCAGACGACACAGCACTGCTTTTTTATGGGGTCAACTGGGAAGAGGTGTTCAATAAAGCGACTTCAGGACTGCGTGATGTGACGACATGAATCTACTAACTCTTAACCTTAGTAAAACCAATTACATAACCTTCTCTCTATTAAACTCCTTGCAACCTGATAGTAACTGTCAATTGATTGCTCATTGTTGTCACAACCCACGCTTACAAGTTCAATGCAATTGTATACCACTGGACAAAGTGTCCTTCACTAGATATTTGGGTGTCTATATTGACCAACATTTAAACTGGCACAAACAGATAGATACATGTACATCACGTGTAAGAAGACTGATGCGGCTGTTTAAATAGCTCAGACATATAGCTGACCGGTCTCTTATGGTTTACATTTACACTACATTAGTCCAGCCAATATTAATTTATTGTTTACCTATTTGGGTAACACACAAAACCTCACTCATTAAACTTGAACGAGTTCAACGTTCTTAACTTTAAATCTGATTATTTAAGAATATTTCATACAGCACCACAAAAGTTTACAATGAATGTAATATTCTAACCGTTAGACAACTTTATATACAGAATTGTATTCTAAAGGTACACAAAATTTGACGCTAGTATACTCAAGAAACGCATACGTCATACTGCTGTAGACCATCCAAAGGTTAGGACTAAATTTGCAAATATTCAATACGATGCTCAATCTGCCTACCTATCTATATAATCGTGCAAATCGATTCCTTAATTTCTGTGACATGTCATATAGGAAATGTAATAAAAATATTACGCAATGGTTGAAATCTTTGGATTATGAGGGAACCGAAAGTGTACTGACTAAAAGATTAACCGGCTTACATAAAAAATTTTTTTTTGGGTGCAAATCTGTTTCTGCCTATGGTCGATAAAGTCATACGTTATTTTTAATCATCAGCTCTAGTTTACCTTCATCATCATCATCATCATCATCTCAGCCTATACTTGTCCACTGCTGAACATAGGCCTCCCCAATCGCTTTCCAGCGTAACCGGTCCGATGCCACCTGCATCCAACGACTTCCTGCGATTTTCACAAGATCGTCGGTCCATCTGGCAGGCGGTCGTCCCACGCTGCGCTTGCCAATACGTGGTCTCCACTCTAGAATCTTTCTGCCCCAACGCCCGTCCGATCTACGCGCTATGTGGCCCGCCCATTGCCACTTCAGCTTGCTAATCTTAACGGCTATGTCGGTGACCTTGGTTCTTCTACGAATCTCCTCATTCCTGATTCGATCGCGTAGAGAAACGCCGAGCATAGCTCTCTCCATAGCTCGCTGAGCAACTCTGAGCTTTTTTATGAGACCTATTGTAAGAGACCACGTCTCTGATCCATATATCATCACTGGTAACACACATTGACTAAAAACTTTAGTCTTTAGGCACTGAGGTATTTTGGATGAGAAGATGTTGCGCAGTTTCCCGAACGCTGCCCAGCCGAGTTGGATTCGTCGATTGACCTCTCTCTCAAAGTTGGACCTACCTAACCGGACTACCTGTCCCAGGTAAATGTATTCGTCGACAACTTCAAGAGTAGAGTTCCCAACGGTGAGTGCGGTGGGTACGACATGGACGTTAGACATTATTTTCGTTTTGTCCATGTTCATTTTAAGACCCACTTGTTGAGATACTCTGTTGAGGTCACCGAGCATTCGTCCTAGATCTTTCAGCGACTCTGCCACGACCACAATGTCGTCGGCAAATCGAAGGTGAGTGATGTATTCGCCATTGATGTTGATGCCAAGTCCTTGCCATTCCAAGAGCTTGAAGGCGTCCTCTAAGGTGGCCGTAAACAGTTTCGGAGAAATGACGTCTCCCTGCCTTACTCCTCTTTTTATGGGGATCGCCTTCGTGCACTGCCCCTGTACTCGGATTGACATGGTGGCGTTATTATACAAGCACTTCAACACTTCAATGTACCGATAGTCAATGCGGCATCGCTGGAGAGATCTAAGAACCGCCCAAGTCTCGATCGAATCGAAGGCTTTCTCATAGTCCACAAACGCCAAGCATAGTGGTCGATTATACTCCTCGGTCTTCTGTATAATCTGCCGCAGCGTATGTATGTGGTCTATGGTACTAAAGCCTTTCCGGAAACCGGCTTGTTCGGGAGGCTGGAAGTCATCAAGCCTGCGTTCGAGACGATTCGTGATGACTCTCGAAAACAACTTATAAACATGGCTCAGCAGTGTGATGGGCCTATAATTCTTCAGTAAAGTGTTATCACCTTTCTTGAAAAACAGTACCACCACACCCCTGTTCCATGCTTCCGGCGTTTTCTCTTCGAGCAAGACGGAATTAAACAGCCTCTGAAGGACTTTAAGTACCGGCGTTCCGCCCGCTTTCAGAAGCTCTGCGGTAATTCCGTCTTCGCCTGGCGCTTTGTTATTTCTGAGTTGTTTGAGAGCCATCCTAATCTCGTACAGGCTGATGTCCGGGATATCTTCAGTGTAGTGTCGGGTTAGCTTGGCTCTTGGGTCTTTTACCAAGTCAACAACAGGTTCAGCTACTGAGGTGTACAACTGCCCATAGTACCTCTCTATCTCCCTGAGCACCTCTGACCTATTCGACGTTACGTTTCCGTCCTCCGTCTTCAGCTTCGTCAACTGGCTTTGCCCAATAGACGCGTCTCTTGCAAACACTTTGGAGCCCTTGTTCTGTGCTATGGTCTCCTCAATACGCCTTGTATTGAAGGACCGTAAATCGTGTCGCAAGGACTTCAGTATCTGTCCATTGAGCTGCCTATAGGACTTAGCATCATCGGAGGTTTGGAGCGTCATGGAACGTCGCTCAGCCATGAGGTTTCGGGTGTAGTTGGATAGTTTTTGAGGTCTATTTTTACGGTGGGGCTTAAAATACTTGGACCCGACCGTATGGACAGTCTCTACCAGCCTGTTGTTGATTTCGTCCACTGATGCGCTGCTGTCTAGCAATTCGAAGCGGTTTGCCAATTCGAGTTGAAAGTTCTCGGGGTTTTGGATATGTGCATAAGAAGGTCGGAGCGTAGACTTCATCAGACGCGATCTTTCCATTTTGACATTAATATTTAATGTGCCTCTGACCATTCGGTGATCACTGCCGGTTTTTACCCTGTGAATCACGGAGACATCATTAAATATTTGTCGCTTGGTGCTCATGATGAAGTCTATCTCATTTTTTGTGTAACCATCGGGGCTCATCCAGGTCCATTTCCTATGAGGCGGCTTCCGGAAGAAAGAGTTCATCATAAAGAGTCCCTCCTTCTCCAGATATTCGGCCAGCCTCTGACCCCTGGGGTTGCGCTGCCCATATCCAAATTGCCCCACTCTCAATTCATCATCGCCCCGTTTGCCCAGCCGCGCATTGAAGTCACCCATAACCACTGTAAAGTGTGCTTTGGAAGTATGTATGGCTCTACTAATGTCCTCATACATAACTTCGACCTCATCATCTGAGTATGCCGAGGTCGGTGCGTAGACCTGTATGACCTTCAGCGAATATCTTTTGGATATTCTGAGTATCAGGTACGCTACCCTGCTCGACACACTAGTGATGGACACAACGTTGTCTATGAGTGACTTGTGGACGATAAATCCGACACCACCTTGGGACTGCTGTTCGCCCTCCCGGTAGTAAAACAAGTTGCCGGATTTTAAGGTTATCGTGTCCTCGCCCTTTCTTCGGACCTCCGATAAACCAACAATATTCCACCGCAACTTGTTTATCTCTTCTTCCAGCTCAAGAAGCTTCTCATCTGTCCTTAACGTGCGTGCGTTGTATGTCACCAGGGCCAATTTTCGTAGTTGGTGGTAGCCGAATCTCTGCCGGAGATTCTTAGCACCCCTTGTCCTGTCGTTACCATAGCTGCTACCGTGG
This sequence comes from Phalera bucephala, assembly GCA_905147815.2. NCBI lineage: Eukaryota > Metazoa > Arthropoda > Insecta > Lepidoptera > Notodontidae > Phalera > Phalera bucephala. Next base: position 723,405 of record LR990629.1, on the reverse strand, counting down.
CCAGGACGAACAGGACCGCCGGGGACTAGGGGCCTGGTTTTATCTTTTTCTTCCATTTTAATAAATTGGGGGGGGTTTGCCATACTCGCCACGCTTGGCAGGCGGGTTGGCGAGCGCAGTTTTTGATGGTAGAAGTGTTAAGGGAACGCTGCTGCCCATTCCCTAGTTTTCCCTTAGTCGCCTTGTACGACACCCGACGTGATGAGATGGGTTGGTCCTATTCTAAGCCGGGAACCACGCGGCGTTTACCTTCTACCCACATTTAATTTTCTTAAATTAAATGAGGGTAGAAGGTCTTTTTCGTAAGTAGTCATTATTACAATAACATCGATAAAGTTTATTTTACTATATCATTATCGCTAGTTGGTATGTATGTACGTATACATACCTATAGATGCACCCGGTCGCTTGCATGCGACAGCGTCAGCTGTTCGAAGTCAGTAATAAACAATTCACTACACTAGGTAGTCAAATATAAAGGCCGGCGTGACTTTATAAAAATATATTTATTTCACAATACAAATTAATAATAGATACTCAAAATATTAATGCAGTCAATTAATATTACTTAACGTTAGTGCGAACGGTAAGAGAGCTGAGTCGATATTAAATGTACTTTGCTTGGCGATGGCTTTTATAGGCATCGTCAAGTAAACAACTCCTTCTAGAATGAACCCACGCGTTATACGTCTTATTAATTGATATCTGCTTATTTAGCAAAACAGTTATGAGAATTGGACTGAGACTAAACAAGTAACCTGATATCTGTTTACATGATTAATACGCAGCTGAGGCAAGTTAAGCTGATTAAGCAAAACAGTACTTGGAATTATATTCTATGAGCAACAGTCTGTTTATATTGCATCATCTTTTAAAGTACTTGCACTGAGCTGTGTACTGGTCTAGTATACATAACTCCTCCCTCCATAAGTTCAAAATCAGCGTTCGATTTTTGAGAATGTTGATTTTGCTTATGTTTACATAAGGACAATATTTTAGACTTATAAATATATAAAACAATCAAAAGCACAATTATTAATATTACATAAATGATTATAGAACCTAAACTTATGCTATGCACATTCACTGAATATACGTGGTTTTCACTGAGATTTTCACTTTTACTGTTTAACACATGTGACAGGAACTGAAGATCTTCTAAGTTGACCTCATCTAGGCTAATTGGCTGCTTGTAGATTTTCTCTGCTGCTGTGATGCTTGGTAAATTTATAACTGGAACTTGATGGAAGACTTGATTAGTTAATTGAATGAGACGTTTCCTTAATGTGATGTTATCTAATTTAGCTTCACATTCATTATCTAAGGTTAATATATAGGTGCCAAAAATGTTGAACTGGTTGAAATCATTTTCACAGTGCTCTGTGAGAAATGTCTGTTTTCCTGAATATAGTAACCATGTGTCAGGCCGAATAGATTTGACCTTGACTTTTGAAGATTTTACTGTAAGTGGAGAACATGATGTAATTTGTGAAGAAAATTTCATCAAATCTGTAATGCATAAGTCTTCATTAGTGACAGATAAATTATCTTCATAACACAGGAATTCTCCTTCGTCTATTTCTTTGCATGATTGTGATAGTGGAAGTATATCTGACCCTCTGACCAGGATTTGGGAATATTGAGGTGTTAATAGGAATGTTAGGTTTAAATGAGGATTATACATGGGAAAAGGATGAAGGTTGTAATAGTTATAGAAATCTAATTGGACAATTGGTATTGACATAATAAACGTTATTCGTTTGTTCTTAATATATGCTCTTATGTCTATACAATGTACAATTTTGATCAAATTATCGGTATTTACGGGATACATTAATTTATCTATTTTCTCTATGTCTTTAAGAGTTGATAACAATTCATCTATGTCTAAAATGGATTGGTGTAAAATATTTAATCTACTGAAAGCAATAGCTGTTTCAACCTCATCTAACCTAGTTAACAAAATTTGAAAATTATGGATAATTAAATCGAAAGTATTCAAGACAATTTCCTTACTATGTTGAAATTGAGTTTTATTCAGAATGGATTCTATTTCGTTAATTGTTTTGTCTATTTCAATAAAATTGTTTCTCGTAGAGTTTGTCAGATTTACTAATACTCCAATTGTTTCGGAAACTAATGATATTTTGTTATCAATAGCGTTTTGTTTAGATTGAATATGACTTATTAAGGAATCGTATCTGATTGCGTCTTCATTATCTAAATTGCCTGTAATGGCTTTAACTATTGAACCTAAGGGATTTAAAATACCTCTTTTAATTCTAATTGTTGGGACTAATTGATTATAACGCTCTAATGTTAAACTCATAATATACTCAGTTTGCATTTGTGCATCTATGATATTTCCGTCTAAGAAATATACATTTAATTTTTCTTTTAAATAATCGTTAACTTCATAATACTTGTTAACGTTATATTCGATACTGTTACTAACAAATTTTAAATCTAATATTTTAATTATATTCCAATTATAAGTGCTAATGAATGCTTGTCCTTCCTTAACTGGGAAGATTCCAGGATTATCTTCAATTTTCTGAAGTTGAAGGGCCAGGTTTTGGGCTGCCTGTACGAGGATCAGGAGCGCGAACCTGCGGAGGACGTTTTATATCTTTTATTGGGACTTTTACCTTCCTAGAACGGGATTTATTTTTGCCATGGTTTGATAATATTTTATCATCCTGTTTTACTTTACGTTTACGTTTCTTTTTAACTTTTATTTTGTTTGGATTAAAGTCTTTGATTGAAAATATTAAAGGATTCGATGTATTAACCATCATTGAAAAATTATCTTTAAATAAAATAGGAATATTGGAAGAATCTATGTTTTCCTTTGAATGGATAGTTATAAGGGATGATTTCGGGTTTTCAGACACGGTCAAAGTATTATTATTTAAAGAAGAAACTGGGTTAGTTAATTTTGATTTAATTGAATCTTCGGGGGATTTTGTTGTGGGACTTGAGGCATTAACTTTCATTAATAGATTATCTTTTAGTTTATTAATTTTTGCACGTGAAAGCGCATCAGCGTTTCCATTTTGTTTACCGGGTTTGTATTTAATTTCGTAATCAAATGCTGTTAATTGTAATTTCCAATTGGTAAGTCTACTTCCGGGTTCTTTAACTGAATTTAACCACATTAGGGGTTTATGGTCACTTAATATGGTGAATTTATTTCCATATAAGTATGGCCTAAATTTTCTACACGCCCATACTATGGCTAATAATTCTTTTTCTATTGTACTATAACGGGTTTCTGCGTCGTTTAAAGTCCTACTAAGATAAGCTACAGGCTTGTCACTACCTATCGGTCCTTGTGATAGTATAGCGCCAAGGGCATAATTGGATGCGTCGGTTGTTAACAAAAATGGTTTAGTGAAATCGGGATATTGTAAGATTGGGGCGTTTGTTAAAATTTCTTTACATTTCTCAAATGCATCAATATATTCTTTGTTAATTATAATTTTGTGTCTTTTCTTTAAACATTTAGTGAGAGGTTGTGTTAATTTGGAAAAATCTTTAATGAATTTTCGGTAGTAACCTACTAATCCAACAAAACTACGTATTTCCGAAGGTGTTTTAGGTAACGGAAATTGTAATATGGCTTTAATTTTATCATCATTTGGTTGAAGACCATTTTCTGTAATAGTGTGACCTAGGTAAAGAACTTCTTTTCTAAGAAATTCACACTTGTCTAATGTTACTTTTAAATTTGTTTGCCTAAGTCTTTCAAATACTTTTTCTAATTTTTCTAAATGTTCTTCTAAACTACTTGAGAATATAATGATATCATCTAAGTAAACTAAACAATGGATACCCTGTAAACCTCTAAGTATGTTATCCATTGCACGTTGAAATGTTGCGGGGGCTGTTTTTAAACCAAATGGCATTCTAGTAAACTCATAATGTCCATTTTGTGCTGTAAATGCTGTTTTAGATTGATCTTGTTTCTCTACTTCAATTTGATGGTAACCACTAGCTAAATCTAATGTAGAAAAATAACACGCTTTTCCTAATTTATCAAAAAGGTCTGAAATGTTTGGTAATGGGTATTTGTCGTCTACGGTTATTTCATTCAATCGTCTATAATCTATGACCATGCGAAATTTTCGTTCGCCCGAAGCGTCCATTTTCTTCGGAACTAAGTGAACTGGGGCGCTCCATGGAGAGTGCGATTCCCTAATGACATTGTTTCTTAATAATTTATCTATTTGTTTTCCAATTTCTTTATTTTCTGTAGGGGCATGTCTTTATGGTTTTATATATATGGGATCTTCATTAGTGGTTCGAATTTTATGTTTAACTTGATTCGTAAAAGTTAAAGGAATATCATCACAATAGAATATGTCTCTATATCTGTAACATAATTGTTGTATGGCTTGTTTTTCTTCTTTCTTTAAATGATCTAATCTTAATTTAGAAAGATTTTGTTGTAACAATTTATTTTTATTTGTATTTAAATTTAAAGTATTGAGGTTATTGAAAAATTTTTCCTCAAATTTGACTACTTTTAATGGATTATCAAATTTTAATATAACATTCTGATCTGTAGAATTTTGTATAATTGTTTGGGCTATTGAATTTTTACAATTTACTATGGCATCGGGCATTCTAACTCCTGGTTGAAATTCTAAAAAATGTAATATTGCTTCACCATTTTTAAGATTTGTCGGAATTTTAACACGAGTTTCTGAACGCGGTGATAATTTAATTTCGTAGGGTTTTCTATACAATATCGGAATTTTAGTATTTCTGGTTTTTAAAACTTGATTTTTCATATCTATTGTGGCTTCTAGTTCTTTTAACAAGTCTGAACCTAATAAACCTTCGTATCTACTATCCACATCATAAATGTAAAATTTGTGACAATGTTTGGTTTTAAAAGTTTTGGTTAAGGGCATATAAGCTACTTTACTGTGCCTACTATGTCCATGTGTACTAATTATTTCAAAAGGTTCTAAAGTTATAAAATTATAAAAGAATTTGTTTGCTATTTCGGGGCTAATGAAGGATCTAGTGCTTCCTGTATCTATCATAAATTTTGAATTAATTTCTGGTATTATAATATGTGGTAATTTTAAGGTATCACTATAATTAAGTTTAACTATTTCGGGGGATCTTGGACCGGATCCATGGGAAAATTTTCAGGTGGAGAAACATTATTATCGGGGTTTTCGTCGTCGATTTCATCGATTGTTACTGGCTCATATTCATTAAAATATTCGTCAGTCTCAAAGTCAATGTCATCTACGTCATTCTCATATAAATTTTCAATCATGTTGTTACGAACTGCTGTCCTCATTGTGACATCATTATCTGTTTGATTTTTATTCATGAATTTATTGGGAATACCGAAACGGAATTGTTGATTTGGGTTGGGTTTGAAGAACCCAGATTGCTTATAATTATTTATGTTGTAAGGTAATCTTTGATCATTTTTAAATACTTTTTGTTGATTTTGTTGAATTAAATTAGGATTAAAGTTAGGTCGGAAGTTTTGATTCATTAGTTGTCTTTGTGGGAAATTACTTTGAAGGAATCTATTTTGAGGTATGCCAAATTTATATTGGGTCGGAATTTGTTTGGTTGTTTGTAAACTATTATTTGATTTGACTTTACTTTTTGCATTATAATGGTTATGGAAATTTACTTCCTCTGTAACTACTCCTAAGGCTGATTCTAAATTAGCGCATTTATTTAACCTAACGATCCTTAATAGGTCTTCTGGTAAGTTAAACAAAAAGCTATTTAACGCAGAATTATTATAAATAATCATTTTAGCGGCTTTAACGCCTTCATCGGTTAACAAATTTACTTTGGCTATAACTTGAACTTTTTACGTCCTGGATTCTATGAGCTAAATCTATATATGATTCTCCTGATTTTAATTTAATGTTTTCTAATTCTACGGCAATGCAATCTTCTGTTCTAGGATCTCCAAAATGTTCTATGAGGAGTTCCTTTAAGCTATCCCAAGAATTGATAATATTTCTTTCACTCACTAGTTTCGCGGCTTTATCTATTAATTTACTCGTCAGACTATGGTAAATGTACATTTGTTGTGCGGCATTATTTTCGCGATTAAAACTTCTAATAACATATTCGCATTTTTGAATATAAAAATTTAACAATTGATTGTTACCGTCGTAACGTGGAATTAAGTCGAGAATTTCTTTCGGAATAATTTGAATTTGATTCATTTTGAATATTTTGAACACTATTATTCACTTTTACAAACACAATAAGATAAATATAACACACACAAATTAAAAAAAAAAAATACTATTATAATAACACACACAAAAAAAAATACAATTTAAAAATAACACATAAAAAGTTTACAATAAAAATTTTATAATAGAAAAGTTTATAGATTCGGCGATTTTTGTCCGAAAATATAACTCTTATCAATATTTAACTTAGCCTTTATAGGCAGAACAACGTTTATTATTTTTTTTATAATATTTAATTTCTTTTCATTAAGATTTATTTTCTTTTCAATATTTTACGTTCTCAAGTGGACCTTGTGATCACCCCACTGGAAGTAATTTTCTTTTCAATAAAATACGACAATGTTTTACGTAAGTTCAGCGATGCTTGTCTGATTCTTACGGCCCTAAGTGGTGATCTACGGCTTAGCGATGCGTGTCTAAATCCCGTGAGATCCTAAATTCTAATCACAAATTAGCGATGCTTGTCTAATAATGCGATATCCTTTTATCCAAATAATTCCCGTGATTTTTGACCGGAATTACAGGCTCGGGGTCTGAATGAAATTAGCGATGCTTGTCCAATTAAATTCAGAATAGACAGAAAAATAGGAACATGTGGGAAAGGTCAGAACTCACACAATGCTGCAATTTTTCATGCCGAATATCCGCTCTTTGAGTATCAGCAGGCACTTCTTGACAAAATTTCTTTGTTCGAAGGTAGGTCCTTTTCTAGGATTCAGCCAGGCGATTGTGGTCCGGAATCGATGCTTGTACTCCTACACGGCGTTGAGCTTGTCTGGTATGACTACTGCAACACTTATCGCGACTGAAATCCTACCGTTCGGCTGCGCCAGTCAAATATAAAGGCCGGCGTGACTTTATAAAAATATATTTATTTCACAATACAAATTAATAATAGATACTCAAAATATTAATGCAGTCAATTAATATTACTTAACGTTAGTGCGAACGGTAAGAGAGCTGAGTCGATATTAAATGTACTTTGCTTGGCGATGGCTTTTATAGGCATCGTCAAGTAAACAACTCCTTCTAGAATGAACCCACGCGTTATACGTCTTATTAATTGATATCTGCTTATTTAGCAAAACAGTTATGAGAATTGGACTGAGACTAAACAAGTAACCTGATATCTGTTTACATGATTAATACGCAGCTGAGGCAAGTTAAGCTGATTAAGCAAAACAGTACTTGGAATTATATTCTATGAGCAACAGTCTGTTTATATTGCATCATCTTTTAAAGTACTTGCACTGAGCTGTGTACTGGTCTAGTATACATAACTAGGTAGTCAAATATAAAGGCCGGCGTGACTTTATAAAAATATATTTATTTCACAATACAAATTAATAATAGATACTCAAAATATTAATGCAGTCAATTAATATTACTTAACGTTAGTGCGAACGGTAAGAGAGCTGAGTCGATATTAAATGTACTTTGCTTGGCGATGGCTTTTATAGGCATCGTCAAGTAAACAACTCTTTCTAGAATGAACCCACGCGTTATACGTCTTATTAATTGATATCTGCTTATTTAGCAAAACAGTTGTGAGAATTGGACTGAGACTAAACAAGTAACCTGATATCTGTTTACATGATAAATACGCAGCTGAGGCAAGTTAAGCTGATTAAGCAAAACAGTACTTGGAATTATATTCTATGAGCAACAGTCTGTTTATATTGCATCATCTTTTAAAGTACTTGCACTGAGCTGTGTACTGGTCTAGTATACATAACTCCTCCCTCCATAAGTTCAAAATCAGCGTTCGATTTTTGAGAATGTTGATTTTGCTTATGTTTACATAAGGACAATATTTTAGACTTATAAATATATAAAACAATCAAAAGCACAATTAATAATATTACATAAATGATTATAGAACCTAAACTTATGCTATGCACATTCACTGAATATACGTGGTTTTCACTGAGTTTTTCACTTTTACTGCTTAACATGTGTGACAGGAACTGAAGATTTTCTAAGTTGACTTCGTCTACGCTGATTGGCTGCTTGTAGACTTTCTCTGCTGCTGTGATGCTTGGTAAATTTATAACTGGAACTTGGTGGAAGACTTGATTAGTTAGTTGTATGTGACGTTTCCTTAATGTGATGTTCTCTAATTTAGCTTCACATTCATTATCTAAGGTTAATATATAGGTGCCAAAAATGTTGAACTGGTTGAAATCATTTTCACAGTGCTCTGTGAGAAATGTCTGTTTTCCTGAATATAGTAACCATGTGTCAGGCCGAATAGATTTGACCTTGACTTTTGAAGATTTCACTGTAAGTGGAGAACATGATGTAATTTGTGAAGAAAATTTCATCAAATCTGTAATGCATAAGTCTTCATTAGTGACAGATAAATTATCTTCATAACACAGGAATTCTCCTTCGTCTATTTCTTTGCATGATTGTGATAGTGGAAGTATATCTGACCCTCTGACCAGGATTTGGGAATATTGAGGCGTTAATAGGAATGTTAGGTTTAAATGAGGATTATACATGGGAAAAGGATGAAGGTTGTAATAGTTATAGAAATCTTATTGGATAATTGGTATCGACATAATAAACGTTATTCGTTTGTCCTTAATATATGCTCTTATGTCTATACAATGTTCAATTTTTATCAAATTATCGGAATTTACTGGATACATTAATTTATCTATTTTCTCTATATCTTTAAGAGTTGATAATAATTCATCTATATCTAAAATGAATTGATGTAAAATATTTAATCTACTGAAAGCAATAGCTGTTTCAACCTCATCTAACCTAGTTAACAAAATTTGAAAATTATGGATAATTAAATCGAAAGTATTCAAGACAATTTCTTTACTATGTTGGAATTGAGTTTTATTCAGAATGGATTCTATTTCGTTAATTGTTTTGTCTATTTCAATAAAATTATTTCTCGTAGAGTTCGTCAGATTTACTAATACTCCAATTGTTTCGGAAACTAATGATATTTTGTTATCAATAGCGTTTTGTTTAGATTGAATATGACTTATTAAGGAATCGTATCTAATTGCATCTTCGTTATCTAAATTGCCTGTAATGGCTTTAACTATTGAACCTAGGGGATTTAAAATACCTCTTTTAATTCTAATTGTTGGGACTAATTGATTATAACGCTCTAATGTTAAACTCATAATATACTCAGTTTTCATTTGTGCATCTATGATATTTCCGTCTAAGAAATATACATTTAATTTCTCTTTTAAATAATCGTTAACTTCATAATACTTGTTAACGTTATATTCAATACTGTTACTAACAAATTTTAAATCTAATATTTTAATTATATTCCAATTATAAGTGCTAATGAATGCTTGTCCTTCCTTAACTGGGAAGATTCCAGGATTATCTTCAATTTTCTGAAGTTGAAGGGCCAGGTTTTGGGCTGCCTGTACGAGGATCAGGAGCGCGAACCTGCGGAGGACGTTTTATATCTTTTATTGGGACTTTTGTGTGTCTCTGATGAGACTCTACCGGTACTGTGTTTCTATTAATTGTTCCAATAATTTTTGCTTTTTTATAACGCGGTTGGTCTTTACTACGCCTAATATTGACACCTTTTATAAAGACGGTATCTCCTTGTTTAAATTTTATTCCTTCTTCACCGCCACGTTTTTCTCTAATTTTAATTTTGTTATTTATCATTTTATCGGTTAAGAAATCATATAAGTGTTTAGTTCGTTTACGGTGCTCTAAAACAAGTTGCTGTGTATAATTTTTCTCAAAATCAACTTCAAATGCATTGGATGAATCTGTATGACCAAAAACTACTTCAAATGGCGTAAGACCAGTTGTTGAATGTATGGACTGGTTATACGACATTATCGCGTATGTCATTACTGAGGCAGTATCTGTTATTTTCCTTTCCTATTTTGCAAGTCTATAAATTTCTATTATTGTGGAATGAAAACGTTCAACAATGCCCATTGAGTTGGGGTTATGGGGTGTTCCAATATGTAAATCTATTTTATAAAATATTAACATTTCCTTAAGTAAATTATTATTGAATTCTGAACCTGGATCTGAACTTATTTTTCTTGGTACTCCGTAAATGTAAAAATATTTGATTAATGCTCTAATTATTTCTGGTGTTGTTCTATTTGAGACTTCTATGGCTTGACCTAATTTACTAAAGGAGTCTACTATCGTTAGGAAATATTTGCCTTCTATGGAAAATAAGTCTATAAAAATTTCCTGAAACGGTCTAGTTTGAGTTTGGGTTAATTGTAATTTAGGATTTAAGGGTTTTCTATCGTATTTCATGGTTTTGCATGTTGCACAAGAATTAATTATACTTGATACGGTTTGTTCTAAATTTTGTCAGAAAAATGTTCGTTTAAGATGAGCAATGGTTTCTTTTATGCCACGGTGACAAGTTTTGCCAATATGGTATTTTAACACTATATCACGTTGCTCATTTTCATCTTCAACGTACACTACACGTTTTGTGCATTCAAAGAATTTTACTGAATCTTTTTTAAATAAAGTTATAATGATATCTGAAAATTGTTTACGATGACGTTCATCGACAAAGTATAGGAAATATTTTATTTAAGGCCTAATATATTCTTTAAGGAATGATTTTATTAACTGGGTATTATTTAATGGTAAATGAACTTCTAATACTTTTTGTTTATCTCTGGATAAATTTTTAACAATAAATTCATTTCTGTTTCAGGTGTACACAAGTATTTGATTAGGTTTAGTATCAATTGCTTCTTGTAAAATAGGAATATCAGCAGAATCCATGTTTTCTTCTGAATGGACAGTTATAAAAGATGATTCTGATTTTTCAGATGCGGTTAAGGTACTACTATTTAAAGATGGAACTGGGTTAGTTAATTCTGATTTGCTAGAATTTTCGGAAGATATTGTTATGGGACTAGAGGCATTAACTTTCATTAATAGATTATCTTTTAGTTTATTAATTTTTGCACGTGAAAGCGCATCGGCGTTTCCATTTTGTTTACCGGGTTTGTATTTAATTTCGTAATCAAATGCTGTTAATTGTAATTTCCAATTGGTAAGTCTACTTCCGGGTTCTTTAACTGAATTTAACCACATTAGGGGTTTATGGTCACTTAATATGGTGAATTTATTTCCATATAAGTATGGCCTAAATTTTCTAAACGCCCATACTATGGCTAATAATTCTTTTTCTATTGTACTATAACGGGTTTCTGCGTCGTTTAAAGTCCTACTAAGATAAGCTACAGGCTTGTCACTACCTTTCGGTCCTTGTGATAGTATAGCGCCAAGGGCATAATTGGATGCGTCGGTTGTTAACAAAAATGGTTTAGTGAAGTCGGGGTATTGTAAGATTGGGGCGTTTCTTAAAATTTCTTTACATTTCTCAAATGCATCAATATATTCTTTGTTAATTATAATTTTGTGTCTTTTCTTTAAACATGTAGTGAGAGGTTGTGTTAATTTGGAAAAATCTTTAATGAATTTTCGGTAGTAACCTACTAATCCAACAAAACTACGTATTTCCGAAGGTGTTTTAGGTAACGGAAATTGTAATATGGCTTTAATTTTATCATCATTTGGTTGAAGACCATTTTCTGTAATAGTGTGACCTAGGTAAAGAACTTCTTTTCTGAGAAATTCACACTTGTCTAATGTTACTTTTAAATTTGTTTGCCTAAGTCTTTCAAATACTTTTTCTAATTTTTCTAAATGTTCTTCTAAACTACTTGAGAATATAATGATATCATCTAAGTAAACTAAACAATGGATACCCTGTAAACCTCTAAGTATGTTATCCATTGCACGTTGAAATGTTGCGGGGGCTGTTTTTAAACCAAATGGCATTCTAGTAAACTCATAATGTCCATTTTGTGCTGTAAATGCTGTTTTAGATTGATCTTGTTTCTCTACTTCAATTTGATGGTAACCACTAGCTAAATCTAATGTAGAAAAATAACACGCTTTTCCTAATTTATCAAAAAGGTCTGAAATGTTTGGTAATGGGTATTTGTCGTCTACGGTTATTTCATTCAATCGTCTATAATCTATGACCATGCGAAATTTTCGTTCGCCAGAAGCGTCCATTTTCTTTGGAACTAAGTGTACTGGGGCGCTCCATGGAGAGTGCGATTCCCTAATGACATTGTTTCTTAATAATTTATCTATTTGTTTTCCAATTTCTTTATTTTCTGTGGGGGCATGTCTATATGGTTTTATATATATGGGATCTTCATTAGTGGTTCTAATTTTATGTTTAACTTGATTCGTAAAAGTTAAAGGAATATCATCACAATAGAATATGTCTCTATATCTGTAACATAATTTTTGTATGGCTTGTTTTTCCTCTTTCTTTAAATGATCTAATCTTAATTTTGAAAGGTTTTGTTGTAACAATTTATTTTTATTTGTATTTAAATTTAAAGTATTGAGGTTATTGAAAAATTTTTCCTCAAATTTGTCTACTTTTAATGGATTATCAAATTTTAATATAACATTTTGATCTGTAGAATTTTGTATAATTGTTTGGGCTATTGAATTTTTACAATTTACTATGGCATCGGGCATTCTAACTCCTGGTTGAAATTCTAAAAAATGTACTATGGCTTCACCATTTTTAAGATTTGTCGGAATTTTAACACGAGTTTCTGAACGCGGTGATAATTTAATTTCGTAGGGTTTTCTATACAATATCGGAATTTTAGTATTTCTGGTTTTTAAAACTTGATTTTGTCATATCTATTGTGGCTTCTAGTTCTTTTAACAAGTCTGAACCTAATAAACCTTCGTATCTGCTATCCGCATCATAAATGTAAAATTTGTGACAAAGTTTGCTTTTAAAAGTTTTGGTTAAGGGCATATAAGCTACTTTACTGTGCCTACTGTGTCCATGTGTACTAATTATTTCAAAAGGTTCTAAAGTTATAAAATTATAAAAGAATTTGTTTGCTATTTCGGGGCTAATGAAGGATCTAGTGCTTCCTGTATCTATCATAAATTTTGAATGGATTTCTGGTATTATATGTGGTAATTTTAAGGTTTCACTATAATTAAGTTTAACTATTTCGGGGGATCTTGGACCGGATCCATTGGAAAATTTATAGGTGGACATTATTATCGGGGTTTTCGTCGTCGACTTCATCGATTGTCACTGGCTCATATTCATTAGAGTATTCGTCAGTCTCAAGGTCGATGTCATCTACGTTATTCTCGTATAAATTTTCAATCATGTTGTTACGAACTGCTGTCCTCATTGTGACATCATTATCTGTTTGATTTTTATTTATGAATTTATTAGGAATACCGAAACGGAATTGTTGATTTGGGTTGGGTTTGAAGAACCCAGATTGCTTGTAATTATTTATGTAGTAGGGTAATCTTTGATCAGTTTTAAAGACTTTTTGTTGACTTTGCTGATTTAAATTAGGATTTAAGTTAGGTCGGAAGTTTTGATTCATTAGTTGTCTTTGTGGGAAATTACTTTGAAGGAATCTATTTTGAGGTATACCAAATTTAAATTGGGTTGGAATTTGTTTAGTTATTTGTAAACTATTATTTGATTTAACTTTACTTTTTGCATTATAATGGTTATGGAAATTTACTTCTTCGGTAACTACTCCTAAGGCTGATTCTAGATTAGCGCATTTATTTAACCTAACGATCCTTAATAGGTCTTCTGGTAAGTTAAAAAAAAAGCTATTTAACGCTGAATTATTGTAAATAATCATTTTAGCGGCTTTAACGCCTTCATCGGTTAATAAATTTACTTTGGCTATAACTGAACTTTTTACGTCTTGGATTCTATGAGCTAAATCTATATATGATTCTCCTAATTTTAATTTAATGTTTTCTAACTCTACGGCTATACAATCTTCTGTTCTAGGATCTCCAAAATGTTCTATGAGGAGTTCCTTTAAGCTATCCCAAGAATTGATAATATTTCTTTCACTCACTAGTTTCGCGGCTTTATCTGTTAATTTACTCGTCAGACTATGGTAAATGTACATTTGTTGTGCGGCATTATTTTCGCGACTAAATCTTCTAATTACGTATTCGCACTTTTGAATATAAAAATTTAGTAATTGATCGTTACCGTCGTAACGCGGAATTAAGTCGAGAATTTCTTTCGGAATAATTTGAATTTGATTCATTTTGAATATTTTGAACACTTATTATTCAATTTTACAAACACAATAAGATAAATATTACACACACAAAATAATAAAAAAAATACAATTTAAAATAACACACACAAAAAAAATACAATTTAAAAATAACACATAAAGAGTTTACAATAAAAATTTTATATAATAAAAGAAAAAGTTCATAGATTTGGCGATTTTTGTCCGAAAAGATAAATTTTATCAATTATTATTATTTAATTTAACCTTAGCCTTTATAGGCAGAACAAAGTTTATTATTTTTTTAATAATATTTAATTTCTTTTTATTTCTTTAATATATTACTTTCTCAAGTAGACCTTGTGATCGACCCACTGGAAGTAATTTTCTTTTCAATAATATTTAATATATTTACGTTCTCAAGTGGACCTTGTGATCGACCCACTGGAAGTAGTTTTCTTTTTCAATAAAAAAAAAATACCACAATGTTTTACGTAAGTTCAGCGATGCTTGTCTGATTCTTACGGCCCTAACTGGTGATCTACGGCTTAGCGATGCGTGTCTAAATCCCGTGAGATCCTAAATTCTAATCACAAATTAGCGATGCTTGTCTAATAATGCGATATCCTTTTATCCAAATAATTCCCGTGATTTTTGACCGGAATTACAGGCTTGGGGTCTGAATGAAATTAGCGATGCTTGTCCAATTAAATTCAGAATAGACAGAACAATAGGAACATGTGGGAAAGGTCAGAACTCACACAATGCTGCAATTTTTCATGCCGAATATCCGCTCTTTGAGTATCTGCAGGCACTTCTTGACAAAATTTCTTTGTTCGAAGGTAGGTCTTTTTCTAGGATTCAGCCAGGCGATTGTGGTCCGGAATCGATGCTTGTACTCCTACACGGCGTTGAGCTTGTCTGGTATGACTACTGCAACACTTATCGCGACTGAAATCCTACCGTTCGGCTGCGCCAGTCAAATATAAAGGCCGTCGTGACTTTATAAAAATATATTTATTTAACAATACAAATTAATAATAGATACTCAAAATATTAATGCAATCAATTAATATTATTTAACGTTAGTGCGAACGGTAAGAGAGCTGAGTCGATATTGAATGTACTTTGCTTGGCGATGGCTATTTATAGGCATCGTCAAGTAAACAACTGTATCTAGAAGGAACCCACGCATTATGCGTCTTATTAATTGATATTGCTTATTCAGCATAACAGTTATTAGAATTGGACTGAGACTAAACAAGTAACCTGATATCTGTTTACATGATAAATACGCAGCTGAGGCAAGTTAAGCTGATTAAGCAAAACAGTACTTGGAATTATATTCTATGAGCAATAGTCTGTTGTTATTGCATCATCTTTTAAAGTACTTGCACTGAGCTGTGTACTGGTCTAGTATACATAACTACGTGGTTGTTTAATTGCATTCCTAAACATAACACTGGCGACGAGTATAATTTTACCCACATTTGCGAAAAAGAAAATGCAAAGTTTTATGACGCCTCAGGAAGCATGGAGAGAGTATCGAGGCGTGGGCGGCACGTGTCAGGGGACTAGCCGTTCACTGTGATTTCGGCAGTTCGTTGGACTCCGTGATGCGCGAAAAGTTCGTGCTGGGGTTAAGCGCAGGACCTGTACGAGATCGCTTGTTTGAATAGGACGCAGCTACGTTAACATTTGCTAAGGCGCTGGAAGTAGCACAACAGGCGGCCTGCGCGCGGGAAGCTCGTGCAGCTGCACTAGCAGGAGCGAGCGGCAGCGGCGTCCGTGGGGTCAAGGAAGAACTTGTTTACCGTGTAAGCGGCGGTCGAGGATATACATCGCAACAATCAAATGGCCTTAAAAATCATGCGGCACGAGAGTGTCGTTATAAAAATTATCATTGTCAAAAGTGCGGTAATAAGGGTCATATCAAAAAGATGTATACGACCAAGAAATCTCGAGTGTATAATATAAAAACCACATTGCCGTCAAACGAAAATGCGGACCACGCCTGTAAGGAATGCGAACTTTTCAACTTAAGGTATGTTAAGTACCCACCCTTAACTGCAGATGTTTATGTTAAAGGAATTCCTTTAAAAATGGAAATAGACTTAGGCGCTGGATGTACTGTCATTTCTGATAAATATTACAAACAAAATTTTGCCAATAATAAGCTTCTAAATTGTGGTTTAAATATGTTTATGTATAATGGGCAAAAAGAATCTCTTTTAGGTTACTTTATGGCTAATGTATGTTATATGAATCAGCAAAAAGATTTAGAAATAGTTGTTGTAAGAGATGGTGGCCCACCGTTGCCACCATCTCTTACAACCAAATTTATTATTATATCGCGGTAGGCCGCGATTTTATGAGTAAATTTGGTTTAAATATATATTGTATAAATAACTATATTTCCTATAATAAGACTCCATGCTCGACTGAGGTGCGACAATTACTTGAGGATTTTTCAGACTTATTTACACAGACAGACAGATTTAGTTAGGATGTTTTAATATGTTTCATGTTGAAT
This sequence comes from Phalera bucephala, assembly GCA_905147815.2. NCBI lineage: Eukaryota > Metazoa > Arthropoda > Insecta > Lepidoptera > Notodontidae > Phalera > Phalera bucephala. Next base: position 706,519 of record LR990629.1, on the reverse strand, counting down.
TAAAACTAAAAGAAGGAGCGCAGCCAAAACTTTTTTAGTCAGATCACCACGATCAGTTCCATTTGCCTTAAAGAGAAGGGTAGAGGAAGAACTGGAAAGACTCGTGTCTTTAGGTATATTGGTTCCCGTTAACTTTTCCAATTATGCACATCCTATTGTCCCGGTAGTTAAAGAGGGTGGTAAAATTAAAATAGCTGGCGATTTTTCAGTTACTCTCAATAAAGATTTGCAGATTGATAAATACCCTATGCTGCGTATAGAAGAAGTGTTTTCTAAATTGGGTGGAGGTGTTTATTTCACAAAAATAGACCTCAGTAATGCGTCTAAACAATTTTTACTGTCGGAAACCTCACAAGAACTCACAATCATCACAACACATAAGGGATTATATAAATATACGCGCCTACTGTACGGCTTGGCGAACGGTCGGCTATTTCCCAACGTACAATGCAAACGTTGCTATCAAACATAGAGGATGTTAGCTGTTGGCTTGACGCTATCTGTATCACAGCTTCTTGTTGGAAAACACACCTCGTTAGGCCTCGTGAAGTTTTAAAAAGGTAAAGGACGCGGGACTTAAGTTACAAAAGGATAAATGTGCTCTTTTTCAGAATAGCGTAACGTACTTAGGTTTTATTATAGATAAAAATGGATTGAGACCTTGTAATAGAAAAGTCGATGCAATCATGCAAGCGCCTCGCCCGCAAAACGTTACTGATGTGAAACGTTTTTAGGCGTAGTCAATTACTATCGTTCCGAAACTTCATTCCGAATGCATCCAGTTTATTACATCCCCTACATGAGCTTCTTCGCGTTAATACTAAATGGGAGTGGGGTGCGGCTCAACAAGAGGCTTTCGAATCTGTAAAAAAGCAACTAGCGCCAGATCTCGTGCTCTGCCATTTCGACCCGGAAGCCCAGCTGGTGCTCTCAGTTGACGTCGGGCCTCGGGGCCGTGCTGGCACAAGTTGACGATAAAGATTTTGAACGACCCTTGGCTTTTGCTTCCAGATCATTATGCTCTAGTGAAAAGAACTATAGCCAGATACAAAAAGAAGCAACAGCGTTAATATTTGGGGTGAAAAAGTATCACGGTTTTTTTTATATGTGTAATATATGTGGGTAGTTCGTAAGTTTAGATATTAGAACATGAAAAATGTCTACCCTCTCTCTTGCCAATTAGACGTTGTAACGTACTACTGTGTTTTCATTGTGCTCCGAGAATATATTAAGATTCCCCTGAGATCGACATACATATCAACTGGCGACGAGATATAAACGAAATCTACGTGTGTATCGTTAATAATCGGCGATACTTTTAATAATATACTGTGTATAATGGCCGTGGGAAAGATCGAACAATTCGACATACACAAGGACAAATGGGACTTGTATATTGACCGTTTAGAACAATACTTTGTGGTTAATGATGTAAAGCAATCAGTGAAAGTGGCAACGTTAGTAACGGTGGTCGGTGCCGAAGCATACGAACTTATGGTGAATTTGTGTACACCAGATAAACCGGCAACAAAAACTTTCGAATGCTTAGTGACGCTAATGCGAGGACATTTACAACCACAGCCGAGTCTTCTAGCGGAACGGTTTAAGTTTCGGCAGAGGATCCAACGGGACGGGGAAAGTATAGCTGAGTTTGTATCAGAATTAAAAAAGCTATCGAAACATTGTAGATTCTCAGCGGAAAACCTAACCGAGAATTTGAGAGACCAATTCGTGTGCGGGTTGGTTAACGAGCACATCAGGGAGCGCCTGTTCACCGAGGACGACATACAATTCGATGCGGGATATAAAATAGCCGTGTCGATGGAAGCAGCCGAGGCCAATGCGGCGTCGGTGGAGAACTGTACTCGCGGGAGGGGTAGCAGTACTCCGGCGCAGGAGGTGCATCAGCTGGCGGCGAGAGCGCTGGTGGCGAGGAAGGAGCGCGTCGGGAGTGAGCGAGCGTATCGTCGAGCAGCGGTATCGAGCCACCGTAGCCGGGAGGAGGCCGCGTCGCAGAGAATGTCCGGTGGTACAAGTGGTAAGAGCGGAGCGAGTAGCGAAGCGAAATTTGACATCGACAAGATGAGTTATGGCCCGGAGAGGTGTTCCGTATGTGGGGGCAAGCATCAAAGGCATGATTGCAAATTTAGGAAATACGTGTGCCGGGTTTGCAACAAAGAAGGGCATTTAAAGAGGATGTGTCCTAATATTAAAAGAAATGCCCCACTTTTTAACGTGCTAGACGGCGAACGAAATTACCTAAAAGAGAACAATAGTGACAGTGACGAGGTAAATAACTATGCACTCACATCTAATTATTTAAAAAAGTTTGGACCATACACCATAAATGTAAACATTGAACAAGTTAACTTAGATATGGAGGTAGATACGGGCAGCGCGATATCGTGCATTAGTCATGATTGTTATTTAAAAAAATTTAAGCGATGTGAACTTAAGAAAACAAATTTAATTTTAAGGTATTACACAGGTGAAATAGTCGTACCTGTGGGTAAAATAACGCCTACAGTTAAGTTCGGTAGTCAATGTCGGAATTTAGATTTATACATAATAGATCGAGGGAAAACAAGTTTGATCGGTAGGCAATGGTTACACGAGTTAGGTATCAAGTTTTCGTTAGCTAATTGTCATAATGTAGGTAAGGTAGATATTATATTTGACTTAAAAAAATTTAGTTCCAGATACTGTGAAGTATTCTCCGATGGTTTGGGTAGATACACCGGTGGCAAGGTGGGGTTCCAATTGCGAGAGGGAGCCCGGCCCGTGTTCATGCGAGCGAGACCGCTGGCGTACGCGATGCGTGAGCCGGTGGAGTGCGCGTTGGACCAGCTGGTGCGGGATGGCATCATCACACCTGTTTCTACATCGGACTGGGCGACTCCTATCGTGCCAGTAATGAAGAAAGATGGGTCTATTAGGATATGCGGCGATTTTAAATTGACACTTAACAAATGTCTGGAGGTGGATCGTTTTCCCTTGCCTCGAGTAGAAGATTTACTAGTTAAATTAGAAGGGGGGCAACGTTTTACAAAATTAGATTTATCGCAGGCCTATGCACAACTAGAGTTGGACGACTCTAAGAAATATACAGTCATTAATACGCATAAAGGTTTATTTCGATATAATAGACTAATATATGGACTAGCTTCGAGTCCTGGGATATTTCAACGAAAATTAGAACAACTTTTTTCCGATATGCCTCGGGTAGGTGTATTTCTTGACGATTTAATCATAACGGGGGTGGATGATGAAGATCACATGAGGACACTGCACGAAGTCTTTGGTAGGTTACAGAGGTATGGCCTGAAAATTAGAAAGGATAAATGTACATTTTTCGCCAATGCTGTGACTTATCTAGGGTTTGTGATTAGTTCACAAGGCGTGCATACGGCCCCAGAAAAAGTACAGGCCATCAGAGAAGCACCGGTACCCAAGAATGTCACAGAACTGCGGTCATTTATCGGGTTAGTTATGTACTATGCCAAATTTATTCCACGGATGAGTACGTTGATGTCACCATTATATGACCTTCTTAAAAAAGATGTAAGGTTTGAGTGGAAGACGAGACACGAGGAAGCATTTAATGAGGTGAAGCAACTTTTGGTTTCCAGTGAGGTGTTAGCTCACTACTCGAGTGAGATGCCGTTGGTGTTGACCACGGACGCGAGCAGCGTAGGGGTCGGAGCGGTCATCTCACACCTGACGCCGCACGGCGAGCGGCCCATAGCGTATGCCTCAAGAATATTAAATTCAGCGGAGAAGGCCTACTCACAGATCGAGAGGGAAGCTTTAGCCATCATTTATGGAGTAAGAAAATTCCATCAGTACTTATATGGTAGGAAATTTATATTGAGAACCGATCACAAACCATTGGTATCGATTTTTGGTCACAAAATGGGTATACCAATAATGGCGGCGAGCAGAATGCAGCGCTGGGCGGTTATATTGTCGGGGTATAACTATGACATAGAATACGTAAGGAGTGATAAAAACGCAGCGGACGCCTTGTCACGTTTACCCGTGGAAGTGGAAAAGAAACCGGCCCTGGAAACTACATATGTAAATTTTATACAGAAGTTCTTACCCGTGACTAGGAAACTGGTACAGGAGCACACGGGTAAGGACGAAGTATTACGACAAGTTTATATGTACGTACAATCGGGGTGGCCACGGCATGTTAGTGATGAGGCGCTGAAGCCATATTTTCACAGACGACATGAACTATATGCCGATGACGGTTGTGTCGTTTGGGGATATAGGTTGGTGATGCCTAAGTTTCTTAGGAGAGATGTACTCCAGGAATTGCATACGGGACACCTAGGCATCGTGAAAATGAAAAGCATGGCCAGGAGTTTCGTATGGTGGCCTGGTATTGATGCAGATATCGAAAGCACATGCCATGGATGTTACACGTGCGCAACAGAGAACCCAGATCCACCGCGCGCACCACCGCATCCGTGGCCGTATATATCGGAACCGTGGTCGAGGATACACGTAGACTTTTTGGGGGCCATTTCATGGTAAAACCTTCCTGGTAATTATAGATTCTACTACTAAATGGATCGAAATCTTCCAAATGTCACGGACGACGGCTGGAAGTGTCATAAAAGTATTACGGGAAACATTTGCAAGATTTGGATTACCTAAACAGGTTGTATCGGATAACGGGCCACCATTTTCGAGTAAAGAGTATGCTGATTTTATGGCTAATAATGGCATAACATTGACGTTCACCGCGGTGTATCATCCTTCATCAAATGGTGCAGCGGAAGGAGCCGTCAAATTATGCAAGCGTGCCATTAGGAAGTCAATGAGAGATGGGGTGGATCTGGATGCAGCACTACAGACATATTTGATGGCGTACAGGAACGTAACTCATAACACGACGGGTTCATCACCAGCTATGTTGTTGCAGCACAGGTCACTTAGATCAAGATTGGATCTGTTAAAGGCGGACAGAACGAGAGAAGACAAAGTACATAACGCCCAACAGAAACAAGGTTTTTATAAAAGGGGGAAGGAAAGAACGGTTAGCGTAGGAGAAGAGGTTTTGCTGAGAGACTATGGGGGAAGAAACACGTGGTTACCCGGCCGCGTACAAAATAAAGTAGGGTCCCGTCATTTTGTGGTAGGTAGGGAAAATGGCCCACCGGTTAAAAGACATTTAGACCAAATAAAAAAAAGAAATATCATACCCATTAAGGTACCCATTATGACACAGACTAAACCAGAGGAGAACGACCCACCGAGTGGTAATGCAGAGGCGGAAGAGGAAGCAGGGGTTGACGGTAGTGATAATGATAGTGTAGATACAAACTCCACCGAGCCACCAGTGGTACCTCTCAAGCGAATTAGGAGACCGGTAGTAAGATATGGTCAGGAGGTTAATTAATTATTGTATGTACTAAATTAAGGGTGAAGGTGTAATATATGTGGGTAGTTCGTAAGTTTAGATATTAGAACATGAAAAATGTCTACCCTCTCTCTTGCCAATTAGACGTTGTAACGTACTACTGTGTTTTCATTGTGCTCCGAGAATATATTAAGATTCCCCTGAGATCGACATACATATCAATATGGTCGTCAAAAACCATTTGTTTTGAAAACGGACCATCGTCCGCTTTAGTCTATTTTTGGCAGCAAAAAAGGCATACTACAAAGATATTCAATTATAGTATCAGCATATAATTACACTATTAAGTATATAAGTTGTGGTAACAATTTAGTGGCTGATTATTCCTCACGCTCGCCTTTACCATGTGATAGTGATAACGATAGTGGTCAAAATTTGTCGTTTTTACAATTTTTTGACTCAGAAACACTGCCGCTATCTTTTCAAAAAATTAAAACTGCTACTTCCGAGAATAAAGTGCTACAAACCGTTACTCGGTACATGAGTCACGGTTGGTCTCGGAAAATTAAATGTCATACAATTGCCCCGTATTTTAAATGTAAAACGGACTTAGAAATATACGACGGGTGTTTATTTAGAGGCCATAGAATAGTTATACCGTCAGTGTTTCGGGAGAAGTTATTAAGCGAATTGCATTCAGCGCACTTCGGTATCGTTAAAACAAAGAGCATGGCGCGGGGTAGGATGTGGTGGCCGGGCATCGATGACGACATCGAGCGGTGGGTCGGCGCGTGCGGCACGTGCGCCGCGCTGCGCAGCGCGCCGCCGCGCCCCGCCGGCCCGTGGCAGCGCCTCCACATAGATTATATGACGATTGGACAGAGAGCGTATTTTATTGTAGTAGACGCCTTCAGTAAATGGCTGGAATGTATCCATATGGGTTGTGGCACCTCAACACGAGCACTAATTGTAAAATTAAAAGAATTAATATCCGTTAGATCGTGTCTGACAACGACGTTTAAATTAATTCAGTGGAATTTAATGAGTTTTGTGCTTACAATGGGATTAATTACGTTACATCCCCCGTTTATCATCCGTCGAGCAATGGGCAGGCAGAAAATTCCGTAAAAACATCAAAAAAAATGATAAAGAGTATTATTAGAGAAACGTGCAATAACAGTGACATAGCAAATAGATTGATGGATTTTTTATTTAATTACCGCAATACGATCCATTGCTCGACCGGTAAAACGCCGACAAAATGATGATTGGACGCGACCTTAAATGTCGGCTTGATTTGATAATGCCTAACAGAAATGATTCAGAAATCAGTGCTGAACAACAGAAAAAAAATCAATAATTTAGATTTTGTCTGGTTAAAATGGTTTGTGGCGAGAAAAGAAGTTTGGGTAATAGGAACGATACGTAAAGTGATCGGGATGAGAATGTTTGAAGTATTTGGCAATGATTACAATGTTAAGAATACCGAATAAGAAATATACCGGACCATCCTTTACGGTGTCGGATAAGACTGATAGGGGGGAGGTTCCTTGCCGTTCACGATTGTCGGAGTCTCCTACCACGCCCTAGGATACCCCGAATTATGGCGATACAAGTGAACCAACCATTATATTACCCTCGAGTAATACCGAGGTAGATGGTGAGACGTCTCAGCAGGATCCTGAGGAGTGGGCGGAGGCGAGGGAGGATATAGAGAGCTGTGATGAAAATATTCTCCCCGATATCAGTGAGGAGGACGAACGGCAGCCGATGGTGCAACAGGAAAACAATTCACTGCCTAGCGAGACTGAAACAAACCTTCGACTGCCGACCGGGCCTCAACTAAGACCTAGAACTAACAGAGTAAATATAAAAAATATGATTAAACAACTTAAATGTAAACTGTCACCTGGTTTACAAATTAGTGGGGAACGATGTATGTACGTATACATACCTATAGATGCACCCGGCCACTTGCATGCGACAGCGTCAGCTGTTCGAAGTCAGTAATAAGCAAGTCACTACACTAGGCGGTTATTTAATTGCATTCCCAAACATAACACCAGTACGTCCAGATGTTGTGTTAACAATACTGATACATTTTACATGTTTGTGGTGAATACATACTAAAAGATCAGCGTAAATCGATAACAGACACTGCGAATCGTCTGTATTTTGCTTACTTCGGTATTGAAATTCGACACCAAGATAAAGTGTGGGCGCCTCATAGTGTATGTAAACTATGCGTTGAACATTTGCGACAATGGAAGAACGGGACACGTAAGTCTTTGAAGTTTGGAGTGCCTATGATATGGCGAGAAAAAAAAATCATTATGACGACTGTTACTTTAGTATGACTAATATAGTGAGCATCAACAAAAACAATCGCCGTAAATGGAAATACCCTAATATTTCTTCAGCACAAAGACCTACTCCGCATTCAAAAAATGTTCCAATACCAGCTTTTCACCAGGTAGTGCAGCAATCTCAGGAGGAAAAAGCTGAAACACCTATTTCTTATCAAGTAGATGATGACTTTGAATACTGCGGAAACACATCAAATCCTAAGCCATTCTCGCAGAATGAGCTTAATGACCTCATCAGAGACTTAAATCTTTCTAAGGAACGTGCTGAACTACTAGCGTCCAGATTAAAAGAAAAAAATTGCCTTTCCTCAGATGTTCGAGTATCTACATATCGCACGAGAGAACGACGCTTATTACGGTTTTTTCATCTGATAAAATTTTTGTGTATTGCTGTAATGTGAGTGGTTTACTGATATTCATAGGTTTGACGATCTATCAGCCCAATCAATGGCGTCTCTTTATTGACAGTAGTTAACGAAGTCTCAAAGCAGTTCTTCTACATAATGGAAATAAATATGCTCCCGTTCCAATTGCTCACTCAACATCTGTGAAAGAAGAATATAAGGTAATTTCAATTCTTTTACAGAAAATAAAATACTTTGAACATAACTGGGTGATTTGCGTCGACTTGAAGATGGTTAATTTTTTATTGGGTCAACAGAGTGGTTATACTAAATACCCATGCTTTATTTGTCTCTGGGACAGTCGAGCCAAATCACACCATTGGACTCAAACAAATTGGCCTATGAGAGATGCTCTTGTTGTCGGAGAAAGAAATGTTATAAATGAACCCTTAGTTTCAAAAGGAAAAATCATTCTTCCGCCATTGCATATAAAATTAGGGCTGATGAAACAGTTTGTTAAGGCTCTCGACAGAAATGGTCAATGTTTTCAGTTTATTTCACAGAAATTCCCTGGTTTAAATACTGAAAAACTTAAAGCAGGTATCTTTAATGGACCTCAGACACGTCAGTTAATGAAAGACACCACTAATTTTGAGACTTCTATGAATGATCTGGAAAGGCTTGCGTGGAAACCTTTTGTAGCAGTTGCACAAAATTTCCTCGGAAATCATAAGGCTGATAACAATGTAGAATTAGTAGAAGAAATGCTGTTGTTTCAAAAATTTAGGCTGTAAGATGAGTATAAAATTACACTATCTCAATAGTCATCTAGATCAATTTCAACACAATTTAGGAGATTTAAGCGAAGAACAAGGAGAACGTTTCCACCAAGACATAAAAACGATGGAGAATAGATACCAAGGAAGGTGGGACACCCATATGATAGCAAACTATTGCTGGGGAATCAAGCAAGATTGCCCACGTCAGTCTCATTCTAGAAAATCATTTAAAAGGCAATTTCTTGATGTTTAATACCAATAAAATATTATTTTTTTCTGAAAACTGTATTTTTTATATCTCTGGAACTCGAGCTGATAGAAAAAAAACCAGTAACATTTTTGATATCACCATGTAAGACATACTTAAAATCAGGTCTAAAATCCCCGGCACCAAAATCGTTGTAGGCCTTTGTAATTTATACTTAAATAAATAAATTATCATTTGTGCACGTCTTACGATTTTAAATTGTTTATAGGAACTTTCATTTAATAGTTAAACTCCGTTTTGTTTTTGGTTACATCTTATTATATGTTTTATTGTTATTATTAAATATTTTTATCCTGATTTCTCTTTTTCTTATTCTTATTATTATTATATTTTAATTGTTGTTATGTCTACGTTTTACAAGTTTTTGTTGTAACCACAATTGGAAGGGCTATCTCATCCTAATACAAGTATCTTTTAACTTACGAGTAAAGGGATGAGACCCACACTGTGTATCACGAACTTGTACTATTGAATAAAAAAAAACTTTGTATTTTTTTGTATCCACTCACACCAAATTGTGTATAGGAAAATAATTTTTAGAAGAGGTATATATACTTTTACTATTTATTTGGCAGAGAAATGGTGGAATATTGTCATACTAATTATAGAAACAGCATTTCACTTTTTTTAATATTTTTTCTGTTGTTTCTTTTTTCTGTTGTTTCTGTGTTATATCTTTGTTATACAAATAACACATTATGATGAGGTCAATGAATCAGGACATTGAGAAGATACCAACCTTTTGACTTACGGAAACAAAAAGCGTGAAAATAAACAGAAAAATAACAAAACAACACGCGAATTCACGTTGCAAGTAATTCAGTTCTTAATGAATAATTAATAGCTATGTTATTAAAATTTTTAATTAAGAATTGCGGCTCAGAAGCCGCCGGTAGTCGCAGGACGGAACAGATTACATTTGGGTTCTGCGAGTTTTGCATACGGAAGAGATTTGAATGTCATTCTTATAAAGGGTTATTTCATTATTTAAAAGTTCTGATGGTTTCGGGTTATGAATCATCAGCAGCTTGATTTTCAGCTAAATATATGAATATCCTTAGATAAAAATTACTTTTTCAGATAGAATAACCTCTTCTGTGGTCCGCGGTGTTCTTAGCGACCACTAAGTAGCGTAGGGCTCGGTTTATCTCAGATGAGTTATTATTTGTACCCGAGAAGGCACGTTGACCGTAAGACCAAGTTGGATGCCTTATAGGCATCTTGATAATTTCCAACAGCAGTTGGTCACAAATTTGCCTTCCCCAATTCATATCAGGACTCCGTGGTGGAACATCACCTAATCTCTCTCACCTCGATTTGTGTGAGAAGGACTTCGCTCACTTGTGGGACAGTAAAGGTTGATAATTTATCATACGCCTGAATCCACACCAGCTACTCATCGACACCTAAAGAAATAATCTACTTATGGTGTCATATGTAGTCTTTAAGCTTTATAGTTCAACTTGCAAGGCAAGGTGTGCAAGGCGTTGGTAACCCAATCAATTGGAGCATTAACTAGCGCATGCAGACAAGCGATCCGCTATTTTACGCCGCAAATACCAGCGCCCGCGGATAAGAACATTATTAGCTTCCAGTTTATACACCTTTGTGTTTGAAACCATTGGCAAATAATAAATATTATATACATACATTTACAACTAATTACGTTATCGCAGTATAAGGTGTGGTCACGAGACTAGAGTAGTTAGTTTTGGGGAGAAGTAGAGCTACTGGACGAAATTGGTCAGAATGGACCTTCGTGTTTGCAGCCGCAGATGCCGGATATAACATACATATATTCATAACTCATTCTGTAACCGTAGTACACATGAGTTGTGATTTTGTTCGTGGTCTTCTGTCTTCGTTGTGGAGTATTTCGTATTGGGTTCTTGCAGGACCGCAATGTTTTTGGCGATAACCAAGATTAAGCACTATTCGCTTTGTTAGACTGTTATGGATCATAAAGCATTTATTAAATTGCAGATCTTTATACTTCAGAAGGCATGCTAAGCTGCCTGGCGGCAGCCAGGACTGACGGCATCGAGTGACAATTCGATACAGTAGTTGTAAGCCGAGTTGAAACCTTAAAAATAAAAAAATGAAACCTTACAGATGGTTTAATAAGTGACCGTAAACCTTTGGGCTTACGAAGTAGAGTTCGACCTATTCTGTTTTACTTTGATTCACGAGACCTTTGGCCTGCAGCGGGATACAATCCTACAAAACCCTTTATTTTTCTTAATCTAGACTTATGAGAGAAAACTTTTACCCAGCAATGAGACATACCCCTTAAAATATAACAAACATGAAATATAAACCTCCAGTTTCAATAGCTAATTAAAATACTCCAAACAACCCGCAAACTTGTTTCAATTTCATTTCCAACTCCATAATTTTGATGATACATTTTGATGAGTGTTAATTGTAATTATTCCCAATTTGCTCGTTTACTGTCTTACAAGTTAATTTCAGTCTGCAGATGACTGTAATAAGAGGACGCTATTGTCCCCTAACGACCTCCCCCTTACAGCGAGGGGGGAATGAGTTGTGTTTGTCATTTATCTAATATGCTCTTTGGGGGTTGGATCATAAAATAATGTATGTGATTTATTATCTTGGCGATATTTGGTAAAACATTCAAGTTGATTGTTGTTATTTTAAGACCTTAGGAGGAATTTGTCATTAACGTGGTAATATGTATTAAGCACTATACAAGATCTACAAGCAGCCAATCAGCCTAGATGATGTTAACCCAGAAAATCTCCAGTTCCTGTCACATGTGTTAAACAGACATCATCATCATCAGCCCGTGTCAGTCCACTGCTGGACGTAGGCCTCTCCCATGGCACGCCACTGAGTTCGATCTTCAGCTTTCCTCCTCCAATCCCTGCCCACTGCCTTACGAATATCGTCGCCCCAGCTAGCTACAGGGGGTGCCCTACTACACTACGTTACTCCACTCAAGAACCAGTCTGCCCCAACGGCCATCGGTTCTGCGACATATGTGACCTGCCCACTGCCATTTGAGCTTGCTAATTCGCTGAGCTATGTCGGTAACCTTGGTTCTCTGACGAATAACTTCGTTCCGGTTTCGATCCCTAAGAGAAACTTCGAGCGTAGCTCTCTATAGTTCGCCGAGCGACCTTGAACTAGTGGAAAAGCCGCACGATGAGTGGCCACGTTTCGGCTCCGTATGTCATTACAAGTAGGACGCACTGATTAAAAACTTTCGTTTTTAGGCATTGGGGTATGAGCGATGAGAAGACTCGACGAAGTTTTCCAAATGCTGCCCAGCCAAGCCGTATCCGTCTCTTAACTTCCCCGTCGAAGTTGTTTTTACCTAGTTGGAGCAACTGCCCTAGGTATATGTCATCATCATCATCATCTCAGCCTATACTTGTCCACTGCTGAACATAGGCCTCCCCAATCGCTTTCCAGCGTAACCGGTCCGATGCCACCTGCATCCAACGACTTCCTGCGATTTTCACAAGATCGTCGGTCCATCTGGCAGGCGGTCGTCCCACGCTGCGCTTGCCAATACGTGGTCTCCACTCTAGAATCTTTCTGCCCCAACGCCCGTCCGATCTACGCGCTATGTGGCCCGCCCATTGCCACTTCAGCTTGCTAATCTTAACGGCTATGTCGGTGACCTTGGTTCTTCTACGAATCTCCTCATTCCTGATTCGATCGCGTAGAGAAACGCCGAGCATAGCTCTCTCCATAGCTCGCTGAGCAACTCTGAGCTTTTTTATGAGACCCTTTGTAAGAGACCACGTCTCTGATCCATATATCATCACTGGTAACACACATTGACTAAAAACTTTAGTCTTAAGGCACTGAGGTATTTTGGATGAGAAGATGTTGCGCAGTTTCCCGAACGCTGCCCAGCCGAGTTGGATTCGTCGATTGACCTCTCTCTCAAAGTTGGACCTACCTAACCGGACTACCTGTCCCAGGTAAATGTATTCGTCGACAACTTCAAGAGTAGAGTTCCCAACGGTGAGTGCGGTGGGTACGACATGGACTTTAGACATTATTTTCGTTTTGTCCATGTTCATTTTAAGGCCCACTTGTTGAGATACTCTGTTGAGGTCACCGAGCATTCGTCCTAGATCTTCCAGCGACTCCGCCACGACCACAATGTCGTCGGCAAATCGAAGGTGAGTGATGTATTCGCCATTGATGTTGATGCCAAGTCCTTGCCATTCCAAGAGCTTGAATGCGTCCTCTAAGGTGGCCGTAAACAGTTTCGGAGAAATGACGTCTCCCTGCCTTACTCCTCTTTTTATGGGGATCGCCTTCGTGCACTGCCCCTGTACTCGGACTGACATGGTGGCGTTATTATACAAGCACTTCAACACTTCGATGTACCGATAGTCAATGCGGCATCGCTGGAGAGATCTAAGAACCGCCCAAGTCTCTATCGAATCGAAGGCTTTCTCATAGTCCACAAACGCCAAGCATAGTGGCCGATTATACTCCTCGGTCTTCTGTATAATCTGCCGCAGCGTATGTATGTGGTCTATGGTACTAAAGCCTTTCCGGAAACCGGCTTGTTCGGGAGGCTGGAAGTCATCAAGCCTGCGTTCGAGACGATTCGTGATGACTCTCGAAAACAACTTATAAACATGGCTCAGCAGTGTGATGGGCCTATAATTCTTCAGTAAAGTGTTATCACCTTTCTTGAAAAAGAGTACCACCACACCCCTGTTCCACGCTTCCGGCGTTTTTCCTTCGAGCAAGACGGAATTAAACAGCCTCTGAAGGACTTTAAGTACCGGCGATCCGCCCGCTTTCAGAAGCTCTGCGGTAATTCCGTCTTCACCCGGCGCTTTGTTGTTTTTAAGATGTTTGAGAGCCATCCCAATCTCGTACAGGTATATGTACTCGGAAACAACTTCGAGGGAGATTCCGTTTACGGCGATTGGTCCCGGGTCAACATGCTTGTTGATCATAACTTTGGTTTTATCTAACTTCATCCGGAGACCGATTCGCTGAACGAATAAACAAGGCTGTCCAGCATCCGTTGTAGGTCTTCCAACGTTTCAGCCATGGTGACGATGTCGTCTGCAAATCGCAGGTGAGAGATGTGCGCCATTTCTATTGATGCCGCGACCTTTCCAGTCCAGCGTCTTGAACATATCCTCCAGTGCGTTGGTGAACAGTTTTGCTGATATGATATCACCCTGGCACACTCCGCGGCGCAGGTGGATATGTTCAGTCCGCTGGTTCTGTACATGGACGGTCATTGTTGCGGCTTCAAATCCCATCACCTCGATGTATTGCCAATCGACTTGGTATCGTTGTAAGGAGTCCAGAACTGACCAGGTTTCGACAGTGTCAAAGGCCTTCTCATAGTCCACGAAGGCTAGATATAGGGGCAGATTATACTCTGCAGTCTTCTGTGCAATCTGCAGCACTGTGTGGATGTGGTTTATGGTGCCGTAGCCACTTCGAAACCCGGCCTGCTCCGGGGGTTGAAAATCGTCGAGCCTTCGTGCAAGATGATTCGTGATGACCCTTGAAAACAGCCTGGATACATGGCTCAGAAGCGATATGGGTCGAAAGTTTTTCAAAAGGGTTTTGTCATCCTTCTTGAAAAACAGTACGACCACGCTTCTGTTCCATGCCTGCGGCGTTCTCCTAGTGCAGAGGACAGCAATTAATAACTCCCGAAGCTCCTTTATAACTGGGGTACCTTCTGCCTTCAGAAGCTCAGTCGTGACGCCGTCCTCACCCGGGGCTTTTCCATTATTTAGCTATTTAAGGGCCAACTAGATCTCATCCAGGTTGATCTCGGACAAGTCTTGTGTAAAGTGACGTGTAAAGGTGGCTCCGGGATCTCCTCTAAGAGGTTTTGGCCGAGGTGCGTGTGAGGCGTAAAGCTGGGTATAAAAATTCCTGACTTCCGAGAGGATTTCCGGCCTAGAAGCGACTATATTACCCGCTTGTGTAGTCAACTTTGTCAAGTGGCTTCTCCCGAGTGGCTGGAGGAATACTTTCGACCCCCGGTTCTGCTCGATGGCTTTCTCGATCTCGTGTTGGAAGCTCGGAGGTCGTGTCGGACTAGCCTCGTGATCTTTTTATTTAAGGCCCGGTGTTCTGACAAGGTTGAGGAAGCATTTTGGTGTCGTTCACTCATAAGCTCCAGAGTCTCCCTCAAAAGTTTAGATTTCCTGGTTGTACGCCTCGTTTCGCAGAATTTAGTGCCCTCTTCTCTAAGAGTCTGTACCACCTGGTCGAATTCCTGGGAAACGCTGTCAGTGGTTTCTAAGGCAGCGAATCGGTTATCCAATTGTAGCTGGAAAGCTTGGGAACCCATAGCGGCTTGGAGCAGATTCGGTCGGAGCCTGGACTTCATCAAGCGGACTCTTTCGCACTTGTATTCTATATTCAGAGTGCCCCGTACGAGCCGGCGGTCGCTTCCGGTTTTAAACCTTGCGATCACAAACATCATGTGCCTCTTATCCGCCATGATGAAGTCGATCTCATTTTTGTTATACCATCGGGGCTCTGCCACGCCCACCTTCTCTGTGGCTGTTTTTTGAAGTAAAAGTTCATCATAAACAGCCCTTTTCTTTCAAGAAAGTTGACGAGCATTTGCCCCCTGTCGTTTGTGCTGCCATAACCGTATGGTCCTACGGAGGATTCGCTGTCAGTTTTGATTCCCACTTTGACGTTAAAATCTCCCATGACAACGTTGTAGTGAGCCCTAGGGGTAGGGTATGAAGGGTATGAAGGGCCTTATAGATGTCCTCGTAGAGTACCTCTATGTACTCGTCCAAGTGTGCCGAAGTCGGTGCAAAAACTTGCACGATTTTGAGGGTGTACCTCTCAGTCAGCTTAATTATGAGGTATGCTACCCTTGTCGATACACTGGATATTTCTATAATGTTGTCAGTGAAGACTCTATGGACCAGAAACCCGACGCCACCCTGGGTAAGTTGATCTCCCTCTCTAAAATACAAAACATATACATGGCCAGATTCTAGGGTTATGGTGTCTTCTCCCTGTCTTCGAACTTCACATAAACACAGAACGTGACATCTTATGTACATTAGTTGTTCTTCTAACTGCAGAAGATGTTCATCAAGTCGCAGCGTGCGTCCGTTATACGTAGCCAGGGTCAGTTCATGTTTGTGAGGTTGGCGGCCTACCGTAGCCCGGAGATTCTTCGCAACCCCTGCCCCGCCGGAACCGTGACCACCGCCGTTGGTATATTTGGAGTTGCCATGGAAGGTTTTGCCCATAATCGCCACGCTGAGCAAGCGGGTTGGCGATCGCAGGGCGTAACTTCTCGCACTAGTGACGCTGCTGCCCGTCACCAGTCTGGTTCAAAATTTAGTTACGCCATATTTGAATGGTTATACCGCCATTATCAGTCGTCAGAGCCTCGTCCGTTGGTCAGCAGGATGCATCGCGGGCAGGAGAGGTTGACTTGGGGAGCGTAGATGGTAGGTGTCCCTCTTGCATACACTCCCACTATACAAGATATAAAGCTCTATGCGAAACCTGAAAAAGGTAAAACCAATACGATCAGCTATTTTTATGATAACACTCATGGGTAATGAAAATAGGCGGTTTGATACAGATTTTCATTCATACTGTGCTTCAAATGAAACTGTATTTTTTTTTCAGAATCGGTTAATATGTGTATCTATCTACATCATCACGTCGGACCTTGCAGGGTAGGCAAAGAGTATAAAACTCGAACAGGTATGAGTGTGCATCGTAAAATTTACTTACATCAATAACCTGTTTCATGTATCTAATAACTTTAAGTACTAGCGAAGGGCTCCTATGGATCTATACCCTCGTCCAAGCCATTCAAAATTCAACGTTCCCTTGACAATCGCGCTTTTCCCTCTACAGTTCGTACATTATTAAACCGAACAAGACGCCAACCGCAAAGTGAAAATTATAAAAAAAATATTATTATTATTTTAAAAATGTATTCATGAAAATCCATGTTAATGTGGCAAGCGGGCCCACGGCGCAGATGGTAGCGGTTTAGCAAGATGCGATAAACCCGTTCCCGCGCCACCCGCTGGGATGATTGTATAAATAAATAGATAAAAACGCAGTAAAGACTATATTTCCCAAAAAGCAGGAGATAAAAGCGGAAGCCGAGAGATAAAAGCGGGAGATAATATAAGGCATTCTGCAGACGTTATTTTCAAATCTTAATGTAATAGAGAGCAAGCCTGTTGCCATTACGCTGGACCCAGTTACAGATTCCGAGCTGTTATTTGAATATTTTTCGTTAAAAAATACACTTTGTTTGACTTATGATCCGAATTCAGGATTTCGTGATGTCCACCTCCACTGCATAGTGCTATAGACTAACTATGCATTCATCATAATACTTGATGATTAGCTCATATACCAAATACTGAGGTTTGGTGGTTGGTGGTGACTATTCTAGTATGTATGTACTAACACTGATAAGTACCAGTAAATTGCCACAATGTATTTTATGATTCACATGAAAACAAAAAAATCGTCCGTCTAATTTTAGTATTTAACAAAAAAACACTTCTCACTTTTCCGCAACCTTCCGAAAAGTTATTGAACTAAAGAAAAAAGTTTGTTTAGTCAAATGTAACACTTAAAAATAAGTCCACCAAAAAACGCAACAAGTTTTAACTTTAGAAAGATATGTGCCTATTATATGAACTTGGTCTGTCACAGCCGTGTTCTCGGACCTAGCTCCATGTCTAGTGTGCGCGATGAAAAATATATGAGCCATCGTTGCGAAGGCTTTGCACCGCCAGGGAGAGTTCATATTTTGCACAACGAGGTGTTATCTACATTCTAATGCAGTGCCGGAAAACTTGGACTAATATGCTAAAGACCGTTTTGTATAACACGGGCAAGAAAATCCAAAAATTTGCGTGATTTTTTTTTCTTAGTACGCCTAATTATTTATATTACGTTAGCGATTACCTCTTAGAATAAAGAACGTTATCAACAATGACATAGTAAAATAGTTTTTTACAATATCGTTTCTTCAAGGTCGTTGTCGCAAAACCGTTAGAAAATTTCCATTTTGTTTGGATGACATAAAAACTTCTTTAATAATGTTGAACTTTTTAGCCGATATAAAACAAATTAATTAATAACTTCGGCAGTAATGACAATGATTGTTTAAACAAAGAATTAGCTTGTTTTATTACTTCATGACAAAAGTATTTCCTCACAATTTCCATAGAGAAATGCTGGCTTATAGGAGTTACAATGCTGGGACTGTGAGGCGGGCTTAGTCCCAGTAAAATTTGCTGCTTGATAGAGCTCAAACTGTTTTTTTTCCAATAGTTTACTTTTAGATGTCCTAGCTTAGCACTATCCAGAGAACTTTATATGAAGAGGAGTAAAAATTCCACATTTACAGACCTGCATTCTCCAAAGACGGATGCCGGAGGTATACTGGGTCACACATTTCGACGTTATTCGGCGATGATACGTCCCAATGTAATAGAGGTCGAAACCAATCCCATTATACGGGAGACTATTTTAGATCGACTAATTCAGATGACTGATGAAAATTGTTTCATGGAACTACACTAATAACACTTTAACCTCGTGATCGATTTATAGTATTGTTTACTAAATATCACTACACAAAGGCAAATTCCACACTCATCATCGTCATATAGCAACGTATTTTTAATAATGCTACTTACGATTAATATTTTATGACAGAGTGGAGGAGCCAGCCTCTAGTGTCAGTTGATGTAACCCCTCGAATCCGCCGCTGAATTTCCTAATGGGGCAGTTCTTCACGAAATTCCACACTTATCACATTATTACCCACTAAACGTGTTGGACAACCATCCGGCGTCGAAGCTGGGTCCATAACGGCTGGCTCAATCAATTCGCAGCACATTAGACCGGCCATAGCGCTGCGGGGACCAAATCATTGCGGTCTAATTGTTTAATGCGTCCCGTTATTGCAGAATGGGTTCGGGAATCTAGCTCTAGCTCGGGAATACTCGTAAAGCTAATGGGTTCAATATTAAGCGTACATTTTTAAACGTCCCATATATTTATTTAAACTTATAATTTTAGCAATCTTTTGACTTGCTATAGAAGAACCTGTTGAAACACTGTCTTACTATCTACATACCCCGCCAGGGATCCGGCGTTGATTTAGATAGATAGATTAACTTACACACCGTCACGCCTATATTCCCCAGAGGGGGTGGCAGAGGTGTACTGAGTACACCCACGTTTCGCCGACGATGTTATAGGGGGCGAGCCTATTGCCATATACCGGGCACAATTCCAGACTCCGGACTCGTACTGGGAAGTTTTCGCGAGAAAAACTACACTGCCCGACCTAGGATTTGAACCCAGGACCTCGTGATCGCAAAGCGGTGCGTTTTGCCACCAGACCAAACGAGGCAGTCAACTTACTGTTGAGTAAACCTAATATTTTATTATAATAGCGGGTAGTTCTTTTAATGATTGAACTCTCTTGCGGCAGAATAACCTCACAGTGAGAACCATCTAGTGTTGTAGATAAATACCTTTCACTATTTTTCTATAATTTTCTGCAAGACCATTCTTTTGTAATACCTAACCCAAAAATATACATGTGATCACTCATTTCGGAGAGACAAACGTCTTCGGCGTAAATCGATAAACCAAACGCTCAAAATATCGTCTGGCAATCTTTCCTTTTAACCTTCTCTGCTAAGAACCTTTACGCGTTAAATATTTATGGAAGACAAAAAAATACTTTTAGCTATTTTGGTTAAACGAGTTATATTTTTCGCTTCTAATACATTCTGCGGGTAATATCGTTAACGGAGCTTTAGCCTGCCTCCTCCTCTTGTCTTGTGCAGATATCGGCGGTTGGCATGTGTACTTCACGATGCTAAGAACGACCGGGAGACGTTTCATCCTGGATAGAATTCCACAGGGCTGTTTCAGAAATGTTACTTGTTTATATTAGGGTTGAGAAGTAAATTTATTGTCAAGAAAAGTCATGAATTATACGCAATTTCTTTTCTTAGGTAAAAAATTTGCTGTTGCCTCGCTTTATATTAAGCTGATAAGAAAATCATCGGATTGTTAAGATTCCATTTATAAGATCAGCGTGACGTCTCATCTGACGAACGATGAAAACGGTATTAGCTGATGAGTTATAATAGTGATGTTTTACATGCATAAAGGGGCACCCTAGATACCATTTTGTACCGTGCTAGCCTTTACAAATTATCGATGCCAACCACCCTGAGGTTTTTAGTCGGTAGGCGACCGACAGGGTCCGTGAGCTCCTCTCGAAGCTCGCAGAAGCAGTATCCATCACGCCATGGTAGAAAAAGCCCATGTCTGTGTCAATATAGACACACGTAGCGATGTATCAAGATGTGTCCCGCGGCACGTGCGAGCTGCCTTCACGGCACTCCACCCGATAATAACATAATCCCGTCATCTCTACCGCTCTTTGTTCAACGGTTATTAAATTGAGCTGTAGCCATTGATGTATTGGGGGCCGTACTGGAAGTGTCACTGGACAGAAATGAATGGAGCGACGTATATTCATGATCGGTTTTATATGCGTCTCTAATAACTGGCGAGCGTGTACGAAAAACTATAACAGTGATAATGAATACTGTTGGAATTCTGTACCTACTCTCTGCCTCTCTCGCAAGGGATTTGGTAAGATGATATAGATAAGGACATATCATCTTAACTAATTAAATGCAGTTTATTATCATACTAAAGAGTAACGATTGGTTTGTTTGTTTGTAATCGATAAACTCTAAAACTACTGAACAGACTTTAATAATTCTTTGCCATAAGAAAGTTTCGTTATCCAGAAGTAACAAATCGTAAGTAGCGCTGTCGTCGACCGGGTGCAAAGCCACATGAACTACTAGTTATTTAATAATAATGTCTAAAAGGTCTTCTATTTAACTTAACTACTGCAATTATGAGAAGACAATCCTTTCTATTGAAATACCCATAGTATATTTCTCGTCGTATTTTATCTATCTATCTATCTATCTATAACCTCACGCCAGATCCCTTGCGGGGTAGACAAAATAGCCCAGATTTCTAGCGTGTTTCCTACAAATCCATGTAGACGTTTCTGGCTTCTACTACTCTCATAGTTCGTCTTATACACGCTCGTCGGTACAGAGTCTTTCGACTTACCCTTCAGATAAGACACGGTCTATCTAGTCATGATAAGACAGGTCTTGGTCTTCCCCGGTACCTACATTTTTATCAAAGATTTTATTATGTAAGTATTAAAAAAGTTTTTTGATATTAGCGCGATCTTATAACACCTACATAGTACAGTGTCGCATCCAGTAGGTAAGCTTTTCAAAATCAATGGCTATTAGATATTTTTCCACAATAATAAATTATGTGCGAGATAAGACGGCTGCCTAGATGTAATGGAGGATATATATTTCTTCAGAAACGGCTTAGGATGAAAAGGTTTACTGATATGTCAATTATCCTCGTATTAGTTTACATATTTTACTGTTGTATTCAGAAAAAAGGGCAGGGAAATTTACGTGTATATTTTGGGTGAAGAAACTTATGGATTTTACTCTAAATAGTTTT
Source organism: Phalera bucephala (assembly GCA_905147815.2). NCBI lineage: Eukaryota > Metazoa > Arthropoda > Insecta > Lepidoptera > Notodontidae > Phalera > Phalera bucephala. Next base: position 684,809 of record LR990629.1, on the reverse strand, counting down.
GATTGAAGTTCAGGAACAACCTTTACATAGTCGTAAGCAAATGTTTTCTATTTTTAGCATATTCATCCATCAGCTAAATCAAAATCTCCTTATCGTACGGCATCCCTTTCCTTTCCTACATTAATGAAACGGACCGTGACGTCACAGGATTGGACTAGTCAAGTCGCGATCGACTTTATTGACCGGGAGAGTGACAGTGATGCAGTTACTTTACCATAGGGTACTACTTTACCATAAGGGACGGAAATATTGAGCGCGCGTTCGGAAATAACGCGACGTATCTCAAAAACAGATTTTATAATTTTCTATAAAAACTACATTATTAAATAAAAACTGCTTTACAAGAACTTTCCTACAAATATTTGCTATGTTTTAAGTAAATTCAATTTGATTAGTTCTTAAGCATTGCGCGTTGGAATCCGAAAATGTAAAGCATTAGATGATGAGATAAACACCGACACGCCTATATTACCCAAGCGGGGGTGGCAGAGGTGCACTGAGTATACCCACGTTTCGCCGACGATGTTAGGTCCCATGTAATAGGAGGCGAGCCTATTGACATATACCGGGCACAATTCCAGACTTCGTACTCATACTGGGAAGCTTTTTTTAGAAAAACTACACTTGTCCGAACTACGATTTGAACTCAGGACCTCGTGATCACAAAGCGATACCATTTGCCACTAGACCACCGAGGCAGTTTTTTGTCTAATTCTCTATATTTTTTTTTTTTCATTTTCTGTATAGATACATACATTTTTATATTATTATAAAATCATTTATGCGATCCAACTCCAGTGTGTTGCCTTACAACTGAGATATAAGACTAAGAATAATATTTTTACATATATGTTGTGAAGGAAAACATCGTGACGAAACCTGCATACGTAAGAGTTTGTCGAAGGTGTGTGAAGTTCGCCAACCCACACTGGACTAGCGTGGTGGACTATGTCCTAAACCCTCTTAGTTTGAGAGGAGGTCCGTGCCCAACGGTGGGATCGTTTCTTCACAGGGCCAATATTATTATTTTATTATATGTTATAATGAAAATCTAGAGGATTCTGGGCAGACCAGCCTCCACATGTAGCACGTTCACGAGTACGACTACTTGAGCAGCCATCACCTCCCTCAACCATATTAGAGGGAAGGAAGTTACCCACCCGCACTAAATAGCCAACGCAGCAACCATAGACGTTTAAGTGAGCATGACAAGTCCCAGGCCCCTTATGATATTGTTTTATTACACAAAAACCCTATTAAAGTGCTCTTCTTAACACGGGAAATATTTTGAACAAGACATCCTGTCGAGCATAGGTCTGTCCAAACATCAGCATGACGATCGGCTTTGTGTTTTACGTGGGATCGCTTTTACCTGCAACCTTTACCAGGTCATCAGGAACCAGTCGTATTTATTTTAAATGCTAATTGGAACGAAAAACGAAAAATTGTTAATGTGCACTCACACGAACAATAAACATACGACATGAAAAATTAAAAATACACGTTTAAAAAAATATGTCAAATCAAATCTTTGCATCAGCTAAAGCTGCAATATCGCTAAACTTCGCAACTAACGCAAATCCTAACACAGCATCAGGACTAACTCTCGACTAGCAAGTGTCGACGGACATGAATAATAAATATTTATCAAAACTCATAATATTAAGCCGGCGCGTAATTACTCGCCGCCCTAGTCACGACGTAAAGCTTTCGCCACATAGTCGACGGAGCGGGACGGCGGCGTGACGCCGGCGGATGGCAGCGCAGCGGATAGCGAATACATTACAACTCCCCAGGTGCCGGCGTCGCGCCACGCTCACGCCCCGCCGGAAATGTGGCGAAAGCTTAATTACTACGTAGCGTGTGTTCACGCCGCCGTGTAACCGTCGCTGCCCGCACAGAGCCGACGAGAGGCCCTTCGAATTATGAGTAAATAAACAGTAAAAAATTGCGCTTTCATACGCGTTTGCCAAGCAGTCGTGCCGTGGAGGATTAACGCTTTATTTTTAATATGATATTTTTATAAAAAAAATTGTGGACCTTTTTTGCTTTAAAATACCCGAATGTTTCAAAGCCGTCATAACTCTTCTAATTTGATATATCCAACAAAAAAATGTAACTTCTAAGTTGCCAAATAGTTTGTAAAACAAAACTTATTTTTTTAATAAATAATCCAAGTCTCCTACGTATATCCACAAGAAAAGTGAGTGGATTTATTTTCTTCGCAATGTCAGTAGCCACGAAGTTCATCTCTGCTCTTCGGAAATATAATCGTGAAACATAGCGAGCTTACCACAGCAAATTTTAGTTCAACAAACTGTTTCAAACTTAGGTGTCTTTAATACTACATTATATCGTCAGCACAAGTCTGGCAAAATCAACACCTAAATCCCAAAAGACAAAGAAGTCTTTTGAAAATTGTAGCCACCAATCATAAGTTTTATCTGCAGGGCTAGCGCAGGCGGCACGACAAGAAATTGCCTCGGATTTTGTCACCCTAGGCGTGAGATAACTATTTTGTCTTAAATGCTAGCACAGCGTGCCGCAACGAAAGTTTGACACAAGATAGACACTCGTTTCAAGAATTGTATTGTATTGACGTATAGACAAGACTATTTTGCATCCTCGCGTCAAGGCGACAGATAATCGTTTTGTGTTACAGTGCGGGAAGGATCTTTTGGCCCGTGGATGCGTTGGTGTGAAATAAGGGTTATCATTTAGTAAAATTTTCCTACTTCCAGGGAAATATTTCAACAGGTGGCACGATTACCACTCAAAAAAGAAATTGGGTAAATTTCCTTGTACGACTGTACGTGTTTACATAGCATGCGGTGACAAAAGGTCGACAGGAGAAAATTCCTTTAAAAAATTGTGTTGACGTATAGACAAGCCTATTTTAACTTACCTACGTGCAAGATTAGAATCACGGGACAACGAACAGATGCCCCGCGCTAGAAAAGTCTTGCTGCCCGTGATAGCCTTGCTGCACGGCTAGCCCGGACTATGCCACAAGACCTGTCACGTATTTTGTCGGTCTAAATGTTACCGTTTCAAGCGATAACCATTTTGTATCCCGTGCTGGCATGGCATGACATGATAATAGTTTGACACGTGAAAACTCGTTTCGAGACATTTTAAAATTGTCCGTACCCTATGCCTATCCAGGGCATGATATAGATAGATAGGAGAATAGACAAGACTTTTTTGACTTGAAGTGAAAGGAGTTTGTCAAAAAGGCGTGAGTGTATGTATATCGACGTGTCTAACGACCAAAGTCCTATAATTCAGTATTTATATTTTGCATTAATAACCTTATCGACGATTGCAAATGTCATTTATTTCAATATTAATAATACTGCTGCCATTTATTTTATTGGGCATAATATGTAACTTTGTTCTATGGTATCAGCGGTCGATATGTATTTTAACTTGCATACAAGACTCGAATCACGAGCTAACAAAATGTTGTCCCCCGCGAGAAGTCCTGCTGCCCGTGCTAGCCCTACCGGTGCAGTTCCGATCTGCGACAGTCTGGAGAGCAAGCATCAGCTTATTTCCCGGCGGCAAACATTCACCGCTGTTTTCACACTACTTTGGCTTTTGCCTGAGTCGCCGTCGTCAACACTTGGTGATAAATATTATATGGATAGTTGGCACGTCAGGTGAAGTTTATTGCTGGGTTCATTGTAGATGAACGATCGTTTGCTTATGAGGTTTATATTAACATCCTTATTAATTTCTGATTATATGCGAAAAAAATACTGTCTTGTTGGTCTTAACTACATTGTTAGTCTAGTGACTGAAAATCGCGTGGTCGTGGATTCGAACCCTAGGTAGGAAAGCATCGTTTAAAACAAAAATATCTAGCATTACGGAGTCTGGAAGTATGGACGGTATAATGGCAATAGGAGGGGGGGGAGCCATGACGTCGAGAACTAACATCGTCGCCGAAAAGTGAGTGTACACAGTAGGTACACCTCTGCCATCACCGCTTAGGAAATATAGGTATGACATGGTGATTTTTTTTTAATATCAATTTCTGTTTAATAAATCAACATATGCTGTCCCACTACTGAGCAAAGTCCTCTCATAAATCGAGATGAGAGAAATTATATCCATAGTACCGATCTATTTACTAGTATTAGTAGTAGATACCACGCCGACAGTTGTTGGAAGCAGGTTTTTGGCCACTCGCTGTTGGAATTTATCAAGGCATCTATAACGCTTCCAACTCGGCGGACTACCTATGAAGTGGTAGACGGAACTAATGGCTTAACGTACATTCCGAATCACGGAGGCGTTCAAAAATGAAATTCCAGAAACAATCATCTCAGATTGACCTCACACAGCATTACAGCTGCGCTACGAGTTAATTTCTGATTATATGCTAAAAAATACTTAGAATTCATCCACTTTTAAATAGAATTTTACAAACCCACCCGATGTACAATTTTATATATAAAAAAATGTTCTCAAAATTCTAATAAAATCCTTACTTGGAACTTATTGAGGATTCCTAAACCTTCTTTCTTTAAATGTCTATCAAATGTCAATATTCTTTATTGTGCACATATATACACGATGAATCAATACATAGGATATTTTATGTACAAAGGTGTGCTTAACTCAAAATTGAGTTTTCTTACAGCTATCCTGAGCGATAGAGAGATGAAAAGTAGACAGGACAGTAACAAGTGTACAATGGAATAAAACTATATATAAATACACAACAAATTGCATACACATATAAGTCAACAAAATAATATAAATTAATATACCCATTTATCCATATATAGTCATCATCATCATCATCATCATCATCATCTCAGCCTATACTTGTCCACTGCTGAACATAGGCCTCCCCAATCGCTTTCCAGCGTAACCGGTCCGATGCCACCTGCATCCAACGACTTCCTGCGATTTTCATAAGATCGTCGGTCCATCTGGCAGGCGGTCGTCCCACGCTGCGCTTGCCAATACGTGGTCTCCACTCTAGAATCTTTCTGCCCCAACGCCCGTCCAATCTACGCGCTATGTGGCCCGCCCATTGCCACTTCAGCTTGCTAATCTTAACGGCTATGTCGGTGACCTTGGTTCTTCTACGAATCTCCTCATTCCTGATTCGATCGCGTAGAGAAACGCCGAGCATAGCTCTCTCCATAGCTCGCTGAGCAACTCTGAGCTTTTTTATGAGACCTATTGTAAGAGACCACGTCTCTGATCCATATATCATCACTGGTAACACACATTGACTAAAAACTTTAGTCTTAAGGCACTGAGGTATTTTGGATGAGAAGATGTTGCGCAGTTTCCCGAACGCTGCCCAGCCGAGTTGGATTCGTCGATTGACCTCTCTCTCAAAGTTGGACCTACCTAACCGGACTACCTGTCCCAGGTAAATGTATTCGTCGACAACTTCAAGAGTAGAGTTCCCAACGGTGAGTGCGGTGGGTACGACATGGACGTTACACATTATTTTCGTTTTGTCCATGTTCATTTTAAGACCCACTTGTTGAGATACTCTGTTGAGGTCACCGAGCATTCGTCCTAGATCTTCCAGCGACTCCGCCACGACCACAATGTCGTCGGCAAATCGAAGGTGAGTGATGTATTCGCCATTGATGTTGATGCCAAGTCCTTGCCATTCCAAGAGCTTGAAGGCGTCCTCTAAGGTGGCCGTAAACAGTTTCGGAGAAATGACGTCTCCCTGCCTTACTCCTCTTTTTATGGGGATCGCCTTCGTGCACTGCCTCTGTACTCGGACTGACATGGTGGCGTTATTATACAAGCACTTCAACACTTCAATGTACCGATAGTCAATGCGGCATCGCTGGAGAGATCTAAGAACCGCCCAAGTCTCGATCGAATCGAAGGCTTTCTCATAGTCCACAAACGCCAAGCATAGTGGCCGATTATACTCCTCGGTCTTCTGTATAATCTGCCGCAGCGTATGTATGTGGTCTATGGTACTAAAGCCTTTCCGGAAACCGGCTTGTTCGGGAGGCTGGAAGTCATCAAGCCTGCGTTCGAGACGATTCGTGATGACTCTCGAAAACAACTTATAAACATGGCTCAGCAGTGTGATGGGCCTATAATTCTTCAGTAAAGTGTTATCACCTTTCTTGAAAAAGAGTACCACCACACCCCTGTTCCACGCTTCCGGCGTTTTTCCTTCGAGCAAGACGGAATTAAACAGCCTTTGAAGGACTTTAAGTACCGGCGATCCGCCCGCTTTCAGAAGCTCTGCGGTAATTCCGTCTTCACCCGGCGCTTTGTTGTTTTTAAGGTGTTTGAGAGCCATCCCAATCTCGTACAGGCTGATGTCCGGGATATCTTCAGTGTAGTGTCGGGTTAGCTTGGCTCTTGGGTCTTTTACCAAGTCAACAACAGGTTCAGCTACTGAGGTATACAACTGCCCATAGAACCTCTCTATCTCCCTGAGCACCTGTGACCTATTCGACGTTACGTTTCCGTCCTCCGTCTTCAGCTTCGTCAACTGGCTTTGCCCAATAGACGCGTCTCTTGCAAACACTTTGGAGCCCTTGTTCTGCTCTATGGTCTCCTCAATACGTCTTGTATTGAAGGACCGTAAATCGTGTCGAAAGGACTTCAATATCTGTCCATTGAGCTGCCTATAGGACTTAGCATCATCGGAGGTTTGGAGTGTCATGGTACGTCGCTCAGCCATAAGGTTTCGGGTGTAGTCAGATAGCTTTTGAGGCCTATTTTTACGGTGGGGCTTAAAATGCTTGGACCCGACCGTATGGACAGTCTCTACCAACCTATTGTTGATTTCGTCCACTGATGCGCTGCTGTCTAGCAATTCGAAGCGGTTTGACAATTCGAGTTGAAAGTTCTCGGGGTTTTGGATATGTGCATTAGAAGGTCGGAGCGTAGACTTCATCAGATGCGATCTTTCCATTTTGACATTAATATTTAATGTGCCTCTGACCATTCGGTGATCACTGCCGGTTTTTACCCTGTGAATCACGGTGACATCATTAAATATTTGTCGCTTGGTGCTCATGATGAAGTCTATCTCATTTTTTGTGGAACCATCAGGGCTCATCCAGGTCCATTTCCTATGAGGCGGCTTCCGGAAAAAAGAGTTCATCATAAAGAGTCCCTCCTTCTCCAGATATTCGGCCAGCCTCTGACCCCTGGGGTTGCGTTGCCCATATCCAAATTGCCCCACTCTCAATTCATCATCGCCCCGTTTGCCCAGCCGCGCATTGAAGTCACCCATAACCACTGTAAAGTGTGCTTTGGAAGTATGTATGGCTCTACTAATGTCCTCATACATTACTTCGACGTCATCATCTGAGTATGCCGAGGTCGGTGCGTAGACCTGTATGACCTTCAGCGAATATCTTTTGGATATTCTGAGTATCAGGTACGCTACCCTGCTCGACACACTAGTGATGGACACAACGTTGTCTATGAGTGACTTGTGGACGATAAATCCGACACCACCTTGGGACTGCTGTTCGCCCTCCCGGTAGTAAAACAAGTTGCCGGATTTTAAGGTTATCGTGTCCTCGCCCTTTCTTCGGACCTCCGATAAACCAACAATATTCAACCGCAACTTGTTTATCTCTTCCTCCAGCTCAACAAGCTTCTCATCTGTCCTTAACGTGCGTGCGTTGTATGTCACCAGGGCCAATTTTCGGTGTTGGTGGTAGCCGAATCTCTGCCGGAGATTCTTAGCACCCCTTGTCCTGTCGTTACCATGGCTGCTACCGTGGCCAGGACGAACAGGACCGCCGGGGACTAGGGGCCTGGTTTTCTTACATTCTTCCATAATTGGGGGTGTTTGCCATACTCGCCACGCTTGGCAGGCGGGTTGGCGAGCGCAGTTATTGGTCGTCGAAGTGCTAAGGGAACGCTGCTGCCCATTCCCTAGTTTTCCCTTAGTCGCCTTGTACGACACCCGATGGGATGAGATGGGTTGGTCCTATTCTAAGCCGGGAACCACGCGGCATATATAGTATATCATCATCATCATCATCATCATCTCAGCCTATACTTGTCCACTGCTGAACATAGGCCTCCCCAATCGCTTTCCAGCGTAACCGGTCCGATGCCACCTGCATCCAACGACTTCCTGCGATTTTCACAAGATCGTCGGTCCATCTGGCAGGCGGTCGTCCCACACTGCGCTTGCCAATACGTGGTCTCCACTCTAGAATCTTTCTGCCCCAACGCCCGTCCGATCTACGCGCTATGTGGCCCGCCCATTGCCACTTCAGCTTGCTAATCTTAACGGCTATGTCGGTGACCTTGGTTCTTCTACGAATCTCCTCATTCCTGATTCGATCGCGTAGAGAAACGCCGAGCATAGCTCTCTCCATAGCTCGCTGAGCAACTCTGAGCTTTTTTATGAGACCTATAGTAAGAGACCACGTCTCTGATCCATATATCATCACTGGTAACACACACTGACTAAAAACTTTAGTCTTAAGGCACTGAGGTATTTTGGATGAGAAGATGTTGCGCAGTTTCCCGAACGCTGCCCAGCCGAGTTGGATTCGTCGATTGACCTCTCTCTCAAAGTTGGACCTACCTAACCGGACTACCTGTCCCAGGTAAATGTATTCGTCGACAACTTCAAGAGTAGAGTTCCCAACGGTGAGTGCGGTGGGTACGACATGGACGTTACACATTATTTTCGTTTTGTCCATGTTCATTTTAAGACCCACTTGTTGAGATACTCTGTTGAGGTCACCGAGCATTCGTCCTAGATCTTCCAGCGACTCCGCCACGACCACAATGTCGTCGGCAAATCGAAGGTGAGTGATGTATTCGCCATTGATGTTGATGCCAAGTCCTTGCCATTCCAAGAGCTTGAAGGCGTCCTCTAAGGTGGCCGTAAACAGTTTCGGAGAAATGACGTCTCCCTGCCTTACTCCTCTTTTTATGGGGATCGCCTTCGTGCAATGCCCCTGTACTCGGACTGACATGGTGGCGTTATTATACAAGCACTTCAACACTTCAATGTACCGATAGTCAATGCGGCATCGCTGGAGAGATCTAAGAACCGCCCAAGTCTCGATCGAATCGAAGGCTTTCTCATAGTCCACAAACGCCAAGCATAGTGGCCGATTATACTCCTCGGTCTTCTGTATAATCTGCCGCAGCGTATGTATGTGGTCTATGGTACTAAAGCCTTTCCGGAAACCGGCTTGTTCGGGAGGCTGGAAGTCATCAAGCCTGCGTTCGAGACGATTCGTGATGACTCTCGAAAACAACTTATAAACATGGCTCAGCAGTGTGATGGGCCTATAATTCTTCAGTAAAGTGTTATCACCTTTCTTGAAAAAGAGTACCACCACACCCCTGTTCCACGCTTCCGGCGTTTTTCCTTCGAGAAAGACGGAATTAAACAGCCTCTGAAGGACTTTAAGTACCGGCGATCCGCCCGCTTTCAGAAGCTCTGCGGTAATTCCGTCTTCACCCGGCGCTTTGTTGTTTTTAAGGTGTTTGAGAGCCATCCTAATCTCGTACAGGCTGATGTCCGGGATATCTTCAGTGTAGTGTCGGGTTAGCTTGGCTCTTGGGTCTTTTACCAAGTCAACAACAGGTTCAGCTACTGAGGTATACAACTGCCCATAGAACCTCTCTATCTCCCTGAGCACCTCTGACCTATTCGACGTTACGTTTCCGTCCTCCGTCTTCAGCTTCGTCAACTGGCTTTGCCCAATAGACGCGTCTCTTGCAAACACTTTGGAGCCCTTGTTCTGCTCTATGGTCTCCTCAATACGTCTTGTATTGAAGGACCGTAAATCGTGTCGCAAGGACTTCAATATCTGTCCATTGAGCTGCCTATAGGACTTAGCATCATCGGAGGTTTGGAGTGTCATGGTACGTCGCTCAGCCATAAGGTTTCGGGTGTAGTCAGATAGCTTTTGAGGTCTATTTTTACGGTGGGGCTTAAAATGCTTGGACCCGACCGTATGGACAGTCTCTACCAACCTATTGTTGATTTCGTCCACTGATGCGCTGCTGTCTAGCAATTCGAAGCGGTTTGACAATTCGAGTTGAAAGTTCTCGGGGTTTTGGATATGTGCATTAGAAGGTCGGTGCGTAGACTTCATCAGACGCGATCTTTCCATTTTGACATTAATATTTAATGTGCCATATAGTATATATGAATAATTATATATAATAGTATATACATACATATATAAATATATGATTCATGATGAAAGGAAATGCTCTTTAATTTTCCTCTTGAATACGTCCAGTGAGACGCTATCGCGTATAGAGTGTGGAAATGAGTTCCACAGCTGCACCCCGCGAACAGTGAAAGAACCATTATAAAGGCTAGAAGTGTGACGGCGAGTACGGAGAAGAAGAGAAGAAGATGTACGGCAGGGCTTACCCCTGGGGACTAAATATTCAAAGCATTCCCTTAGATAAGATGGTGAATTAGGATTGTAAAGAAGAGAATAGAGGAGTGAAAGAATATGCGTATCTCGACGACTTCGAATAGGCAACCACTTTAACTGCGCCCGAAATTCAGAGACATGATGGTACTTTCGGAGCCCGAAAATAAAGCGGATGCACAAGTTCTGAAGCCGTTCGAGTTTATTGAGAAGCTCCTCCGTTGCGTCCAAGAAACAAACATCAGCATAGTCCAGAAGGGGAAGGAGAAGAGATTGAGCAAGAGTTATTTTAGTATGAAAGGTCAGGAACTTCTGGAGTCGCTTGAGAGACTGGAAGGAGCAATAAATCCTTCTGCTTACTTCTGCAATGTGAACATTCCACGAAAGATGGCAGTCGATATAGACACCTAGAGTTTTAGCACTTGTGGAATAGGCTATAGGAACTGAGTCGTAGAGTACCGGTGAAAGAGCATTTTGATCTAAGAGATTGAAGTAGTATCTGCTACCAATAATGAGAGCTTGTGACTTTGTGGGATTTATTAGTAGGCCAAAAGATATAGCCCACTCGTTAATTTTTATAAGATCATTATTGATAGCATCAACAGCTTCGGGAAGCTCATCTATTTTGAAATGACTATAAAGTTGCAAGTCGTCTGCTTAGAGTTGATAGTATGAAGGTAAAATTTTAGTGATAGCGTTAATAAAAACCGAGAAAAGAAGAGGGGAAAGGACACTACCTTGGGGTACGCCCGCAGTCAGATCACACCAGTTAGAGGAGACCTCATCGTAACGGACCGACTGCGACCGACCCCGAAGATAAGAATGAAACCATTTGATCACAGAAGAAGATAGATTAAGACAGGATAAGATATAGATAATATGTGAAATAAAACTATTTTACGGATTTTATCGCGGTTTATTTTTTGATTTTTAGTTCCCGACGTTTCGAGTGCTTTGCAGCACCCATGGCCCCGGAGGGACTGAGGTGTTAGACGTCCAAAAGGCATAGTTGTTCCGGGGTACCCTCAAACTTCTTAATTATTTTTATTGTTGTTGGTCCGATCTACGCAGAATGAGCTCACGGTGTCTTGAGGTCTTGCAGTGTTATGCTTGGTTTTGGATTTGATTATATTAATTACCGGATCCCAAGACGATGGAAGCACCCAGCCATCTTCTCTATTGAAATTAGGATGTTTTTTAATTTCAATAGCCTTGCGAACCATCCTTGGTAGGAATCGGTGTTCTTTCACGAGGATTTGTGGTCTATCAAATCTGATGTTATGGCGGGTGCGGTCAAGGACATGTTCACAGACTGCAGACTTCTTTGAGCGACGGTGTTTTAGGTCAGCTATGTGTTCTTTAACCCGAGTTTTTACCGGTCTTTTTGTTTGTCCTATATAAGAGAGACCACATTCACAATCAAGCTTGTATACTCCTGCATCTTGTAGAGGGTTCTGACACTTGACAGATGGTAAAAATTGACTGATCTTCTTCGGCGGCTTATAAAATGTTTTAATTGAAGCACGCTTCAAGATGTAGCCAATCTTGTCCGTGACTCCTCTCATGTAAGGTAGTACTGCAGGGAGACGCTCGTCTGTGGCTGGTTTCACTCGGTCACTGTGACGTTGGCGTGGGACTCGAAGCTTATTGTCGTGAAGGACTTGCTTGACATGTTGAAGCTCGGCAGCCAGATGTTTCTTGTCACAGATCCCTTGTGCTCTCTGAAACAAAGATTTACCCACGGTAGCTAACTGTGTTGAATGGTGGTGAGATTCACCGTTTAAGTACCTATCAGTATGGGTCTTTTTTCTATAAACCGTATGGCTTAAGGTGTTGTTGGGGTTACGGATTACTAACACATCTAGGAAAGCTAGCGAGTTGTTTGCCTCTGACTCCATTGTAAACTGAATTTTAGGGTTAATGGAGTTAAGATGATGTAGGAATACATCGATTTTGTCAGATGGTAATATTGTGAAAGTATCATCTACGTACCGCTTGTAGAAACTTGGCTTTACAGGTGAGGTATGAAGGGCTGTCATCTCAAAGTCTTCCATGAATATACCAACCTACAGATTGGCTCAGCACGTAGCGAAAGTGCTCTCGCCACTCAAAGGACACACAAGAGCACATGTTAAGGATTCATACCATTTTGTTAGTGAGATCAACGCCCCACATTGCCCGATATCTCTGGCGATACGTGTCGCGGGACATTTATCCCCTAATAAATAAGAGTCTAAACAAAATATGGAGGACATAGGCAGCGGGACAAGCCGACGTGCGACGGGACAACTTCACCCGTCATTTCAAGTGACACGTGTGGCGAGACTTGGGCGAGACATTTATCCCCGTATATAAACAACTCAAACAATTGCAACTGACGCTTTTTATATACATGCAATTCGCAATTGCATTATAAAACTATATTCACATTCAGAACAATAACTGTCGCGCGCACTCCGCCAGGCCTCATAAATATCCGTCCTACAAAGCGGCTTCACGTGAAGCTAGACTTCCAAATCGTATACCGGAAGGCTTAAAGTCCAATTTTACAGAGTACATTCGGTCTAGTTAAATTATAGTATAACATTGCAGCTATATTCGTTGTACAGTAAATAATCCTATGCCTTAGGTTTGCTGATGCGAGAATGAAAATGAATGTTTTTTCGTGTAAATTAGGCGATATGAACTAATTGCGTGGTTGTTCGTATTCAATATATTTACTGGCGGACTTTAATAACTTATTGCCACGTTTATTACACCTTTCTTGTGCCGTAGACCTACTTCCGATGAAATCTATGAGTATTGGTTTTAGTGGTGTTATTGTTTTAAGCCAATAACGTTTTTGATAGCTGGGCCGTGACGATACACATTTCGTATTAATTATACTAAAATAATGTGTAAACATACAAAAAGGTGTACGCAAGCTGTAACATAATAAACGCAAGACCTGAAAATAGTTTGTTCTAAATCGGTAACTGCTTTGATTCCAACTATTTTTAATGTATCTTAATTTTATTTTAAATTTTCTAAAAATGCTAATACTCTTTCCGTGCGCTATAACAAACAATTTTTTTCTTGATTCATAGCATAAAGGAGATTTCAAATGCATTCCTAAAACATATTTCTCAAAACGCATACATACACGTACAAGTTTCATTGTTAATAGGGGTATAAAAGTGCTTAAAAAAAGGGTACAAACCTTTAAATTTGGAAATTTAATTTTCGTTTTGAATTTATGAAGCAATTCTCTAATCGGGGTGTCTGAGGTCTTGCGTTTATTATGTTATACCTTATAGATAATTACACCCATATTTCTTGCAAAAGTCTGCTTACCGAGTCGTTTAAATTTTCACCAATACCGAACCAACCTATTGCTATTTTACTGGCCAGTCTGGATGACCACTCAGAATTTTTCAATAAATAACCTGAATATATTTTTTTCTGAGGATTCAAACCCTGGTCCTCGTGATCTCCAGTCCCACTATTCACCTCTAAATCAAAAATATATCTATAAAATTAATTATAACATAAATAAAATTAAAATTGGTAGGGACCTATAAAATAATTGAAACCTAATAATTCCTTTTTAAGACGCTTTTATTAGCTTGACTGTGTAACGGAATGTTTCAACGTAATTTTCACCAACTTCAAGGCGTCCGAATCAAGGCGTGCCCACACACACACACACACACTCACACACAAAATACAATAATTTTATATAATAATATCAGCCTATACTGCCCACTGCTGGGCAAAGGCCTTCTCTCACAAATTGAGGTGAGAGAGATGAGGTCATACTCCACCACGCGGACCCAGTGCGGATTGGTGGAGAATAAATAATTTTATATTTTGGTCTAATATCCTGACCAGGGTCACCAGGATAAAAAAATATTAATTTTACAGGACAAGTATACGAGGAGGGATCAAAAAGTAGTGAGAATGAGATAGAATATAATGACTACTGATAACTTAATAATTTATTTTTCTACATAGTTGCCGAGTCTCTCTACACACCGAGTCCAGCGCTTTTCCAAGGCTTCAATCCCTTTCACAAAAAAGTTTTGTCTTGGTCCTGCAAAAAGCTCTCCACGGCATCCATCACCTCGTTATCGTCTTCGTACCTGTTTCCCCTTAACTGTTTTTCCAATTTGGGGAACAGATAAAAATCGCTAGCCGCCAGATCTGGTGAATAAGGGGGGTGGTCAACCAATTCGAAGCCAGCTTGCTGAACGGCAGCCATCGCAACTGCCGACCTGTGTGCGGGTGCGTTGTCGTGATGAAACAGCACGCCCCTTCGAAGTTTCCCTCTCCTTTTCTCTTTGATGGCATTCCTCAACTTGGGAATAAAAGCTGCATAATATTGGGCTGCAATAGTGGTTCCACGCTCCAGGTAATCAATCAACAATATTCCTTCTGAGTCCCAAAATATTGAGGCCATAACCTTGCCAGCCAATGCCACGACACGAAACTTCTTCGGGGTCGGTGATGATGGCCGTTTCCATTGCGAAGATTGCTGTTTTGTCTCGGGATCAAAATGATGGACCCATGTTTCGTCCATTGTTACGAACCGAGACAAAAAGTTTTCAGAATCTTCTTGAAACTTGTCCAACAATATCTTCGAAATGTCAAGTCGATTTGGTTTCTGACTGTCGGTTAACATTCTCGGCACCCATCTTGCGGAGACTTTTCTCATATTCAAAGATTGTTTCAATATGGATTGAATACTTCCATATGAAGTGCCCGTTTCTTGAATTAAGTATCGGATGGTAACTCTTCGATCGCTCAATACAATTTTCTCGACTTTCGCAACATTTTCTTGGGTGACTGACGTCGATGGACGGCCGCATCGATGTTAGTCTTCCGTGCTCGTTCTCCCTACTCGAAATTGAGAAGCCCACCTTGCGACAGTGGAATACGGCGGAGCAGACTCTCCTAATGTTGCCTCCAAATCGCAATGAATCTCTTGCGTCGTTAACTTTTTTAAACAGAGGTATTTAATAACGGCTCGCACTTCGTTTTTCTCCATTTTCGAGAACAAATTCCGCCACGAAGCAAACAAATGACTAAATTCAGAAAAAAACAAAAGAGAATCGAAGATTTTTTTTTTATTAATATTACAAATATGTATCTGAGCTATGCCAGCCAGGATTTTTTTTTACCAAGGAGTATGTCGTTCTCACTACTTTTTGATCCCTCCTAGTATACCATCTATGTTGCTTTGAGCCTGAAAATAAGTAAATAAATTATAGATTTGCCACAATAAAATCAATTGAACAAACTTTTCATACTTAAACATTATTTTCTCTTTTTTAGTTCGGCTTGCTATTAAAGCGTGCTTTTTTTTAGTTTTTTTAAACTACAATTTAATAACCTCTCAATTCGTAAACGATAAAGCCAAATAATATAAAAATAACTAGAATTGACCTCCTCCTTTTACTTATTTTTTCAGACGCGAAACCGAGCGACGACCGACGTAGGGGCGCATCGCACACAACATTATGAAGTAATTATAGCGCGGCTCAGAGGCCTTCGCACGAATAATTTGTGGTTATTGTAACGTTGTCAAAAAGCGTCTTGTAACGGTCATCTTTATTCAGGAAATTTGTAGAGTGAAAAGGATGGCATTCAACTAGATAGCATTAAGCTAACATTAATCTGTTTGTGCTAAGCCTTCAGAGCGGACAGCGGGCAATTACGCGCCGGCTTATGACTTATAATAAATATTTATTGTTCATTGTGCGCCCTTCGCGGCTGCCGACGGTTAATTGTGTTACTGCGTTGACACTCATTTGTGTTGAAAAGTGCACGAGTTTTGATCCCTACTCGTAATTGGGTAACATTAAATTACCCTGAGGTACCTGACGTGGTTTTAATTACTATCCCAGCCGAACACAGTAGTAACAAAGTTTAATTTGGACGGCTTTCGATGGTATAAAAATAAACTTCTGCCTGTGTTTGTGTGCTTTTAAATATTCTCAGTTAAAATAACTTAGGTTTTCTTCTTTTGATTAACCTATCAAATTTCTTCATCTTTGCAATATAATAATAATAATATCAGCCTATACTGACCCACTACTGGGCAAAGGCCTTCTGTCACAAATCGGGTTGAGAGAGATTAGGTCATACTCTACCATGCGGACACAATGCGGATGGGTTGGTGGAGGCGGGTTTGTGGCCACGTGCTATTGGAACTTATCAAGCCGCCTATAAGGCTTCCAACTCGTCTTAACGATTACCACATTAAGTGGTAACCGGTACCAACGGCTTAACGTGCCTTCTGAAGCACGGTGATGCTCGAACCTTGGTGATCAGTAAGAACACCGGGGTCACACAGCGCTACGAGCTAATATCTGTTCATTAGTATAAACAACATCTGAAACCACTTGGAAAAATTTAAATTAAGATCTAAATTTATAACAATTACATTATGAGTAACTAGGACGCAAAAAATGTAAGAAAGTAGTCCTGTATACCAGGCATCTTTCTAAATTTAAATACATACGTTTAAATATATTAAAAATGTAGGCTTTACACGTATCATTACATACACCGTTAAATATACTCCGGTTCGTTTGAGCCGCGCAAATAAACCCAATGACCGAAACCAGGTATAAAAATACGTCGGATTTATCGCGGGCCTCTCGCTGCGGTCTCGCCAAAAATATAAATTCCGAAAAGCCGGCGCAGCACGCAATAAGTTGAAACGGAAATTTGCGCGAGGCCAATCTCGCAGCGCCCCCTCCTCCGCCCCGCAATGACGAGACGAACACAAATAAAAACTGCCCGCGGCTGGAATATACCGGCTGTAACCGCTTTTTAGGAGTTTCATGAACCAAAACGCGCCGGATACGAAACGATCAGTGACGTTTTATTTTGGGACAAGTTATACTCGTACAAAAAATTGCTTAAACGTAACCTGTGGTAACTGACGCATATATCCGGCAGCAGATTCAAATTTACAGACAAAAATTCTTAAAGTGATTGAGGCTTGAATTGCATTTAAATATTGTTGTTCTTTTCATCAGTTAAATATCATCAAAAGCATCACTCTCATCGCGGGTTACTTTTTTATTTTATTAGTAGACCAATCTATCTATATCAATATGCCGGATCCATTGCGGAGTAGGCATATCTCATAGATGATTACAATAAAAATAAAACTGCAATCAATATGGCCCCGTTCTAAGCAGCTTTTATATAATTATAGTATCTTTGCCTTTGAACTAATAAGAAGAAGAAAAAATTGAAATTGTTTAATAAAATAGCGACGGTATAATTTTTGCGTTTCCGAAACAGGATGGCACACTGGAACGTGTGGCTGTGGACTACGCGCAGCTAAATATAAGCCACCTAATCGACCTAGAAAAAGCTTCTTAGGCAATATCGGCGAATAAGTAACGTGTCTACGTTTACACATCATTAGAAATGGCCCTAGTTTTATTTCGCCTACGGATTTATTTATTACTTTACAGAACACTTTCGGGAACGCCACAATAGAAGTAATACGTATTGGTTTCTTAATATATTTGTTGTCATAAAGGAAATTTATCGTATTGTTGGGCTATTAGGGGCGATGTATTCATTGAGAAAATAGTTTACTGGAAACCAAATATATTTTGTTACTTGGATTTTATGAAATTAGATTTCGGTTTATTTCAAAGTTAAGAGTGCATCTTTTATTGAGTTTTTAGTTTAAGTAGTCTTTTACTATTTTATTGCACCTAATACTAAAATCTTTAATATCCATTGTACTTTCAAGGGTGAATTATAAAATTTCTATAATATTAGCGGTGCCCGGCCATTTCTTAAAAGCAAATCGAAGTCATTTCAAGCACTAAATAGGAATTAACTTATAAACTGACTTACGACGTCCTGAGACTGCAACGTTGGTCTACTAGCGAATAATGTGTTAGGCGATTACGATCTCCTGGGCTCAAAACCTAGGTCGGCCTAATGTAGTTTTTCTATCAAACAAATCCCGGTATGAGTCCGGAGTCTTAAATATTGTGCCCAGTATATAGCAATAGGCTGACCCCCTATTACTGGGACCTATCATTATAGGCTAAAAGTAAAGTAAACTTGGAGGATATAGGCGTGACCGTGTGTGCTTAAAATAAGCAAAACTGACTTCAAACGAGATTAAAACAAACTTCTTCCTTACAATGACCAACAGAATGCAGGTAACTATAAATCATATATTATTTCAATATTCCAGTTAGCTGTCGCCACGACAAGCCATCGATATGATCCACGTCACCGGACGAAGAGCGATGATGCACTATAACCAGCACACAAGACCCATAATTAGACCTATGAAGGGAGAAATATTAATAGAGCACAGTTCTTGTTATGTTGGTTTATAAGTAATATGACTTTTTGACGTTTGCGCTTTTGAATAACGGTCGTTGTCAAAAAAACTCTCATACTTTTAACTTGAATTGTTGAATACTCACAGGACCGATTAGTCAAGGATTCATTCCCCGCATGAGCCAATATTTATGATATACTCTAGTATTATTGGGTCTGCTTATTTTCGCGTGAAATTTGTTTTTGTGAACGGAGTGGGGGGAAGCAACAAAAATTCACCTGTTTTATATGTGATTTACATTGCATTGTCAAAGATTATGCACAAGAGAAGGTGAGGATACGACATAACTCAGGACTCTTGATAACACTTTAGCATCATTTTCAGTAGACTGAAATCAGATCAACGTTTGTATTTCCGACCGATGCTCCTTTAAGCAGAAGGTACCAAGTTTATAATAAACATATAAAAGTGTTTATTTTTTATGTTATTAGGTTGAAGTAAATTCAGTTGAAACATCTCTCATGGTCCCTGAGTCTTAATGAACCCAGCGGGTAAATTACAGCAACGAAGCAAACGCGAACAAAGAGTCAAATAAACATTTTTTTCTTTAATTTTGTCAAATAGCATGATAATAGCTCAGCGCATAAAAGAGGCACAGAATTACGTCGACCGCTTACGATAAAATATAAAACACATCTATAGGGTTCATTCTTTATGTTGTATTGCAGCCAACCAGTGTTTCTTTCTCTATCTTATATTTTCACGTCAGATCTCTTGCGGGGTAGGCAGAGTACAAAGTCGAAACAGGTTCTGTCGTTACAGATCTCTATGGCTTTTTCCACTCTCATAATTCTCATACACGCTCGCCAGTTACAAAGACTCTTGACTTCTCCTTCAGATAAGACTCTGTCTATTTGGTCATGGTAAGATAGTCTTTTGTATGTATTACCACATGCCACATTTAATAAATAGACTATTAATAGCCTTACAAGAACAACTTATTATGCATAGATGGCGCTGAATATACCCCGGAACCCTTCACAATCAGTCATAGAAACCAAGAACATCTAATATTTTATCACTAAAAAAGATTTAATTTATTTTATATAAGTACATAATCCATAACTTTTTTTACGATTTAATATCACTTACGTGGATATCCACCGGACCCTCTTCAGCCCAACGACGACACTGCAGGCCATGGCGCCCGTGCTCTAGATGGTGTATTGGGAACGAGTCACGATAATGTATAGCGCCATTGTGGTTTGTGATATTGAATATCTTATTTATGGAAGAACCTTAGAACCTTGTAAATTTTAGCGTAAAGAGTATTGTGTGGGAGTTGCTTCGTTATACCAAAACTCGATATTTTATTCGGTCGTGAAAGCTAAATTGAAATAAAACGTGACTCGTTATTTCATAGCGTTTTAGACTGTTTGTTGTGTGTATAAATGTAATATCTGAGTTGTAATGCGTCTGGCCACAGGGAGTGCGTAGGCGCCGTATAATGAGCATTAACAAGCCAGTTGCGGTGACAATGCGCAGTTTGAAAGTACCTACCTATATAATTGTAAAACACATACAGAAACGAGACGAACTGTGAGAATGGAGGAAGCCAGAAAGGTGTCCAACAGGTTATTTCCTTACAAGGAAAGAACCCGTTGAAACTCTGTAGTCTCTGCCTACCTAGATAGAGATAGACATACAGAAACTGCCTCGTTAGTCTAGTGGCGAATCACCTGCGTGGTGAGCACAAAGTCTTGTATTCAAACTCTAGATCGGACAAAATGTAGTTTCCCACCGAAAAGTTCCAGTATCAGTCCGGAGTCTGGAATTCCGCCCGGTATATAGGAAAAGGCTCGCCCCCAATTCACTATACATTTATTCCAGGCAAGAAACACCCATAGAATCAACATTAGAATTGTCACAACTAAATTAAATAATAATAATAAAATAGTTTCATTACATATTCGAAAGTCAACACCCTGAGTTGAGCCCTTTCAATACTTTCTTTTAGCCATTGGTACAGCGACATGTCTGCTGGCACAATGCCGGATAAAAGGGCAATCTAGCCTACCCGCGATCATTGCCAGGACTGTGTTAGAGCTGGCCCGTACTCTGCGCATCAAAGACGCGGCGCGCTTTCGCATGGTTGCATGAAAACAGTCGGTGTGCGCCTCCGCAAACATGCCCGATGCGCTGCAACACCGAGGCAGCCCCACCACCGCCCTAAAAGCGTTATTGTACTGGACGCGGAGGGCGCTATAACTCCGTTTATTGTAATCAGCCCACAGACTGCAAGTGTAAAGCGATGTACAGTACGCTCTGAAGAGCGTAACTTTTACTTCTCTCGAGCAACGTGCAAATCTGCGGGCGATCATATTTGCCCTTACTGATATTGCCCTCCGCTCCCATTCCATGTCAAATTGGTCGTTGAGGTCGGCAGTGAGTACATGTCCTAGATATTTGAACTGGTTAACCCTTTCTAAGTTGACACCGTAGAGCTTTATAGGCGGTATCGTCCCAGGACATTTTATACCATCGGCCTCAAAGACCATAAATTTACTCTTTTTAACATTATACAATAATCCGTGGCCACAGGTATATGCCTCGCATGTATTTATCAGCTTTCTTAGGCCACAAACCGATGCGCTCATCAACACCATGTCGTCTGCATAACTTAGATTACTGTCACATATACCGTAGATGTGGCAGCCGACATGTTGATTGCTGAGCGATATGACCAGATTGTTACTGTACAAATTAAACAGTTCCTGTGGCACGTCTATACTCCTCAACTTGTCCCATAGTAGGGCATAACTTACAAGGTCAAAGGCTTTAGACAAATCGAGGAAACACGCATACACAGGCGTTTTGCGATGTGTGTAGTATTTAACGGTATGCTTAAGACACAGTATAGCGCTTTCAATCGATAGCCTAGGACGAAACCTGAACTGGTTGTCATGCAGTGATATGAATTTATTTAACTGTGTGTTAAGCAAACCGTCAAACACCTTAGCGATAACGGTGGCAAGGAAAATGGGCCTGTAGTTACTCTTATCGGTAAGGTGACCAGTTTTATTCATCACTACAGGCACTACCACCGTTTTCATGAAATCGGCGGGCAAGTAGGAATGACTCACACACAGCGAGTAAAACATAGCCAACACCCTTGTGATGTGAGGTCCAGCATGCTGCAGGTGCTCAATACCGAGTCCCGGAGCCTTGAGGAGCTTGCCGGAGCTTGCCTTTCGAACATGGGACCTAACATCGTCGGTAATCAGTGGGTGTACACACTACACCTCTGCCACCCCCGCTTAGCGTACTTATTGGCGTGACAGTGTTTATTAACATCATCAATCAGCCTGTTTCTACCCACTGCTAAGTGTAGGCCTCCACTATGTAATGTAGCGGTAACTTGTTAAAATGATTCGCTAAAAGCAATTATCTTTCTCAAGGTGTGAGCGACACACAAATTGTTGATTATTGTTGATGATTTCTTTAACTGGAGAAAAATGCAACAACTTCAATAACTGTTTCTACATAAAACATTCGTATAATACACAGTATCACATACAAAACCTCTTTATTCACTAACAATAAAAACATCCGTATTAACAAAAACGGATACAATTTTGATACTTCCCAACAACGGCGTGCCGGGTCCATCTGCCAAATGTTTGTAAACCTTTATGACAGCAATCCTTCTACCCACGATAATAATACGGCAGCACACTGAACATTCAACTCTACTGCTTTCAAAACAAGGGTGTAGTGAAGCTCCGAGATATGCTTGCAGTTGGCTTGGTCCAGAGTGCTAGATTATCCGTGGATTATCGATGTATGATGACGTCATAGAATGTGTTCCTAGTATATGATAGCTTGATGCAACTAAGGAAATGTATGCTATGATGGTGACATTTGTCAATATGTGATGTTAGTCACATCGAAACCTACATTTTGCTAAGTCGGTTTCTATTAAAAAGTATCGCTTCAGTACTTCAACACATCACGTATCATTGCTACAGTTTTCAGGTAAAATAGACTCCCAACCTTTTTTTAATATCCTTTATTTTCCTAGTGACACTCACTACCCTTGCGCTAGCCTATCGGTAACAATCGGAAATGTAAAGCACCATTGAGCGTGGTTAAACCTAAGATGGGTGATCGCTTGTTGTCTACGATGAGGTCATTTCATGTTTTGAAGGATAGATAAATGAAAATAGTTCTTTCAATGGTTTGATTAGTAGTAAGCAGTACTACTAATCAAACCATTGAAAGAACTATTTTCCTAAATCCCAACACTTGTAGTTAGTTTCAGATGAACAATACGGTTTTAAAAGTTTTATAAGAAGCATCGGATAACACGACATTATTCCATCCACGTACGCGCTGACGTCCATGTGGTGAATCAGTGGTAAATTGATAAATTCGGTCCGTTTTTTATTCAAATTAGGATCTCACACTCGAACCCATAATTGTTGAAAAACTAGAGACATCTCGTATTTTCAAGTATAAGTCCTTGTAAGTCAATAAAACAGTTTCTTGAGGTGTCAGTCAAAGCATAGTTAAATTTGAACTGTCTAAGCAGTCGTAAAGTTAGCTCATTTGGTAAGACGTTGCGGTGGTCGTACTGAGAACTCGAGTTTGTATCGCGCCGGCCTGCAGAGATTTTTTGTGGTTTGAACTTCGTACCAAAATTTATAATTTTAATGACGAAGTGTGGTGCCTGCGGAAAGCGAAAGATATCGGCGGCAGGTGCCGCTACCTGTACCATCTGTCCGGGTACGTTATTTAGAGCATGTTTGGCGATCCCTGATGGTCAAGGGATTGGACTTGCCCGGAATGTAAAAAGAAACTGCGAAAAGGTGATAACAGCAGTACTCCTGTAAAAGGAGTCTGTGGCTACACTGGGCATGATGAAGTTGGCCTGCCCAGTTCTGTGAGTGTGTCTGAGCCAGTCCTTCAGTCACACAATTGCCACGCGGCCGACGGCGCGGAGATCCGTGAAATGCGCCGCGAGCTTGCGTCATATATGACTGGGATTCGAGACTTCCAAAGGGAACTTAACGACTTCCGTGCGTCCATAGCGTCAATCCGCGAGCGCCTAGGTGGCCTTGACAGTAGACTAGACGCTGTTGAGCTAAAGCAAGCCGCAATGACGGCCACCCCGGAGGTAGCGGAGCTAGAACGTACTGTAACCCAACTCCGGTCTGAAATTAACGAGAGGGACGCGCTGCTGTCAGATCTTGCTATAGGCCATCTGCCAGAAGTCAAGCCAAAGAGAATATAATCACAACGGTTTAGTAGCAGCCAACTCCACAAATGTGGATGTTAAAGGTCGCGGGATAACATGTGGAGCGTAGTCGCCCGACATTGCCCGATGTCTCTGACAACACGTGTCGCGGGATAGGATTTTTCTCCTAATCAATACGAGGCTAAACAAAATTTGGCGGAGACAGATAGCGGGACAAGACGTCGTGCGACATCGGGACCACTTCACCTGTCATTTCAAGTGACACGAGTGGCGAGACATTAATGCCCGTATATAAACAACTCAAACAAAAGCAACTGACGCTTTTTATGTACATGCAATTCGCAATTGCATTTTAAAACTATATTCACATTCAGAACAATCCTCCTCATCCGTCCTACAAAGCGGCTTCACGTGAAACTAAAATTTCAAATCGTATACCGGAACGCTTAGAGACCAATTTTACAGAGTACATTCGGTCTAGTTAAATTATAGTATAACATTGCAGCTATATTCGTTGTACAGTAAATAATCCTATGCCGTAGGTGACGTGAGAATGAAAGTAAATGTTTTATGGTATAAATTAGGCAATATGAACAAATTGCGCGGTTATTCGTATTTAATATATTTATTGGCGGACATTAATAAGTTATTGCCACGTTTATTGTATCTTTCATGTGCCGTCGACCTACTTCCGATGAAATCTATGAGTATTGGTTTTAGCGGTGTTATTGTTTTAAGCCAATAACGTTTTTGATAGCTGAGCCATTACGATACACATTTCATATCTATTATACTAATATAAACATACAAAATGTATATAGATAATTACACCCATATTTCTCGCAAAAGTCTGCTCACCGAGCCGTTTAAATTTTCACCAAAACCGAACTTAATCACTTAATAACTTTAAACTTATTACTTTCACTGGCATTTTTTTCGATAAATAACTTGAACATCATTTTTTCTGAGTCTTCCAACCCAGGTCTTCGTGATCGCCAGTTCCACGATTCACCTCAAAACCAAAAATATGTCTATAAAAAATAATTATTACATAATTAGCAGGTACCTATAAAAAAATTAAAACTTGTATAAACATATTCCCTTTTTTACACGCTTTTATTAGCTTGACCTTTAAGTTTCTATGTATCGAAATGTTTCAACGTAATTTCCTCCAAATTCAAGGCGTCCGATTAACTTAAAAATTAGTTCACGTATCAAGGACTACTAATATCCTGACCAGGATTAAGAGGATCAAAATATATTAATTTGACAGGCCAAGTCTATACCATCTCAGTGGTTTTGAGACTAAAAATAAGAAAATTTATTATAGATTTTTCACAATAAAATCAATTGAACGAACTCTTCATACTTAAACGTCATTTTCTCTTTTTTAGTTGGGCTTGCTATGTAAGCGTGCTTTTAAGTATTTTTAAACTACAGTTTATTTACTCCTTAATTCGTAAACGATTAGCCAAAGAATATAAAAATAACTAGAATTTAATCACCTCCTTTTACTTGTTTGTTCTGACGCGCAACCGAGCGGTCGTGACGTAGGGACGCATCGCACACAACATTATGAAGTAATTATAGCGCGACTCAGAGACCTTCGCACGAACCAATTGACGTTATCGAAACTTTGTCAAAAAAGCATGTTATCACGGTCATCATTATTTAGGAAATTTGTAGAGTGAAAAGCATGGCATTCAACTGTATAGCATTAAGCTAACGTTTATCTGTTCTTGCTAAGCCCTCAGAGCGAACAGCGGGCAATTACGCGCCGGCTTATGACTTATGATAAATATTTATTATTCATTGTGCGCGGCCCTTCGCGGCTGCCGACGGTTAATTGTGTTACTGCGTTGAAACTCATTTGAGTTGAAAAGTGCGCGAGTTTTGATCCCTACTCGTAATTGGGTAACATTTAATTACCCTAAGGTACCTAACGTGGTTTTAATTACTATCCCAGCCGAACACAGTAGTAACAAAGTTTAATTTGGACGACTTTCGATGGTATACAAATAAACTTCTGCCTGTATTTGTGTGCTTTTAAATATACTCATTTAAAATAGCTTAGGTTTTCTTCTTTTGATTAACGAAAAAGACAATTTAAGAGATAAACTATCCAATTTCATTCCGTCCTTCTTTTCAATATACTCGTATAATAATAATAATATCAGCCTATACTTTCCCACTACTCGGCATAGGCTTTCTCTCACAAATCGAGATGAGACAGATCTTTTTTTTTTTTTTTTGAAAAAAACGTAGCCCCGCACTAGGATTTATTCCTGTGTCGTGGGTGCGTTTACAAACATGAAAATTCACATACACAAATACCCAGACCGGAACAAATAATTGTGAATCACACAAAGATTTGTCCCGTGCGGGACTCGAACCCGCGACTATTAGACGCAGTGGGCATAGCGGCGTAAGCTCTTAACCACTGCGCTAAATCGTCCGTCGTAACGTCCGTCGTAGGTCGTACTCCAGCACGCGGACCCAGTGCGGTGCGGTGGAGGCAGGTTTGTGGCCACCTGCTGTTAGAACTTATCAAGCCACCTATAAGGCTTCCAACACGTCTTATCGACTACCACATTAAGTGGTAACCGGGACCAACGGTTTTACGTGCCTTTCGAACCACGGAGATGTTCGAATATGAAAATGCCACAAACGGTCACCCATCTCAGGTAAAACGAGTCGAACGCTGCTTAAACTTAGTGATCGGTAGGAACACCAGGGTTGCACAGCGCTTGGAATAAGTTTAACAAATATTGCGCGGCGTGTTTCTCGTATTTTTGATAAAGTAATAATATCCGTTACAACACATCTAATAAAACATGGAATATCTGTTCATTAGTATAAACAGCATCAGAAACAACTTGGAAAAAATATAAATTAAGTATATAAACTTATAACAATTACATTATGAATTACTAGGACGCAGAAAATTTAAGAAAGTAGTCCTGTATATTAAGCATATTTCTGGATTTGAAAACATTCGTTTTAATACATTAAAAATATAGGCTTTATACGTATCATTACATACACCGTTAAATATACTCCGGTTCGTTTGAGCCGCGTAAATAAGTCCAATGACCGAAACGAAGTATAAAAATACGTCGGAATTATCGCGAGCCTCTCGCTGCGGTCTCGCCAAAAATGTAAATTCCGAAAAGCCGGCGCAGCCCGCAATAAGTTGAAATGGAAAGTTTGTGCGAGGCCAATCTCGCAGCGCCCCCTCCTCTGCCCCGTATTAACGAGACGAACACAAATAAAAACTGCCCCCGGCCGGAACATACCGGCTGTAACCGCTTTTTAGGAGTTACACGAACCGGACCGCGCCGGATACGGAACGACCAGTGACGTTTCATTTTGAGACACGTTATACTCGTACAAAAAATAGCTTAAACGTACTCAGTGGTAACTGACGTCTATTCAGCATACTTCTGGCAGCAGAATGAAACTCACAAACAAAAATTTACAAAGTGACTGAGGCTTGAAATGCACTTCAATATTTTGGTCTTTTCATCAGTCAAATATCATCAAAAGCATCACTCTTATCGCGGGTTACTTTTTTATTTTATTAGTAGATCGATTTATCTGTATCAATATGCCGGATTCATTGCGAGGTAGGCATATTTCATAGATGATTACAATAAAATTAATGACTGCAATCCACATGGCCACGCTTTAGGTCGCTTCTATATGAGTATAGCATCTTTGCCTTTGAACTAATAAGAAGAAGAAAATAATGAAATTGTTTAATAAAATAGCGACGGTATAATTTTTGCGTTTCCGAAACAGGATGGCACACTGGAACGTGTGGCTATGGACTACGCGCAGCTAAATGCAAGCCACCTAATTGGCCAGCTTTTCTTAGACAATATCGGCGAATAAGTAACGTATCTACGTTTACGCATCATTGGAAACGGCCCTAGTTTTATTTCGCCGACGGATTTTTTTATTACTTTGCAGAACACTTTCGGGAACGCCGCAATGGAAGTAATACGTATTGGTTTCTTAATATATTTGTTGTCATAAAGGAGATTTATCGTATTGTTGGGCTATTAGGGACGATGTATTCATTGAGAAAATAGTTTACTGGAAAAGAAATATTTTTTGTTACTTGGACTTTATGAAATTGGATTTCGGTTTACGCCATAATTAAGAGTGTGTCTTTTATTAAGTTTTTAGTCAAAGTAAGTCTTTTTTCTTTTTTATTGTTCCTAAAACAATATTCTCTTAATATCCATTGTACTTCAAGGGTGAATTAAAAATAACTTAGGTCTCTTAATTAGGAGCACATTAGCATCATTTTTAGTTAATTAAATGAGATCAACATTTGTATTTCCGACTGAGTCTCCTATAAGCAGTAGGTACCACACGCTTATGGTAAACATTTAAAAGTGCTTATTATTTATGTTATATATGTATCTCTCATGGTCCCTGATTCTAAATGAACCCGGCGGGTAAATTACAGTAACGAAGCAAACGCGAACAAAGAGTCAAATAAACATTTGTTTTTACGTCATTACGTCGACCTTTTACGATAAAACATAAAACACGTCTATAGGGCTCATTCTTAATGTTATATTGCAGACAATCAGGTCCCATGCGGGGTAGACAGAGTACAAAGTTGGAACAGGTTCTTTCCTTACAGACCTCTATGGCTTTTTGCACTCTCATAATTCTCATACACGCTCGCCGGTTACGAAGACTCTTGACTTCTTCAGATAAGAATCGGTCTATTTGGTCATGGTAAGATAGTCTTTTTTATGTATTTCCACACGCCAGATTAAATAAATAGACAGCCATTAAAATTGAATAAACCGCAAAATTTTAAAATTTTGTGTCATGCATATCTACGCCTCCATCTGGCGCTGAATATACCCCGGAACCATTCACAATCAGCCATAGAAAAGAAGATCAAATATTTCATCCATAAAACATATTCAATTTATTTTATACTAGCAGTGTCTAGCGACATCGTACCCGGTCGACAACAGCGCCACGTACCGGGTCTATTGTTTATAGCCTATGTTACTTTTGGATAATGTAGCTTTTTAATGGTGAAAGAATCATTAAAATAGGTCGAGTAGTTTTTGAGTTTATTCGTTACAAATATACAAATCATTCCTCTTTATTATATTAGTGTAGATGAAGATTAGTACATGGAGAAAGATGTTATCCATATTTTTTTATCAATTTAATGTCATGTTAATATTTTTGCCACTAACGTGGATATCCACCGGACCCTTTTCAGCCAAACGATGACCACTGCAGGACATAGAGCCCGTGTTCTAGATGCAGAACTGATAGATGGTGTATTGGGAACAAGTCACAATATTTTATAGCGCCAATGTGGTTTGTGATATTGAATACTTTATTTAAGGAAGAAGCTTGTGAAATAAGAGCGTAAAGAGTATGTGGGAGTTGCTTCGTTATACGAGAACTCGATATTTTATTCGGTCGTGGAAGCTAAATTGGAATGAAACGTGACCCATTATTTCATAGCGTTTTAGACTGTTTGTTGTGTGAAAGTAATATCTGAATTATGATGCGTCTGGCCACAGGGAGTGCGTAGGCGCCGTATAATGAGCATTAACAATCCAGTTGCGGCGACAATGCGCGGTTTGAAAATACCTACTTAGATTATTGTAAAACACATACAGAAATGAGACGAACTTTGAGAGTGGAGGAAGCCAGAGAGGTATGTAAGGAAAGAACCTGTTGAAACTCTGTACTCTCTGCCTGCAAGAGATCTGGTGTGATGATATAGATAGATAGAGATAGACATACAGAAACTGCCTCGTTAGTCTAGTGGCAAATAATCTGCGTGGTTAGCACGAAGTCTTGGATTCAAACCCTACATCGGACAAAATGTAGTTTTCCACTGAAAAATTCCACGTATCAGTCCGGAGTCTGGAATTCTGCCCGGTATATAGCAAGAAACTCGCCCCCTATTACATGGGACCTAACATAGTCGGCAATAAGTGGGTGTACACACTTTACCTCTACCACCCCCGCTTAGCGTATTTTTTGGCGTGACAATGTTTATTTACATCATCGTCAATCAGCCTGTTTCTACCCACTGCTGAGTGTAGGCCTCTACTATATAATGTAGCGGTAACTTGTTAAAATGATTCGCTAAAAGCAATTATCTTCTGCAAGGTGTGAGCGATACCACAAATGCTTTATTCAGTTGGTTACTGTCAAATCCCAGGAAGGTTCCATGTCAAGTTAGCAGTCTGTTGTAAAACACAATTTTACTAATATATGTAACACATGGTAATGTAAAATATGTAACACAGGGAAGTAGAACGTAAAATAATGATTGGTCGTTTACGAAGGATGATACCTCCTCTCAACTCTTTTTCACTTTGATTGGTACTGTGCCTTCTAAATAGAGGGGTAAATATCCTTCCGCTCATAATAAGAAGTTTACCCCTATAATTTGTAATCGAGAGATCAAAGGCTGTTGGTCTACGGCACTTTATTGCAGTTAATGTGTAGGAAACTACTTCCGTTGTGGCTATTCAATTTATTATAATCAATCTTTTTTATTAAGAACTTCGTTTTGTTGAGACTCTGTTAATTATCTTTGTTATTTTTATTACTTAAGTATATCTTAATAACGTATACGTATATTACGTATATTTATTAAAATGTTTTAGTTTAAGTTGTACTGTGTTTAAATAGGGATACATTAGTATTTTCGTTGAGGTAGTTAGGCATTTTTATAGGAGCTAATGTCATTGCTTGCTGACTGCCTCGTTGGTCTAGTGGCAAAGCGCATCGCTTTGTGAGCGCGAGGTCCTGGGTTCAAATCCTAGGTCGGACAAGTAGTTTTATTAATGAAATCTTCCCAGTACGAGTCCGGAGTCTGGAATCGTGCCCGGTATATGGCAATAGGCTCGCCCCCTATTACATGGGACCTAACACGTGGGTGTACTTAGTACACCTCTGCCACCCCCGCTGGGGAATATAGGCGTGACGGTGTATCTAATGTCACGTTGGACCATTGGTGACCACGAATCCTAGGTCGGACAGCGGGTGCTTTATCCAGCTTGGTCCGGAGTCTAAAATTGTGACCAGAACAATAGCAATAGACTTGCCTAGACAATACATCTATGCCACCCCCGCTTGGATGGTGATGGAGGTGTGACGGAGATTTTTTTAACAAATTTCGTTGGTGGAACTCTAAGACTGAAACATATAACATACTGTAAAGCAGAAATAGCATAATTCATATCGATCGATATGGATGTTGCTAGTTCTCTTACACCTCTGCCACCCTTGGCGAATATAGGCGTTACTATAAGGGACTAGCATCTCTAAAAAGTCAGTGCAGTGCGGTGCGCGCTCGGATTCGGACGTGTCACACTGCATATACGAATTATTATAATTCGCGATTTGCGCGGCTATAGCCGCTGGACGTCATTGCCGCTATGAGTTCGGAAAAACCCATAGCCAACGAAATCTTGGCGTTTCTACAGCACACCATAGACATGATGGATTAAGTTAGCTTCTTGCAGATTTGCAAGACTAACTTCAAACATGAAGAAATTTGCAACGCGAAGGTGCTGCTGTACCAATCGCTCGGGATGAGCGATCGCATGCCAACCTGCAGGAGGGACGAAAAGGGCGAGGGAAGTCTCCAGGACATGATCTCTACTGAAAGAGGCAGATCCCGACGACGTGCCCGCTTTCGTGGCGAAACAGCTGCACAGTCTGCCCCCGTCACATTTGACCACGTCCTCGTCACCAGGCTGCTAAAGAACATAAACTCTCTGAAGTCTAGCCTGGCCAAGGTTCAATTCAGGTTGGAGGCTTCGGAAACTGCCATCCGCGAATTACAGGAAGAGGTTGCGTCATTACGTGGCGCCAGCCCGGAAAGTAGGTCGCACGAGGCCTCTAATGTCAACGTACGTCGCGGGGCGCAGAATGCATCCGTCGGCAGTTTTGAGTCGGCCGATGCGTCGCCGGCTTACGGCCCCGTGCGATGCACTGCGCCCCGCCGCCCGCAGCACACCGCACCCCGCTGCCAGCTCCACGGCCCCGCCGGTAACGTCTAACGTAAACACGACTACTTCTTGTCGTGATTACGCCGCCACCGTCGCCCGCGGGCCAGAGAAGTTAACCGGAAAGACCCTTACGAAGGATCAAGTTGATGAGGAAGGCTTCATCAAGGTGGAGAAGAAGAAGGAGCCTCCCCGACGACACCAAGAGACCTTTATGAGTGAGGAGTTCTGGCCGAACAGTGTCGTCTTCAGGAGATTTCGAGGAAGATTACGAGACGTTCCTGCACAGCGCAACATGTCGCCGTCAACACATGTGTCTTAAGTTATAATTTTTTATATATTATATGCATGTTAGTCTGTAAGGTATATATTCTATGGGCCTGGAAGTTGCACATAATTATTTTTGTGAAACTTCAGTTGCCTGAAATAAATGATTTATTATTATTATTATTTTTTGTTTTTTTTTCACGATCTTTACCCGGACCTTTGAAAGGCTTGCATGGGGACATGGGTCAAACACGTAGAGGCCCTTTGCGAGAAGTTAATGTTATGTAAGCCACCTGCTGAGATGAGATCACTTGCTGAAAATGAAGAAACATAACCAGCGAACTGACCCCGGCAGATGCAAGGACTAGTATAAATTATGGAAAGAAAACAAGGGCTATGTAAATGAGGTTTGATGGACAAAGACTGGACTATTTCAAAGGGGACGGACACCGGCCATAATTAGTGATACCTAATTACCCATGGCCGGCGGTGACTCGCCGCTTACTAGATGGGCCCTCAAACGGTCGTCCTAGGAAAACTGAGGGCAACACCGGTGTGAGCGGCTCAGTGGTGTAGAGAGGTGTGCTGCGCTTTCTCTGAAGTTACTCGCGGCGTTATGCCCTTTAACACTTCCACCCCTGGAGTACATCGACGTAGGAACGCATTCCTACGTCGATATAGCTCTCACGGCTCCTCTCTGGACGGCCAATTAAGGCTAGCCAGAGCCGAGAGACCGAAGGGTGCCCACCCTTCGGTTTCCACTCGACCAACGAAGACACGCCGAGTTGGGGGCCCTGACCGACTCTCTGAAGCACTCTGATCCGTGGTGTCGTTACTCACCAATAGCTCGCCACAAGCTGCCCTGCCGGCAATTACTATTATTATTATGTATATATTTATTCAGTATAATTTCTTATAAAATATATATAAAAATATAAAATACAAATATTCTTATATATATATTGTATAAAAAAATGTGCTCCACCGACAGCAAGGTCTACGACCCAAGCTACCGGTGGTCAGGGCTCCAAAGAGAGGAACCTCCTCACAGTGCGTGCCGTGTCCAACATTACTGCCTTCTGTATCAGGCCCTTCACCCAACTGCCTAGCGAGAGCTTCTCAAGGTGTTTATCGAAACTCTTCGCTATAAGGCCGTTGACTGAAACGACCATCGGAATAATGATAGTTGAATCAACATTCCGCATGGCGGTAACCTCATGGGCCAGGTCCAAATATTTAGATAATTTTTCTTTTTTGGCCTTCTCAAGGTTTTCATCATGCGGAATGGTGACATCAACTAGCATTACACGACGCATCGATCGATCTATTATCACGATATCAGGTTTATTGGCTACAATAGTCCTATCCGTGATAACAGATCGATCCCAGTAGAGCGTGATATGACCACTTTCGAGAACTGGAAGAGGCTGGTACTGGTAGTACGGTACTTCAGAGTCCACAAGGCCATATTTAAAAGCAAGTTGTTGATGGATAATCCTAGCCACTTGGTTGTGTCTGTGCAAGTACTCTCCATTAGCAAGACGAGAACAACCGAAAACTACATGTCTAATAGACTCACCGGGACGGTGGCATGCCCGACAAATGTCAACCGTGCCGTCCTTTAGGATGTGCTTCCGGTAGTTGTTCGTCATGATAACTTCGTCCATAATTGCAAAGACAAAGCCTTCAGTTTCCCCAAAAAGGTTGCTGTAGCGTAGCCAGGTCACGAAAGCGAACTGGTCCACATCAGGCCCTGTAAGAGCCCGATAGAACCGTCCGTGTAGCTCCTTGCCCTTCCATATGGCTGTGCGGTCCGAAGTACTTAATACCTGGAGCCTTCGCCAGTTCCCGTTTGCCAAGGAAAGCGGAGTTAGGCCTCTATCGATTGCGGCAACATCTCGATACATCACCACGGATACACTCAAAAAGTACTGTCTGAGATTGCACACCTCGCGGTTGTGTAGTGTCTTAGCGTTTAAAAACCCACGACCACCGCACTTCCACGGGATGTACAACCTCATAACAGACGACCGCGGGTGATGCGTAACTATTATGAATACTTCTATACATACTGTGAATTCACTCAAAACAATGAAATAGTTAATTGTAATAATCGATGTCTGGATCTTGTGCTCAATACATTAGCGATGGGGGAGGGTGTGAGGGTGCGCGCGGCGGAGGCGTCGCTTGTGCCTGTAGACGCGCATCACCCGCCACTTGCCGTGGCGGTAAGCCTGGGCCTCACTATCAGCGCTGGAGTAGGTTCTCCAGCACTTAGTACCGAAAACAAGACGGAGTTTTTAGGGTGGGATTTTAATAAAGCTGACCCTATTTCATTATATGCGGCCATCGCGGCTGTAGATTGGTCTCCGTTATATAAGCTAGATTTAGACACAAGTTTAAATTATTTCTATGATACTATTTGTGTAATACTAGATAGTTGGGTACCAAGGAAAAAGCGTAAAGATAATTGCTCAAAATACGTGTATCCCGAGTGGTACACTACAGAAATAATTACCAACTTAAAAATAAAATCAACTCTCCATAAACGTTTTAAAACTAGTAAATTACATTCTGATTATAAATTGTTTGCACAAAGCAGGGCCAAGGTGAAAACATTATTATCATGTGCACAGGAGCAATATCGCCAACGGGTACAGATTCAAATGTTAAAAGACCCAAAATCATTTTGGAATTTTATTCGGTTAAAAAAAGCTACCAGGAATACCCAAAGAATACTTAAAGACGGTGTAGTATTAACGGCGGAGCAGTGTGCTAAGGAGTTCGCTAATTATTTTCACTCGGTGTACAGTACTGAGCGGCCCGTGCTAAATGTAAACTCAGCGGTATTAGACGCGGGCGGCGAGAATGGAGCGGCGCGGGTTCACCTGGAACGGTTGCAGTTGGACGAAGTGCAACAGGCGCTTCAATGGCTGAAACCAAAATGCGCCGGCCCAGATGGCATTCCACCTTTCATCTTTAGGGATTGTCGGTCAGCTTTGGCGGATCCGCTTCTTCATATATATAATGAATGTCTTAAGACTGGCGTATTTCCGGAAAGGTGGAAAATAACCCGCGTTGTTCCGGTACCTAAAGGAAAGTCAGGAACAAACGTAGACGGTTATAGGCCTGTTGCAGTACTGTCAACCGCGGCAAAAGTGTTTGAGTCGTCCATACATAAAAGCATATTTACACAAGTAAGAACCCAATTGTCAGAGGCACAGCACGGGTTTAGGCCTAATAGAAGTACCACCAGTAACTTACTTGCATATATAGCAGATATTATGCCTGAGGTGGACAGTGGGGGGCAGACTGACGCCGCTTACTTTGACTTCAAAAAGGCATTCGATTTAGTCGACAATGACACATTGCTCAAAAAGTTAGCGGGGGTCGGTTTTACTCCCCATTTGCTCAGATTCTTTGCCAGCTACTTAAGGGACAGGAAACAATACGTAGAATACGCTAGATATAGGTCAAATCCGTATGTTACCTGGTCGGGGGTAAGCCAAGGCAGTAGTCTTGGGCCGTTACAATTTATATTAATGATAAATGATTTGCCTAAAATTGTGAAAAGTGCTAAGTGCTTGCTCTTCGCAGATGATCTTAAGCTTTCTTTGGCAATAGGAAATACAGAGGATTGCGATAGATTACAGAAAGATATAGATAATGTAGTGGCTTGGAGTAAGGACAACCGACTACAGTTTAATGCCTCAAAATGTGTGACGATCACCTTCACACGGAGTCGATCTCCTATACAATATAATTATACCGTCGAAAAGGTCCCAATGGAAAGGGTCACAGAGGTTAGGGACTTGGGGGTGGGTCTCACCACGGGGTTAACGTTCCGGGATCATATCAGAAAAATTTGCAAAAAGGCTTATAGGAATTTAGGTTTTACATTGCGTACGGTTAGTGGCTTTACAAACATTCAAGCGATAGTCGCGTTATATAATGCTTTAGTAAGAAGTCAACTGGAATGTAATGCTAGTATATGGTCTCCTCATGAAGCTAAATACAGCCTCATGTTGGAAAGAGTACAGAATAAGTTTGTTAGGTACTTATACATGAGGCTATATGGAGTTTACCCGTTTTATCCGCTTATGTATCCAACCTTGTTTATCCTAGGCATGGTAGGATACAACGAGCTGGGAGTCAGAAGGGAACTCTCAGTTGTTTCATACCTGTTTAAGGTACTGAGAGGTAAGTCTATAGCCCATACGTACTGGGGCTAATTTGTTTATGCGTGTCGGATCGGTACGTGTGGCGGCGGCGGCGGCCGCGGCTGCTGGCGGAGCCACGCGCGCGCACTAACCTGCTGAGGGAGGCGCCGCTGACGCGTGCCTTTCGCACCCTTAACCTGATCGCTACGGAGACGGACTTGTTTAACAGTACTTTGAGTGAATTCACAAGGATAGCGTTATTTACTATATGTTATAAAAATAAGCCAACTTCTTATTAACAATAAGTTCCAAATTAAGTTTATACACTATCGAATTAGGTTATTCTGTAATGATGGTGTTATTTTTGAAAAATAAATAAATAAATAAGAATATATTTAATTTATTACGCACTAAAGGTGTAACAGCATTTTTTGCAAATTAAAAAAAGAAAGAAAAATACAATAAAAATTGTTGGAATCAATTTAGAACAACCTACTTTTAGGTCTTGCGCTTATTATGTTACCACCATATATATACCACCTTGTATATTCAAGATAGAGTTTTGTTAAAAGTATTATTTTGAATTTAAATTTTACTGCATAAATTATATTTATATATATTTCTTATAACAAAGACACAGTACATTCATCAACACTCTTCTGTAAATAGAACCTATGTTTGGGATTTAGGGTTAGGTTCCCCCTTAGATCGCACGGCATCATGGCCACCATATCCGAGGCGTTTATAAACCGGTGCTAGGTAGAGTCTGGCAGACATGGCAGTAATGGCCGAACTTCGCCCCCACCCCTGATACTGCAAAAACTACTGGCACTCGCAAATCACAAGCTTTTTATACCCCGACGGTTTTTTAATTACAGTTTTAAATGTTGGATTGGGGTGGCCTGTCGCAACTCTCCGACAAGGTCGGATTTCCATATTAAAGTATTTTAACTATTATACGGCATGATTTTGTAGATGTGGTTAGGGATGCTGAGTGTTTGTTTCACGGCATCTTCTTTTCATCTAAATAAAAATATGCATTATTTTTACAAGCTTGTACATATTTAACTTGCAATGTTTGTTAGTTTCTTTAGATCGAATCTTGCTAGTTTTTAATAATGTTTTAACTAATACTTTTCTCAATATTGCGATTCAAGCTTTGAAAATTTAAAATGCAGAATAAATCAGTATAAAGCTGAATACAATTCTGGATATATATATATATGAAACCACTTCAAAAGATATGTGAAATAATGTGGCATTCAAAGCTGCGTTTGGAAACTATAAGATTTGTATATAAAACATTGCTACAATAATATAACGCTAAAACATAGGTGTGCTTTGTACACCTCTTCTTAATTATACTTAAAACTGATCTCCCTTTGCAGGTGGAAGAGATAAAACTGCCAATGAGTCCACAGCGCGATGACAACAGCGTCAACAAAACGTGGAACTGGAACTACAAGGAGTATCAGATCTAAAAGCTTCACCAGAAATACATTACTATGCCTACCTACAATACATCATCTTGAGTCAAAACCTTGGTAACGCCATATTCGACATGATTATTTAGGTACTCATTTGGGAAACATACATAAATATACTATTTGATCTAATAATAATATTACATACTTCTTCTATTACATTTATGTTCAGGTACGCAAACTACAGCATTGTCTCGTATAAAATTAAAAACGCATCGAAATTACACACAATATACACAAAATGAAATAAGCAGGGAGCAGGATTACCTTGCTCCTATATATGTGGAAACATTAGTTGTAAAAAAATAGTTGCAAAAATCATGGCTGTGGAACATTAGGGAGTGGGTCGGAATTGCCAGCGTTGAGCTCTAGAAAGAGGCACATTTGCAAAACTGTCGACCAACCTCCAACCTTCACTAAAACTCGGCCATCACGGCCGCATTTGGCAAGTGCACGTCAGTCACTCTCTCTTGGGGGCGCTCCCAAGGCTGGTATACACTCCTTTGATTCGTCTGGAAGGTGCGATTCACGTGGTATCTGTCTGCTCTCGCCTTATACCTGCGAATCCTCTTCGCCCATGCATAAACTTTTTGCTTCCAGTAGTCTATGCGTTCCGCGACTCCTGCCACATAGTCCACAGGAGCCACTCCTGTGCCTGCAAAGGCTTGGGCCACGAAACGCATAACTCTCGGGCGGTTGTTTCCAGCCTAGAAGCACAACAATTTTGCTATGAGTGTCCTAGCCATATTTATACGCCGCTCTATTCTGCACTGCCAGAGTGGTTTAGCATTTGTGGGTTGGGTGGCTCGATGTAGATTAGGAAATCTTACACCTGCCACCCGACACACCGCCACCGCTCCACAGTACAAAATAGAATGGGTATCAC
Source organism: Phalera bucephala (assembly GCA_905147815.2). Taxonomy (NCBI): domain Eukaryota; kingdom Metazoa; phylum Arthropoda; class Insecta; order Lepidoptera; family Notodontidae; genus Phalera; species Phalera bucephala. The sequence continues at coordinate 646,044 of LR990629.1, read as the reverse complement.
ATAAGTCCACACTGGTCTCCCAGTGTGGCTTTAAAACATTGTCTAGGGCACTCACAAGCGAAATGTTACGTCTATGCATGGGCAAACGGGGTAGGCATGGTCTTAGGGAAATCGGTGCAGACCGATACTCCGCAAAGGCATCCTCCAGAGCTCTCCTCACCTGCTCCTGTAGCTGGTCACTAACACTTACCTGCTCGCTATTTACCTCCTCCGATCGTGCGAAGTTATTCAAAGAGATAGGATCTTCAACACTTCGCACGTAGGATTCAGTACGAGCAGGAAGTGCTTCGCGGCGCAGTCGCTCAAGCACTGTGTCATCCAACAATTTGCACCGCTGGATGGCACGTAATTGATCCGATAGTCGTTGCGCAGTAACGGCGATAGTCGGGTGAAGCCCCTGAAACAGAGACAACAATTTCGGACGGTAAGCGGTGAGGATGGTTCCTCCCTCTGTAGCACCATAGAAGGCCCGCATGACACTCAGATTTAATTCCGGAGTCCATCTCATGCGGCGCACTACACCACCGGTAGCAGGGGCCGTGGGCGGAGCACAATGTCCCGCTGGTCCCAGGCGTGCCGGCAGCGGTGGGCGTCCTCTCCTCGCAGATGTTAATGTAGGTGAAGACGCCGATATCCCGGCATCGTCGCTAGAGGCCCCAGATGTCGGCGGTGTGAAAAAATCTTCATCCTCCGAAGGCTGGGGCGAGGTGGGCGAGCCGGGCAAAGGTGTTGGGCGTGCGCTAGGTGACCGGGCATCCCGCTGCCGACACAGCCGCACGGGGTTTCTTCGGCTGGGCTCGGTCATTTACAGATGTGTTATGTATTTTCTTCCAAATCCGCATTTTGCGAACCCACGTTCGCATTGTAAATTTTGCTCTTAAACTGTGTTGTTTTTTGTTGTTTGTTGATGTCTAAACGGACACTTTTCTATATTTGCCGAGGGGTGTCCGGTCCCGCAACACTTCCCCCGCCTTGACCGCGCCCACCGGGCACCCCCCGGCACGGGCGACGGCCTCCACCACCTCCTCCTTGGTGGCCGCTCTCCTCGCCTGCCACTTCCAGCAGGCGGGCTCCAGTGGCCGCAACTTTGAACTCGAGGGGGCCGGTGCCCAGTTCCTCTATATTTATCAGCCCCCTCGCCCGGACTATGATGTCCGCATACGAGACGCCGCGCGCCGCGGTGTCCGGCTGCAGCCTGATGGACACCGCAGCCGAACGAGGCGGCCGAGGCAGTCGCGGCTTGCGCCCGCGCTTGGTTTGGCGCTTGCGCTGAGGCGCCTGCGCCTGAGCACCGTCCGTCTGACGCACGGCAGACTTCTTCGCAGTTTTTTCGCCTGGCTACGTCAACCCACGGCGTCTCCGCGGTTGGCGCGGCTGTCGGGGGCGGGGCAGATCCGGGCTCCGCCTCGGCAGGCTTAACGGGTGCCGGCGTAGGGAGCGCGCTACGCTTCTTTTTCGCTTCCTTTCCCTTCTTTCCCGGGGCAGTTACCACCGGCCCGGGCGGGATCGGCCGGTCGGAGGCCAGGGGCGGCCGAAGGCGCCGCTCCGGAAGCAGCCTGTCCTCCAGGGCGGCGAAACGGGCGCTCATCATCGCCCCGACCTGGTCCACTATGGAGCGACGCATGTCCTCCAGCTCCGTCGGGGCCGCTGTAGCAGAGACAGCTGTGGCGGGGGCCGCAGCTGCAGGAGCAGCCGCGTCCGGGGTCACCCTTGCAGAAGCCGCTTTGGCGGCCTCAGCGAAGGCCTCCAGTGCGGGTGACCTTCTATCCTCGGGGCGCGGTCTCGGCTGATGATCGGCGTGCATCAGCTGGATTTGACTCCGCAGCCACTCCACTTCTTCGGCCTTCTTCAGTTCTTGGGGAAATGTCAGGTCAAAGATGCCGTCAACAACCTGTGCAATGACCTTGGCGGCATCTTTGAGCGTTTTTACAAAGGTCCCCTTGAGGTTCCTTGACGAACCGGCCACTCGGAGGATGTTCTGCACCTGCTGAAGTGCAGCCTCCTTATGGTCGGTCGGGCCAAGGGACCAAGCCGCCCTGCTGGCCGCTTTTTCTTTTTGAGCGGCAGCGTCTACAGCCAGCTCCTCCTCGATCTGGAGCTCCAGCAGTTCCCTTTTGCGGGCTGCGAGCTCCACCTTGGTGTTGGCGCCTTCTGCGGTCGTGGGCGGGCGGCCTTTACTACCCGAGACCTGCCCGGTCGCCTTCTTGGCGACGCCTTCCTCCACCTCCAAGGTGCGAGAACGTTTTTTCGCCGCAGTTGTGCGGGACCCTTCGCTAGCCACCGAGCACGCCGAATCCGAAAACGTCATTTCACTGTTGTCGTCGGCGGCTCGGGAAGCTTCTTTCACGGCGGCCTCCCATTCGGTTCGTTCTTACAGCTGTAATGGCAGCAGCCTAGTAGTATAGCAATACTTCTAGGCGGCACCTCGTTATCATCCGAATCAACTAATGACTCGGACAGTTTCGAGGCAGCCGCGCGCATTCGGTCCGCTAGAGATGCGGGGCGTTTACTGTCGAAACGCTCAAGCCTAACGACAGGTGTCCCAATCGTTGAGCAATCAGAGTCCGGTATGGAATTGCCGTGGTCGTGGGTTTGATGAGACAGGCTGGTACCTCCCTGGAGTAATAACTTTTTACTATGTACCATCATAAAAAATTGGCTGATCCACAACTTCGTGCGCTGGGCGGAGTTTGACCCCTCCGCCTTTCAGCCGCGGCACCCCGACCGCGGCATCGGGTACATCGTGCCGACCAGCCTCTCTTCGTCAACCAACCACACACTACGAATACCCGCTCCCTGTCCTCTCCTCAAACGGAGAGTACGAGGAGCGAGCGACTCATCCAACCTTTCGTCGCCAAAACGCACAACGGCTACCGGTCACTCCTCGAGCGAGGAGCGAGGGGAGCGAGCAAACAATCCGACAAAGACGCGCCACCTGCAGCACCCGACCCGCTCTAAAACGGAGATTGAAGGGGGCAGCCAGGCGCAACCACTTCCGGACAGAACCGGGGGACATGGGAAGAGGAAAAGGAGGGATGGGACCAAAAATTGGGGAAAAGGTAGCGCATGAATGTTTCTGTTATGTCTGTTCAGAAGGACCAGACCAATAGCAGGCAGCAACCGCGAGCAGGATACGGTCACACTTGCCTTGGGGAACGTCGCGACCGTGCGCTACTCCCAAGACCACGCCAAATTGCTTGCCGGGACAGACGAGCAAAATAGGCGAGAAGCTATGCCACTGCGCCTCGAAGGACGCGTGTGGTGGGATAGCCTTTCGCCCGCCCAAGCAACCATGACCCTAGGTTAACTACTAATTAAACCATTGAAAGAACTATTTTTCTACATCTAAACACTTGTAGTTAGTTTCAAATGGACAATCAGTTTTAAAAGCTTTAGAGAAGCATCGGATAACGTGACATTATTGGAGAACAAACTTGGTGTAAATTATATACGTTTAGCTGCTGGGCGTTCGATGAATAGCGTTGTTGCGATGCTGTCGCTCTGTTTGTAGTTCGTTTGTTAGCACGTGACTTGTAACTTTATGAAGAGTAAAACTGATATAGGAATAGTAATAGTATGGTTGTTTTATTTAAAGATACTAGTAACACCTGGTTAGAAGCTTAAAACAACCTTGCCTGTAGTTATTTTTGGTATTGAATAGTTTTATCCTAATTGGGAACCTATAAAACTTTGCTATTGGTTCTTAGTAATGCAAGCACCTAGTGCATTTAAGTTGTATAAGTTAACCCTTTCATTTGAATGTATACGGTGCATACTTGAGCTCGGTATATGTCATTCATAGACCCTAGACGTCTGATATCATAAGAAGGGTAACAACAAAATATAAATAGCATAGGACTATTGCTTAAACTAAGCTAAAACTTACTAGGTTATACCATTATTATTGTATAATTGTACATATTGTTCTCTAAGACAAAAGGAAATGATCAAATAAGTGATAACAAATCATCATCTTTACGATTTATTTTAGTAAATTTAACCGACGTGCGCCTACCAAACATTTTATGCCAAATACTGCCAAATTTAACCACAACACCAAATCAATCCAAGAAATTTTTCTTCTCAAGAAATTTTATACTCTGAAAAAGATACATACAATAAAAATATCTTGAATTGCCACTCCCAAGTCAAGAGCAGTTATTAATGCGGTGTTGTACACTCAGCGACAATCGCACGGCTAGTTGCTCGCAACTTTCGGCGGAAACACGAGTCCACACTAATTGAAATAATTATGCAGATCCTGCTTGAGTTCAACGGAGGGTTAAAGATGCTCGTTAACGCCCAAATTACTTGGTAGTTGGTTGCACAATGCTGCCCGGGCAAGATCTGGAGGTACAGGAATTATTTTATCTTTGATCATCTTCGAATAGTCGATTTGTTCTTTGATCATCTTCGAATAGTCGATACGATTTATGGAATTTCACGTTAAATTTAATAAATTTAATTGAAAAAAACCTTTTTAAGAACAAGTTTTTAAAGCAAAATCACAACGAAGATCTTGTTTAGTTAAGGATTTCTTATGACTTTGTGCTGATCATCGACAAACCTTGTACATCTTTCGGGTCTAAAATATTCGTCAAGACAATTCCAACGTGCTCAGATACGGCGGGATTACATTAAGTAGTTGGGTGGTTCCATTGGCCACCTTTTGCATTCAATATCAAACCCTGAATACCATCTGATTGAATGGTCCTCGTCAGTACCAATCCAACAAGCCTAAACCCGAGGGGGGTTACGTTGTATAGTTCACATGCTTCTATGGCTACCTTCCAACCAGCTCCATGGTACCATATTATTGCATTGTCACTAACTTTACATACGTATGTCAAATTTCAGCTCAATCGGATACCCGCAAATAATTTGAATCGGAAAGACAGATTTACGAACAGTGCAAGCTAAATAAAAGCTTGTAACAACGTACAATTAAAGAAACGTACGCGTAATTTTGCATTAAAATTTACTGCAACAAAATCTCCAAAAGCTGTCTGAACATGACGCATACCGTACTAAGTTCAGTATTAAAACTTTAACAAAAGAGCTTTCCATTTAAAGAGCAACACATAACGAGGGCACTTGGTTTTACAGCGGACATTACCGCCGGAGCAGACCGCTGCGTGTTGCCGCCGAAAAGATTGGGTGCTTTATGATAACGGCGACTCCGGGTTACAGCTTTGCTTTTATTCTCTCCCTGTGCGGAACACGTCACAATTTACACTTTAAAAGCCTTTCTGGAAAATTTTATTTTTAGGTAAAGTATACTTCACACACACTTGACCGTAAGATATTTATTCTAGACTTTCATAAAACTTATAAGCCCGGGAAACCAGCTAATGACGCTGCCAACTATAGACCAATATCTTTACTGAGTGTCACCTACAAACTACTGGAGCGGATTGCATATCATCTGCTCTCTTCGTCGCTTGATCACCTGATTCCCGCGGAGCAGGCCGGATTTATACCAAACCGAAATTGCGCGAGGTCCTGGCTCTCACGTCCTACATCGAGGCTGGGTACCAGCATGGCCATAAGTCTTTCGTAGCTTTCGTAGACCTGAAAGTTGAATACGACACAGTTTGGATTCCAGGACTGGTGCACAAACTAAGCGCTATAGTACCTTGCAAAAGAACCATTTTGCTGCTTAAGACAATGTTCGGCCCGCGTAGTATCAAAGTGTTGTTGGGTGGCGCGGAGAGTAAATTCCATCTGCTCAAAAACGGCTTACCACAGGGTTTGGTGCTTGCTCCCCTGTTGTTTAATGTATACACAAGCGACATGTCGTGCACTCGGTCTGAAAAATTTATATATATATATATATTTTTTTTTTTTTTTTTTTAAACGTAGCCCCACACTGGGATTTATTCCTGTGTCGTGGGTGCGTTTACAAACATGAAAATTCACAAACAAATACCCAGACCGGAACAAATAATTGTGGATCACACAAAGATTTGTCCCGTGCGGGAATCGAACCCGCGACTATTCGACACAGTGGGCTGAGCAGCTCAAGCTCTTAAACACTGCGATAAATCGTCCGTTGGATATATGCGGATGACCTGGCCCTAGCATACCAGGGGAGGACATTTGAAGAGGGAGAAAGCACACTATCGCAAGATCTTCGGGACATGAACGCGTACTATACTAAATGGAAGCTATGCCCTAACCCTTCCAAAACTGAGGTAAGCGCTTTTCATCTCTCAAACAGTTTGGCTCAGAGGAAGCTCAATGTTACTTTCTACGGGAAGAAGGTCAACCACAGCTTCTGTCCTAAATATTTGGGTGTCATCCTTGACCGTTTTCTTATGTTTCACAACCACCTGAAAGCTACGTCCCAAAAATTGAAGACCCGCACCAATCTCATAGGCCGCCTAGCGGGCACATCCTGGGGTGCCCGTTCTGACGTCCTGAGTACTTCTGCACTTGCATTTACCTACTCCACTGCTGAGTACTGTGCTCGCTCCGGTGTGGTATCAAAGCGCACACACAAGTAAGATGGACGTTCAGCTTAATAGAGTGATGCGAGTCATAACTGGTACATTCCGACCCACGCCCACCTCTTGGTTGCCGGTACTTGCAAATATTGCGCCATCGAAGCTCGGGAGGGAACAAGCAGCAGCCAGTGAGTGGAAAAAGTCCTTTCGGACAGCCCCCCATAAGATGCCAATCCAAAAGACCCTCACAAACATCCCCGCTTATAGACTACCTTCCCAGAAACCGATCTAGAGCGACAACAAAATCCAAAACCACCTTAACATCCGGTCAGAGTGGAGAAAGCAATGGGAGAATTCGGACGCCTCCCAGGGTTACATCAACATAGCCGACCCTTCGACTGTGGTACAAAGAGCATCGGCTGGTGTAGTCCTCCATCAACCGAATGAGAACAGAGATCGCAAGGTGCAATTTTCATCTGCACGGGTGGGGCGCCACTGAAATACGGTGACTGTGGAGACTCAGTGCAGACTATCCAGCACATCGTGGAGGACTGCCCTACTAGGAAATTTTGCGGAGGATTCGACGGGCTACACCAGCTGACACCAGAGACTAAACAATGGATCCTTCACTCTGACATAATATTTTGATCGAATGTCGCATTATGGAAAGTACATCGCCATACGATGATGATGATGAGTGGAAAGGCGAACGAAGATCTTTTAGGCTTCGACGCAAAATATGAAATCTTTTTATTGTTCCAAAACTCAGAATGGAAATACAAACCTAGATATTTTGAAGTATCGTAAACTTATTCGTGTTTTTCCTTCAAGACTAGGACGACTCATTTAGTAAAAATACCACCATATTACTTGTAGCTACAGCCTTAAATAAATAAATCACTGTCACATGAGTTTCGTCATTTTGTAGATAAGCTTATTTTATAAAATTAGATTATTAATATTGTTTGTCAATTATATCGAGTTCCGTTCGTGATTGTATATTCTACCCCGTCGGTAGTACAATGAACCGTCTGTCAATATAACACCAACAGTCAATATAACAAAACAAGTCAATTAAACCGACGAATTGATTATTCGCAGTTATGACGTCACTGCTATTTAAATATAACGTATTGCACGATTTATTATCAATGTCAATTAATTCAGAGTTCGGAGAATTAATATATGATTATGGCTGTCATAATTCATACGCTTCTAAATTTAAAACGAAGTACACGTTTAACATTCAAATAAAATAAACCACAAGACAATAAAATAGACCACAATCTCTTGTAGTTTTTGCGGTGCGGCCAGTGTCCGCTGGGGGCGGCCGGTTGCGGCTACAATGATCGCCTCGCGTTCAGTGCGATGCGGACTCCGGCGGATGCGTGCGGACGCGAGCGGACTGCGGCGGACGTCGTGCTTCCTCATTACGCTAGCCTTTTACATTTTAATTAACAACTTGACCGTTGTTGTTGGTGTTTAGTGCTGCTTTTGTTTGCATTTATTATGATACTGCAGTTATTGTTCGGGGCGGTATAAGTTTCTTTGTAAATAAAATATGGTATTTTAGCTGCCGGGTATAAAACAATGCTATGACTTTCAAATGGGTTTTTGTAAATGTCAGCAAACAAATAAGATTTTGATTGTCTTTTAATGTTCGTTTCGCGGATACTTATTGAGAAGAAGACAAAATGTATTAAATTCACAACGTCAAATGTATGACAGGTTGCAACCAATGTACAAATAAATGGCGTGGATTTAGACCTTGTAGAGTCGAGTGTATTTCATTGATGCCAGATTACAATGGGGCCCCCATATTGATCAATTATCTGGTAGATTAAGCTCAGCGGTATATGCAGTAAAGAAAATTAGATTACTAACTGATATTGAAACAGCTAGAATTGTTTATTTCGCTTATTTTAATAGTATTATGACATATGGCATATTACTTTGGGGATGCTCTGCAAAACTTAATGCCATCTTTGTTCTCCAGAAAAGGGCTGTTCGAGCAATTTTTAATTTGGCCCCGAGAGCTTCCCTTAAGGAAAAATTTAGAGAAATAAATATTCTAACTGTTGCATCACAATTTATATATGAAAATCTTCTATATGTTAAAAAGAATATCACTATCTATCTATCTATCTATATCATCACGCTAGCTCCCTCGCGGGGAATATCACTAATTTTGAAAAATATAGTGACATACATCATGTAAATACACGAAACAAAGATGATCTTATTGTACATTCTATTCGTCTCCACAGAATTAGTAATTCTTTCATGGGGCAATGTATACGCTTCTACAACAAATTACCTATAGATATCCGAAACATGCCTATTAACAAGTTTAAAAAGGCAATTATAACTAGACTCTGTGAGAAAGGGTATTACAAAATTTCGGATTATATTGACGATAAAACAGATTGGGTGTGAGCAGCTCCGCAATCAGCAACATTAATCAATGATGTATACAATTTTGAAAAACAAAAAAAATGGTTATCAGAATGGCCAAACAAATTAAATTAAAAGACTAGCCCGCTGAGTTTCTCGCCGGATCTTCTCAGTGGAGGCCGCGTTCCGATCCGGTGGTAGATGTAAAAAATGTAACAATTTTGACGTATGTGAGTGCTATTGTGTTGGCTTATGCAAATAAATGATTTTTGACTTTGACTTTGACTTTATGTATATTAGGGTTTCCAAATATTTTATTTCACTGTTATATAAATAAGACAAGCCCTCTGAGTTTCTTCGCCGGATCTTCTCAGGGGAGGCCGCGTTCCGATCCGGTGGTAGATTTGTAGTTTGTAAGTTGTTGTTGTAAGCGCCCCGCAGGGCTTATACAAAATAAATTATTTGAGTTTGAGTTTACGGTACAACACAATAAAACAATATGGACAAAATGTATACACTAATATCAAAATAACTTAAAACATTGTACTAAACTGTATTTTGTATCTTAATTAAGCTGTTTCTAAACATCTGCGAACGAGCCTGTTTAGTATGTGGCACACTCCGCCTTCGGGGCATCATTTGGCCCAGTCCCAAAATATAATTGTGATAATATAAGTACGATATTAAGTTGAACTTTAACTTTTTTTTATCAAAGATCATCAAATTTGTCTATTCGACTTTTTAACAGACTTTTTTTGGGCTTAAATCGTGGACGTCAATACTAAAATATCTGTTGACAAATAACCGATCAATAGCCCAAAATCTAGCACATAATCAACCAACGTATCCTATAAACAAATGGAGTAGGATAAAATTACAAATAGCAACCATATCCTGAATATACCCTACATATGAAACTAGCAACATAACGACCCATTCAAGGTAGTGCCTTTTTAGTGAATATAATACAAAATTACTTAGTTTAATCCTCATCATATTGCTAAGTGTCATAATAACATGAGTATAATAGCATAAAATAAATAAAACATTTTGCCTTTCAAATTAGAGTGCTAATTCGGTTGACTGAAATTGTGACTTGTATCGTTATAGCATTTAGCCACATAATCCAACATTAAAATCAGAGCGGTCATTCACTGGAGTGTCCCATTAAGCCGGCAATTGGTGAGTGCATTTTAAATTCCCGGCGGATGCGCTAGGGGTGTGTAGAGGCACAACGGACTCGAGTCGAAGCGCCTTTTGAAGTGCTAATTCGAGCGGCGAGGGAGCGCTGCACTTTGCGGGGAATCGGGCTGAAAAACGTAGTGGCTAGTTAAACTACCGACACATGAGTAAAAACCCCTACAGAGCTCAAGCTTCTTACATACTGGAGCGCAGTTGCTGCAAGCTCGGTCTCTTGTCCGGTTAAGCTGTAAAGGCCTCGCGGCCAACAGAGTAGATACACACACACACACAAATAAAACTGCCCGATGCGGGTATATTCAGACATAGTGCGGGGATGGGTGCGCGAGCTATCACCGATAGATTGACAGTTGGTCCTCCAACGTAGAAACCGGCCCATGCAGGTTGAAATCGTTTTCCTACAGTGAACATATGTAAATAGTACGTAAAACATCTGAGTACTAGCAGCTGACTACCCGCTGAAATCTGCCGGGGTTCTGTCCGGATTTTACTCATGTCCTGCCAGTTTTACAGCCCTCGGTGATGGCTAACTCTTGGATCTTAGAAAATTGTAAATATCTGGTGCCTATTATATATTGACTTCGTTACTCATATTAATGAAGATATGTCGAATACCAAAAATGCTTACAATCCAAATGTTAAACCCACGCCATATATACTCGTAGAGTAAGCCTGCACAGGGTAAGCAGTTTCTTCAAAACCCTTATTAAAACTAAAATGTAGTGGAGTTCTTTACCCGAATCGCGTCAATGGAGAGTCCTAAAACGTCTACTGGAAATATATATTTCTTAGATAATATACCTCTGCGATGAAAATACCTCGCGAAAAGGTATTGCAATCAAATGTAGCAATATGAAATTAATATCGTCCCGAATCTAGACCAATAACCATTACATAACAGTGCCTATGTCGTCGTTGAGATACGACACAATTCCCTTTTATGTGTCAAACTACGCGACTAAGCTCCTCAAGTTGATGGGAGAATATTCCGCGTTCTTACAAAGTGGTAAAACTATGAGCTTAATACCGGCCGGCTCACTTATGGTGATGGTATTTCGCAAATATACATGTTGCGAGACAATAAATAATGCGGACTGAGTATAGTCATCTTGTAAATATGCGCTAACTTATTCTATCTCTATCTATCTATCTATATCATCACGCCAGATCCCTTATGGAGTAGGCGGAGAGTACAGAGTTCCATAAGGTTCTTTCCTTACATACCTCTCTGGCTTCCTCCACTTTCATAGTTCGTCTCATACACGCTGGCCGGTTGCGGAGACTATTGACTGGTCCTTCAGATAAGACTTGGTCTATTTGTTCTATGTGAGTGATAACACGAAAAGTCAACGCGGTGTGACACAATACAATGAGCATGTATGTACACAGTATGTTTATACATGAATAAGAGACACAGAAAATCACATATAATTTGATAGAGAAATATATTATAATCATAAATACCCCACGCGTGGATAACAGGGGTTTCGCTGAATATCTTATACAATCCATAGTCGCGCGTGTCGCTCACCAAGAAATGTGGATAACGTCAGTACGCGGTATACGTTGTGTGCGCGCGATTTGCTTCAGAGTAAGCTCGCTGCCTCTCCCGCTGGGTCCGCGGCTAGGTGACAGTATTGCGGTTGTAAAAATATATCTTCCTCTGAATGTTCCGCTCATCTTTATCGCTTGCTGGTGCTCTGTTCCGCGTCTCGCTCGGAGAAACTAATTCCGTTGTTTTTTTATTGCCTAACATAATATTACAGTGACTCCATACTACAAGGAATAGTACAAATTTGACAATATTCTTATTTTCACTTTCATCTATCTTCAGCCGAAAACCGGCCGCTGCAGGACAGAATTTGAGTATATCTTGTGGCGAAGACCTTTGCTGCGTAATTAGGTCAGTTCTTTCTAATGCTATATCATAAAAAAGTAATTATTACTAGTACTAAAGGAAAGTACTTCAGTCCACTATCTAGATATATAGGTATAAAGTAAATGAAACTAACTTCCGTACTTGTCCAGTTTTCCCCAACTAAGATGATATCATAAAACTTGCGCTGAAAGGCGTCCGGGTCGTGCTCAGAGGGAATAACTCCAAGTTTGATTAAACCAGCCTAGGCCGAGTTAGCAATCCTACCTTTCCGTTGAATGCTATCAAGAATTATACTTTGTGTACCCTCCGCAGCGACGTTGGACAGTATAAAAATATAACATTGGAAAACACCTTCCGAAGCTTAATAATAAAACTTTGCGCTGTACACTATGTATTAAATTGGGCGAGATAACTTATATATTTGTACCAATGCGCTGCAGTTCGAGCCTTAACGTTACTTTGAAGCTCAAGATTCAAGGTCACTAAATTAATTATGGATTTCAATCCAAAAATAATAGAATTGAGGTTCATTTTGCCAGATATAAAAAAGTATATGTATGTGTATCAATACCGTTGCTTAGGCTAAATAACATACATATTACACTTTTATAATAATGGTTTTTTAGATAAATTTATTAATTAAGCAAAGTCACGAGACTCCGTAGCCTGCGTGCGTGTATGAGACGAACTAGGAGCTCCACTCTCATAGTCAAAAATAAAAAGCCAGAGAGTTCTGTAAGGAAAGAACCTGTTGGAACATTGTCTCGCTGCCTACCCCGCAAGATATCTGGCGTGCTGATATAGATCGATAGATTTATCAATGACTATTCTAAATTAATAAATAATCTATAACCTCACGCCAGATCCCTTGCGGGGTAGGCAGAGAGTACAGAGTTCCAACAGGTTCTTTCCTTACATACCTCTCTGGCTTCCTCGACTCTCAAAGTTCGTCTCATACACGCTCGCCGGTTACGGAGACTCTTGACTTTTCCATCAGATAAGACTCGGTTTATTTGGTCGTGGTAAGATAGTCTAGGTCTTCCCCGGTACCTGCATCCTTCCACTTTCACATTGTATATCTGTTTTGTCATTCTTTCCTCTGGCATTCTTTCTATATGCCCGAACCAACGGAGCATGCCCTTTCTCATCTTTACACCGATACTATCTTTCATACCTACTCGCTGTCTTACTATGCTGTTGCTAATGCGGTCGGTCAGCTTCACTCCGCACATCTTCCGCAGAGCTCGCATTTCTACCGCATTTATCCTACTTTCATTCTCCTTCTTACATACCCAGCTCTCGCTACCATATAACAGCGTTGGGACAAGAACTCCGTTATGTATGGCCAGCTGCGCCTTATGGCTTAAGTGCCGGCTCCCGAGTAGCTTTCCCATCGCACCATTCACTCTGTTCCCTGCACTCACTCTTCTCTCTATGTCAGCGGTGTATTTCCCATCCTTACTGAAGGCGCATCCAAGATATACAAACTCATTCACTTGCTCCAGCACATCGTTACCAACCACAATCCTTACATTCGTTCTGGTTTCTTGCCTTTCAAAAACCATAATCTTGGTTTTCTTCACATTCAAGTGTAAGCCATTGATCATGCAGTCGTCTTTCATAACTGTGACTAGTGTTTGCAGATCAGTGGCTGTTGGCGCTATTAAAACCGCGTCATCTGCATAAAGTAGATGGTTTACCACTAAGTCACACATTTGTACACCTTCATTCATCGCTTTCAGTCTTTGAAGACTTTTGTCCAGATATATTATAAACAGTCTAGCGGACAACAGGCAACCCTGCTTGACGCCGATTTTAACGTCAAACGAGGGTGACCTGTTACCACCCACCCGTACGCATGCCTTGCAGTCCACATAAGTGGACTGGACGGCTCGCAACAGAGTGCCATCTATACCATACTCTGGCAAAATGTCCCAAAGTCTCTTTCGCACAACTCTGTCAAATGCCTTCTCCAGATCTACAAAACCGCAGAAAACCTTCCGGCCCACTGCCAGATGCTTCTCAACGATGTTGCGGAGTGAGAAGACTTGATCCGAACATCCTCTTCCAGACCTGAAACCCCCTTGTGCCTCGCACAACATTCCATCGGACTTCACGCGCATTCTCCGTTCAATAATTTTACCGTACACCTTGGCTGCCAAGCTGATCAAACTGATGGCTCTGTAATTGGCGCAGTCATATTGTGAACTCTTGCCTTTATACAAGGGTACTATGACTGCGCGGCGCCAATCTGTAGGGACTCTACCGATCCTCCAGCAAAGGTTTGCAAGGGCCCGGAAAGCGTCCCGATCGCAAGTTCCACCATATTTGATCATCTCGGCAGATATCATGTCTACTCCCGCAGCTTTACCGTTTTTTATACTTCCTATCGCCCATGCAACTTCTTCCATAGTGATGTCCTCCGTTGATTCTGGTGCCGCAATCTCGCCTTTAGGCACGTCTGCGGCATCAGCATCCGGGTCATCTCCATACATTTCTCCAAAATATTCACTCCACCGGTTTAGCACAGCTTGTGTGTCTGCAAGAATGTCACCATCTTTAGATTTTATCCTTTCCATTCTGGAGCCTGACGAATCACCTCGAGCCTTTCTCACCTTGCTCCAAAAGAGTTTGGTGTTGTTCTCGAAGTTCTTCGCCAGCCTCTCCTCCTCAATCATACTGGCTCTTTCACGCTTTTCTTTCACTAAAGTTTTAGTGGCATTCTTGCATTGCCGGTATATTTCTTTCCTCATCTCTGTCATACTGGCATTCAGGTTCAAAGAAGATACATAGTCCTGCCACGCTTTCTTCTTACTTTCTACGGAGCTTTGCAACTCCGCATCCCACCATGCATCACCTTTTGCTGTAATATGCTTCTTTGAGCAACCACATACTTCTTTCGCGGATTCCACCAAACTCTCTTTCAGGCTATTCTAGCATTCATCTACATTTGAGTCCGAAGGGCCTGCTGTCAGAAGCTTGTCTCGGACTCTGTCTTCATACATTCTCCTCACGCTCTCATCTTGCAACTTTTCAACCTTTAATCTTTCAAGGTCTCCGAAGGGGATACGCTCTCGCCAGTCTCCACTTCCTGAACAGACCATAACTACGAAATAGTGGTCTGATTCCAGAGTGGGGCCTCTATACGCACGCGTATCTTGTAGTTTGCTTCGGAGACGGTTATCAACCAGGATCAGATCTATCATGCTTTTTTGTTCATTCCTTCTCCACGTATACAAATGTATGTCCTTGTGCTGGAATATCGTATTAGACACAAGGAGACCCCTTTCCAAACAAACATCTACAATGAGCTTACCTGCATCGTTCACTCTCTTATCACCATAAGGACCCAGAGCAGCGTCGCAAGTTTGCCGCCTGGTTCCTACCCATCCGTTCAGATCGCCACACAGAATCACCTTTTCATTAGCCTCAGCCAAATCCAGAACTTCCCTGACATTATCCCAAAACTTCTCAAGGTCCTGGGGTGTCGACGAGCTTATGGGAGCATACGCTGCTACCAAAAAGACTCTACTGACACCCAGTTTTAAACGGACCCAGAGAAGTCTCGCATCGCACAGGCCATAATCTCTCACTCCAGAGGCCAGGCGACGGGACAGCAAAATACCCACCCCCATGCTGGCACGACTGCTCTGCGGTACCCCAGACCACAGAGCCATCGTTCCATCAGGAAGATCACAGGTTTCACTGCCCCTCCGCTTAGTCTCTGTTACACACAGAGCATCCAGGCGACTCTCTTTCATTACATCAATCACCTCATGCATCTTATCTTCCATACCACCTCTTACATTCCAAGTGCCTATTCGGCACTCTGCACCCCACGACTCGCCAGTTCGGGCCCGGCGTGATGGGTGGCGGCCCCCATCGCTGCTTCCACCTATATTCGTACCGACGGGGGCGGGCTGGTACGCGTCGCCTCGGGGGGACGCCCTAGCCCGCACTGCGCTACGTCTTCGGTCCAAGATTGCAGCCATAATGACTGGCAGGGGTCGCGACGAGCACGCTCTTGGACAGACCCCCAGTATATGTATGTGTATCAATACCGTTGCTTAGGCTAAATAACATACATATTACACTTTTTTAATAATGGTTTTTTAGATAAATTTATTAATTAAGCAAAGTCACGAGACTCCGTAGCCTGCGTGCGTGTATGAGACGAACTAGGAGCTCCACTCTCATAGTCAAAAATAAAAAGCCAGAGAGTTCTGTAAGGAAAGAACCTGTTGGAACATTGTCTCTCTGCCTACCCCGCAAGATATCTGGCGTGCTGATATAGATCGATAGATTTATCAATGACTATTCTAAATTAATAAATAATCCCTAAAATAATGCAACATCATAAGCTCTACGCGAACGCTATGCCGCATTAAAACTAATCTGCGTGTTCGTAGCGCCGTTACGAGAATCCATAGTGCTACGAGAGTTTGTAACGCAGCTACAACGAAGTAACGGCGTGAATCGTAATTCTAAGCTTACAAGTCATTTTAGGAGTCAACTTGTGTACTCCAGTTTCAGAGAAACGAATTAAAAGTCTTTCTCTTAATAACATAACTTTCCTTCCAGGAAGAGGACTTTATTAACTACGTTAGAATTCGTAACTTATTATGGATTATGATAATTCCATTAACATTTATTTCTAGACATTTAAAACAGGTATTTCTTTTTTCTAGATCTGTGTTACGACGATGAACTTAGCATGGTTCAAGCCGACCAATATTTCAATTTAAATTATCGATTGCGTCCTGATGATGGCAATCAGCCATTTTAAGTGCAGAAATGTAATTTATTTATAATACTAGGTCAGCTATATAAGGTAAAGGCATTTAAAGCTGCTTTAACCATGGACCATTATGTACCACGTACTATGATTAAATAAAATATTTATAATAATATGTCTAGCACCATGGCACGAGTCGTTCCGCTCAGCGCCTCCACAAAGGCGTTCACACTTTGCATATTTACGGGCGCTGCTCAGCCTCAGTTAAGTACACGCCGGTGCCGACAATTTCGCAACATTTTTTACCCTAATGAATACGCAGATTAAGCGCTCGCGACCGGATCCGCACGGTGCGAGGCGCTCGTGCTGGGGGGCGCGCAGGAGACGTGCAGAAACCGTGCGGGTAGGCATCATCACTCATAAACCCCCGCGAACGAAATGTTATTTACGCTCTCGCAGTCGTTAGAATTGAAATGTAATTTTACATGTACTCCTGTGGGTTGGTTTTGTTTTGAGCTCGTAATTTCTGTCTGCTGCATTATTCCACCGTAAACATATTAAGGGAAACGAGTGGAGAATTTTTATTTTTATGTATTTTGTTTACTTATATTGCCGGTTCTCATCCAGTAATAGGATTAGTTAAATAAGATTCTTTTCCAGGGGATATTTCTGAAAGGCGATTACACAAAAAAGCTATTTCTTATCGATCAAGCATCTTATCGCAGCATAAACTCACCTCCCATTATTGTTCTGGTGAAATATGTCCATCTGCTATCAGAGTCGCCCGTCCACGTTTTTTGGAATATGTCCGTGAAAATATATACATATACTGTCTATAATATACGAAGATCTGCCATGATAAATAAAGTAATCAAAATACTTGTAAGCTGATTCAATTTGCTGAAAGAAAATGGATTCTACCATACGATGCAAGCTCGAACAAAAGTGGTCTATAAAACAATGTACTAAATATTCGGTCACCGAACGAACTTAAACAAAGCTACCCCAGCCAAAGACGGGCACTGAACCCGGAGCGTGACGCGGCGAACCTACTTACAAACTAAAGGTTTACTATATCTACGCCCGTTACTATTACAGAGACGAATTAAAAAGAAACTGCTCTGTCATTCTAATCCAGAAGATCTGTATTTAGATCACGTTTTTAGACAGAAGAATTATATTCAAGAACACGTCTAAAAAAACACTTTTATTTCCTTTTTATTTATGTATGTATATGAAAAAAAACAGGTGTTTTGTTCTTCATATATTGCATGCATACAGAGGGCTTAGCTCAAAAGTTTTGACGTTAGCGTGACACAAGCGAGTTGAAATTTCACCCTTGTCACCGAACGTAACAACACGCTTACACATTAGCGTTACGCTAACGTCAATCGTTACGTGCTAAGCGCTCAGGTGTACAAGCTGTTACATAATAAACGCGTCTTGCGGTTATTATGTTACAGCTTGTATACCTCAGACACCCCAATTAGAGAATTTTTTTCATAAATTCAAAACGAAAACCAAATTTCTAAATTTAAAGATATTTACCCTCTTTTTAAGCACTTTTATACCCCAATTAACAATGAAACTTGTACGTGTATGTTGAGAAATATGTTTTAGGATTGCATTTGAAATCTCCTTATTGCTATGAATTGACAATAAATTTAGTTTTTAATAGCGCACAGAAGGAGTAAAAAAAAGCATTTTTTGCAAATTTAAAAAAAAATATAAGGTGCATTAAAAATAGTGCGACTCATGAGACGAAACTTCTTCCACTCACTGGTTGTTGCTTGTTCTCTCCTGAGCTCCGGTGGTGCAATGTATGTACACAGTACGCCCCTACTACACCCGCTTTGAGAATATAGGCTTAAGAATGTTTATTGTTTATTTTTTAATAAAGGTTTAAAAAGAATCTAGATACAAAGAGTAATTAATATATTTATAGTGTCTTCTTTTTGTATTTTTTTAACTTGTTTTTCATTAAGTTTTCTTGTCCAAGTTCACCCCTGGTGTCAGCCGGGGCTTTTGTTAAAGATCTCTGAACCTCGACCGACGAGTGTTTACTAAGACCCATTGTTGTTTCGATACTATTTTGGACGCGGTTCAAATACTATTGTGTCGTCACGAAAACAAATACGAAACCAAATTTAAGACTTTTCGACTGCCCTTTCTTTGTATAAAATCTGTAAGAACAAATTAGCTTTAACAAGTAGGTCGGGGCTTATTTTGTCATTATAAGGTTCAAGGTGAACTCGTGTTTATACGTACGTCCGTTCTCAGAAAAACTTCGAAAAATATATTTCTACCTCGATGGTCTAGAGGCGTATAATGCGCAAAGCGATCTTAAGGTGTTGGAATGCACTTTTACCATGTAATAGGGGGCGAGCCTATGCTCATCCCCTAATATATTGGAACCTCTATCACCCCCGCTTGAGGAATATAGGCATATACAATTTTATATTTATTAATAAATTAAATAAATGCCGTCACAACTATATTGTCTAAGCGAGGATAGCGGAGGTGTACTGTGTACACCTACTTTTCGCCGACGATGCTGGGTCCCATGTAATAGGAGGCGAGTCTTTTGGCAAATATCGGGCACGAATTTTATATTTTTTTATATATTTCTTCAGACCACCCACAAGCTACGAAAAATTTAAAATTTCTACTTCTCTTTCTGAAGATTTCCAGATGAGTGATAAACTCTATCTGTCTATATCATCACGCGAAATCCCTTGCAGAGTGGGCAGAGATTACAGAGTTCCAATAGGTTCCTTATAGACCTCTCTGCCTTCCTCCACTCTCATAGTTCGTCCCATAAACACTCGCCGGTTACGGACACTCTTGACTTAAGTGATTCAGCCCCTTCGCACACGGGTCCTAAACGTAGTCGTATCGTAAGTGTATCGTTATAACGCAACGCGTACTAGACCTCCAGTGTTCTACAGACGAATCGTGGAGTAGAAGTATCGTTTTGTAAGATCATAGTTGAAATCATGGCGTCAACGGTACCAGATGTTCTGGGTGAATTTATTTATGATCTTACTTTCTCTTCAAGCGAATAGGATTTTTTTATTGTATATATACTTTTTTTTTTTTTTTTTTTCTTTTTTTTTCTTTTTTTTTTTTAAAAAAACGTAGCCCCACACTAGGATTTATACCTGTGTCGTGGGTGCGTTTACAAACATGAAAATTCACAAACAAATACCCAGACCGGAACAAATAATTGTGGATCACACAAAGATTTGTCCCGTGCGGGAATCGAACCCGCGACTATTCGACACAGTGGGCGGAGCAGCTCAAGCTCTTAACCACTGCGCTAAATCGTCCGTCATATATCCGTATTCTGCCCAAGCTTTGTCCGTTACATCTTTCCTTAAATATTTACATAATGAATTATATAGACAAGGGAACGCTTCAACCAGTTTCACGAATTCAATCACTTTTTCAGTCATATTAATATTAAAAGTCGTAAGATTAATTTTAATTTCTACGCTTGTTTTTTTACGCCAGTACGCTACGACTATTGTAAGGACAATAAACATCTCATACGATTCGCTGCAACACCACTACATGTGCGAACTTGTTAGAACATGTACGCGCTCGTATTGCTCTCGTCCTACGCGCGTATTACGATTCGCTTACGATACGACGCCGTGTGCGAAGGGGCTAGATGACAAGTATTTTCCATTTATATTAACATAGATATAACATACATTGTGAAGCTGTGGAGTACTCTGTAAGTGCCACGAGTGGCGCCCTCTAGCGAGCAATCAATCAGGCATGCGTCCGGCGAAACACACTACAGTGTAATTAGAGCCGACGCGACACACGCCGGCCGCCACACGCCTGGCGGCACGGCCTGTCAACATACGACAAATACATCGATTTCTTCACGAATTTATCACTTAGGGCATGTTCAAAGATGTATCGTAGCTCTAAAGTATGCCGCTTGTTCACATTTTACTAAAATAAATGTAACAGCCCACGTTTGCTTATTGTAGCAATATAATAAGTGATCAAACGAACTTACCTGAAGTGAAGTTCGATCATTATTATACGATGTCCTTCGTTCGAAGATATAATCTATATTAGCAGCTCTCTCGAGTCGCTTGGCAACCGCGCGTCATTCAGATACTTCAAAAGTCAACGCCGCCTCTATGGTATCTGTGGACATAACCTCTGCAACCATTCCTTTTAGAAGTAGTACATTTCAACTTTACCAACGGGCAGGGCGGGTTGGGTACTTATATCTTCGAACGAAGGACTTCGTATAATAATGATCGAACTTCACTTCAGGTAAGTTCGTTGGATCACTTATTATACTGTGTCCTTCGTTCTCGATATAAACTATATTAGCAGCTGTTTAGAGCTATAAGGGTAAAGTTGAAGTATACCACGTAAAGGCTTTTTTTTTTTTTTTGAGCGTGACCTCTAAAAAATAACATATCATGAGTATATTTGTACTATAACACATTCCCGTTCTTTGTATTGCCATACAACACAAACACAACAAATATATACACACATATATTGTTTCTTACAACCAGTCTGTCTAACTTATTTAAAATAAATTTATATAATCAAATTCTATAACATGTTATGTTATGTAGTGTAGATCCATCCCAACAAAACCTTTAAAGCACCTGTTATGTACCTGTATACCTTTATACCACATCTGTTGTCCAAAATTCATTAATACCGGTTAATATTAATCAGTACTTATCAGATATCAGGGCAGTCTCCATCTGTTATGTCTTCTATA
Organism: Phalera bucephala; assembly: GCA_905147815.2. Taxonomy (NCBI): domain Eukaryota; kingdom Metazoa; phylum Arthropoda; class Insecta; order Lepidoptera; family Notodontidae; genus Phalera; species Phalera bucephala. The sequence continues at coordinate 624,625 of LR990629.1, read as the reverse complement.
GAGATCTTTCTTCTATAGATATCTTCTATATAACAAGAGTTGAGGAATTGCCCATCTAGAGTTTTGTTTTTATAAAATTAAATCCTTTATTCTTGAATCATTGACAACCATTATGAGACGAACTAAGAGAGTGAAGAAAGCCAGGCAGGCATGCAAGGAAAGAACCCGACGGAACCTTGCACTCTCTGCCCACCCCGCAAGAGATCTGGCGTCATAATATGGATAGAGATAGATATCTATCTATCTCTATCCCTTACTAGAAAGCCTTACTGTGTACTAGACCTGAAAACAAAGTCTGTTAGTACCTAATCTATAACAATATGATACAAATATAACAGGGAAACATATTTCCCCACTAATGTGTTTTCCAACTGGCATGTGGTTCTTTTTTTTTTTTTTTATTGTCAAATGATCTTTTTGAGTACAGTACCAAACAAAGGCTACGAATTAATTTGGTGATTATAATTTGTACTAATGAGCTTATATGGAATTAAGTCCGGTGAAGCTGTAAAGGCCTGGCGGCCATCAGCGTACATCACTCACACACACATCTTATCTCGAGATATTCCTCACATAAGGCTATGTGCTTTACCTACATAATCTCGCCCCCCCCCCCCCCCCCCAATTTTAGAGTCTGGGACGAAGGGCAGTACTAATGCGTGGTGAACAAACATAACCTACCCCAGTGTTATTACTATACCACTATTATTAATTCAATTTAAATTTCGAAACTATCCGGAATTATTTCCATGTTCTGAGTGTGCGCCGACAAATAAATCCGTGGCTACATAAATCTTTATGTATTACTTAACGATTCGTTCCTGCGCAATAACGCCCGCGAACATTCGTTTTGGCAATACGATTGGACTACTCCTGAACCAATTACATTACTGATACTAAAAATACTAAAAAATACACTCCTAATTTAGTAATAACTTAAGAAGCGAATAAGTTACAGTCGACTAACCCGAACCACGGGTTACAAATGTATCATATTGGGAATCCTATTCCTATTCATAACTGAATTATTTCATACCATGAAATTTTCATTTCATACCACACTTCCTATGCTTTTTTGTATGTGACTGTATTTCTAAGTAAAAAAAAATTGCAATGCGTAACTTTCTAGTTAGTTCTTGATGTCCAACCGTGAGAATCGAGTGCTACTCAACTTATTATTATGTATCTCCCATTAATAATAAATAAATAATATCAAGTTCCTTAGGACTTAGATTATTGCTGATACTACATAATATTTATCATACCTGTGATAAGAATATGCTTTTGATTATTCTTGTTTAAGATAATCCATACTTTCAAATACTGTAACTCAATATTTCATCCACCGTAGCATGTCAACATAATATCATTAAATTTTCAAATGGATATTATTATCAAGTCATTTGCATGACTTTATTTTCTTTTTATATATAGATACCTATTTATAAGATACATGTAACATGTGGATGTAATAATTTAAATATAACAATACCAAAATTGCAAATTTTTGTATGATATCTCAATCCAATATTTTTTACTGAAACACCTTTAAATAAATTACAACATATATAGTGCTCTAAAACCAACTTGTTACTTTAATGGTAGCCGTTTGTGCTTGTGTTATCATAACTATACCAGAAACATCACTAGTGTTCAAAATAACTGTACACATTCCAAACTAATTACAAAACTATTTTTTATAGTTATTAATTTCTTGAATAATCTTATTTAATTACATATTATTTATTGATTATCATATGATCAAACAAAAATACAGTAAAACCATCTAATTCTCCAAATGATGAATGGATGTATAGCTTTCCATTGTGTGTGCCTCAAATTTCTAATATTATTATCATCATCATCATCTCAGCCCATACTTGTCCACTGTTGAACATAGGCCTCCCCAATCGCTTTCCAGCGTAACCGGTCCGATGCCACCTGCATCCAACGACTTCCTGCGATTTTCACAAGATCGGCGGTCCATCTGGCAGGCGGTCGTCCCACGCTGCGCTTACCAATACGTGGTCGCCACTCTAGAATCTTTCTGCCCCAACGCCCGTCCGATCTACGCGCTATGTGGCCCGCCCATTGCCACTTCAGCTTGCTAATCTTAAGGGCTATGTCGGTAACCTTGGTTCTTCTACGAATCTCCTCATTCCTGATTCGATCGCGTAGAGAAACGCCGAGCATAGCTCTCTCCATAGCTCGCTGAGCAACTCTGAGCTTTTTTATGAGACCTATTGTAAGAGACCACGTCTCTGATTCATATATCATCACTGGTAACACACATTGACTGAAAACTTTAGTCTTAAGGCACTGAGGTATTTTGGATGAGAAGATATTGCGCAGTTTCCCGAACGCTGCCCAGCCGAGTTGGATTCGTCGATTGACCTCTCTCTCAAAGTTGGACCTACCTAACCGGACTACCTGTCCCAGGTAAATGTATTCGTCGACAACTTCAAGAGTAGAGTTCCCAACGGTGAGTGCGGTGGGTACGACATGGACGTTAGACATTATTTTGGTTTTGTCCATGTTCATTTTAAGACCCACTTGTTGAGATACTCTGTTGAGGTCACCGAGCATTCGTCCTAGATCTTCCAGCGACTCCGCCACGACCACAATGTCGTCGGCAAATCGAAGGTGAGTGATGTATTCGCCATTGATGTTGATATCAATATTTTTGAAATCAATATTATTAAGTACACTATAATTGATTCAGGAAATAATCAAAAAACCCAAAACCATTGAACACATTACATGATAGAAAACTCAATATGTACTAATTAATATTTTATTAGTATATTTATTATGACTGTAAGGTCTATTGTTAGCATTAAGTTTTGTTTTATTGCTTTTTTTTTCTTTTTTTTTATTTATTTATATCAATTATTAAACAATAGTGTTTCTAATAATAATGTTTCTATACATATGTAGGACAAGATTCACTTGTCTGAAGTGCAAGTACTTGCACAAAACCAATAAAATTATGTTTGTCGTTGAAGGCATTATTAGTGTCATAAATACATACCAAAGTCAGTGAATACCTTTAGCCTCCAATATTATGGTTTCTGTGTAAAACCCATGTTGTATTCCTGATTGTTTTTCTGAATTTTTCAGCAACTTAAAAACCAAGTCCTTGTGTAAAATGCCTATCATGCTTTTTGTACTTCACTTTCTTTAGTAGGAGATTTGCAATGTCCAACGTGATGTTGTTTTTGGTGAACTGATAGGTACACTGTGACTTAATATTTTCACACCCAGGATGAGGATTGTTGTTCTATATTGGTTACAACGGTGGTCGTTTTATGAAATTTTAACTACTGGCTATGACTAGCTAGTTAATAATTCCCTATTGATAATCCATTATATTAACACTCCTTTTATGCAAAATATATACTGCTGACCTTAAAGGTTCTTATCTCAATAAAGGTTTCATGACTATTGTTAGGATTTATCTTTTCTGGCTACCCTGCAAGGAGTCTGGGTTGATAATATTGATAGATAATTATTAGTTTTATGTTAACTGGATAGACCAGGTATTTTATATTATCTTTTTAGTATCTTTGTGCCTAACACAAATTATCCCACAACCTGCCTGCCGCAGCATCGGTAGGATAAGATATTATATTTGAAATGTATCCACAGTTCTGTTGCTTGTCAGTTACAACAGGCATTGCCATTAGTATATTACTTTGGCTTATTTGGTTATAAACCCTGTTCAGGAATAAGTATTGCTGGATTTAACTTTTTTAATACAAGTACTCATAATTTTGCACAATTCTTTGTGTAATAAGCTCCAGTTTGGGCTATTTCAGTATTATTATACAAGTATGTCTAATAATGAAATCAGTAAAAACACTATGTTTCTGCAAAGGAGTGACTTTTGTTATTAATAATGTATTGTTATACATAAACAATGTCACTTTAATTACCCTTTCAGTAAGTCTCCTTTTGGAGATATAATGTGACAAATTGCTTATAGTTTATAGCAATAGTCTTTGTATTTACTGTTTAGGCATGTTTAAGGTATGTATTTTGGGTAACATTTTTGATTCATACCATTGTAGAAATGTGAACTGCACAGGAACACCTCATGGATGAAACCTATCAGTAGTATGACCTTCAGCACATATCTCGGTATGGGCCCCAAGTCTTGCGGATCACGCCGATGTATCTCGTACACCACTCGTGTCCTTGAATAACCGTCAAGTCTTGCGGACCACGTCGATGTATCTCGTACATCACCCGTGTCCTTAAAATGCCATCGATCCTTAACAATCATCATAATTGATGAACGTCCCCCTAATTTCTCTTATTGGAGGTATAACATTACCAATTTATAGACGGTTAATAATCGTTTTCAGGTATATTTCGTGTTAAACTGTTTGTACACGAATAGGGACATAGACTTCATACTTTTCGGGCGACGAAGCTTTCCCAAACTTTAATATGACGAAATTCACGTCTCCAAATATTAGATATTATATAAATAAACAAGTTAAGCTGAAAAAACCACACATAAATAACTATCGGTTGATCTTTTTAGAATGTACTCCTTTGCCAGGATGTAAACTTTTCTAAATTTGCCTATACGATGTTTTAAATTTATTTCACAAGGTCACTTGAGTATATTACAACCTTTTTGTTATATAATTTCAGTGCCATAACAAGATTATTAAATTAAATGTCGACCAAAAACTTTAATACAAAGCATCGGCTGCCGCGCTTTCAAAAGAATGGTTGCAGAGGTTATGTCCACAGATACCATAGAGGCGGCGTTGACTTTTAAAGTATCTGAATGACGCGCGGTTGCCAAGCGACTCGAGAGAGCTGCTAATATAGTTTATATCGAGAACGAAGGACACAGTATAATACTAACTGCTTATGGATACTTATACAAGGTGTAACATAATAAACGCAAGACCTCAGACACCCCGATTAGAGGATTGCTTCATAAATTCAAAACTAAGACCAAAGTTCCACATTTAATGGTTTTTACCCTTTTTTTAACAACATATATACCCCTATTAACAATGAAACTTGTACGAGTATGTGTGCGTTTTGAGAAATACGTTTTAGGAATTCATTTGAAATCTCCTTATTGCTACGAATCAAGAATAAATTTAGTTTTTTATAGCGCACTCACGGAGTAAACGCACTTCTTGCAAAATTAAAAAAAAATTTAAGATACATTAAAAATTGTTGAAATCAATTCAGTTACCCATTTAGATCAAACTACTTTTAGGTCTTGCGTTTATTATGTTACACCTTCTATAACACCGAGGATGGCACACTTTGGCAGAGGCCTGTATTCAGCAATGGACTAATTTGGGCAGATGACCATGACGATATGATACACCATAATTAGGCATTATTCCAGAAGGAGTAGTCAGAGACGTCCGTAAGACGGTTTGTATTCCAATTGTCCGTACATCATCCTGATCTAAAACAGCCCATGTAAAAAGAGGCAAGCGACAGTGACAGGTTTCATAAATGTCAACATACTAGTGGTCGCCCATAGGTCGATATTCGACCTACTCTTTCATCGTTTGCTGGTTATGTTTGACATTCAGTAATACTATAGACAAATAATATTAAAGACAAACATCAATTTGACGTGTATTGTGTCAAATACGTGGTAGTGTGTAATGTTTTTTTTTTATTGATTTAATGTATTGCTTATGCATAATTTTAAAAACATATTAGCATACCCCACTCCTTCTCTATATAAACTATAAGTGTGGGAAATTTCATACGCCTCCGTCCGCGCAATTTTCGTAAAAAGGGGTACAAAGTTTTTGCTTCACGTATTAATATAATGATTTTATATCTTTACTATATTACCATTGTTATTTAGTGTTAAATTAGTAAGTCTTTTACTTTTTATTAATTGGACAACAACACTCCTCTCCCCTGACGGGCTCGTAACCCACCGTAACAATCTATTCGACTAAAATATTCAGCCAAAATATACAAAAGAGCCGAAATTAGATTTAATAACTTCGTTACGTATCCGGCACCGATCTAAAGCAAAATAAAACAAAATCCGGGCGCGCACGTGCTAAATAAAACATAACAACCAATCAGCTTTATCCATCAGCTCACATCCTGCTCATGTTGCCGCTGATTGAGCAGTGCTCACGGCGCTTGAGCAATGAGCTGAGCACTCAGTTGAGCTTTTGTAAAAAATACTAGGAAACTCGTTGAAATTAATCTAAGAGGATTGCTTCCATCAACTGTAGATTGAGTTTTGATTTCTCTGATAGGGCAATAACCGAAAAAAAGAGTCGATATATAAGGAACTCAGGGAACTATCCCTTTCAAATGATGAAACGACGCATTTTTAATTTCTACATTAATATAATTACTGTCATTATTAGTACTTGTGTTTCTCTCTGTATAAGCATCATACCTGCGTAGATACCTATTAAATAAAATTATCCCAAAAAAAACGTAGACCGAAACAATAGGAATATTTTTTATGTCCCAAACGCTTGAACATTAATTTACGGAAACACGTCGTTAACAGTAGGTAATAGACAAATGTTTTATAGTAAGTACCTACTAGATATTTTTACCGACAACAAACGGCGCAGGGAGAATAAAAAAATGGCCATGAAACTAATATTACAAACCAGAAGTGAAATTTATTAAAAAAATATACGCAGAGCACAAAACCTTTATAATTAATGTTTTCATCATTTCAGCCTATACTTGTCCACTGCTGAACATAGGCCTCCCCAATCGCTTTCCAGCGTAACCGGTCCGATGCCACCTGCATCCAACGATTTCCTGCGATTTTCACAAGATCGTCGGTCCATCTGGCAGGCGGTCGTCCTACGCTGCGCTTGCCAATACGTGGTCTCCACTCTAGAATCTTTCTGCCCCAACGCCCGTCCGATCTTCGCGCTATGTGGCCAGCCCATTGCCACTTCAGCATGCTAATCCTGAGGGCTATGTCGGTGACCTTGGTTCTTCTACGAATCTCCTCATTCCTGATTCGATCACGTAGAGAAACGCCGAGCATAGCTCTTTCCATAGCTCGCTGAGCAACCTTGAGCTTTTTTATGAGACCTATTGTAAGAGACCACGTCTCTGATCCATATTTCATCACTGGTAACACACATTGACTAAACACTTTAGTCTTTAGGCACTGAGGTATTTTGGATGAGAAGATGTTGCGCAGTTTCCCGAACGCTGCCCAGCCGAGTTGGATTCGTCGATTGACCTCTCTCTCAAAGTTGGACCTACCTAACCGGACTGCCTGTCCCAGGTAAATGTATTCGTCGACAACTTCAAAAGTAGAGTTCCCAACGGTGAGTGCGGTGGGTACGACATGGACGTTAGACATTATTTTTGTTTTGTCCATATTCATTTTAAGACCCACTTGTTGGGATACTCTATTGAGGTCACCGAGCATTCGTCCTAGATCTTCCAGCGACTCCGCCATGACCACAATGTCGTCGGCAAATCGAAGGTGAGTGATGTATTCGCCATTGATGTTGATGCCAAGTCCTTGCCATTCCAAGAGCTTGAAGGCGTCCTCTAAGGTGGCCGTAAACAGTTTCGGAGAAATGACGTCTCCCTGTCTTACTCCTCTTTTTATGGGGATCACCTTCGTGCACTGCCCCTGTACTCGGACTGACATGGTGGCGTTATTATACAAGCACTTCAACACTTCGATGTACCTATAGTCAATGCGGCATCGCTGGAGAGATCTAAGAACCGCCCAAGTCTCGATCGAATCAAAGGCTTTCTCATAGTCCACAAACGCCAAGCATAGTGGCCGATTATACTCCTCAGTCTTCTGTATAACCTGCCGCAGCGTATGTATGTGGTCTATGGTACTAAAACCTTTCCGGAAACCGGCTTGTTCGGGAGGCTGGAAGTCATCAAGCCTTCGTTCGAGACGATTCGTAATGACTCTCGAAAACAACTTATAAACATGGCTCAGCAGTGTGATGGGCCTATAGTTCTTCAATAAGGTGTTATCACCTTTCTTGAAAAACAGCACCACCACACCCCTGTTCCATGCTTCCGGCGTTTTCCCTTCAAGCAAGACGGACTTAAATAGCCTCTGAAGGACTTTAAGTACCGGCGATCCGCCCGCCTTCAGAAGTTCTGCAGTAATTCCGTCTTCACCCGGCGCTATGTTGTTTTTTAGTTGTTTGAGAGCCATCCTAATCTCGCACAGGCTGATGTCCGGGATATCTTCAGTGCAGTGTCGGGTTAGCTTGGCTCTTGGGTCTTTTACCAAGTCAACAACAGGTTTAGCTACTGAGGTATATAACTGTCCATAGAACCTCTCTATCTCCCTGAGCACCTCTGACCTATTTGACGTTACGTTTCCGTCCTCCGTCTTCAGCTTCGTCAACTGGCTCTGCCCAATAGACGCGTCTCTTGCGAACACTTTAGAGCCCTTGTTCTGCTCTATGGTCTCCTCAATACGCCTTGCATTGAAGGACCGTAAGTCGTGTCGCAAGGACTTCAATATCTGTCCATTAAGCTGCCTATAGGACTTAGCATCATCGGAGGTTTGGAGCGTCATGGAACGTCGCTCAGCCATGAGGTTTCGGGTATAGTCAGATAGTTTTTGAGGCCTATTTTTACGGTGGGTCTTCAAATACTTGGACCCGACCGTATGAACAGTCTCTACCAGCCTGTTGTTGATTTCGTCCACTGATGCGCTGCTGTCTAGCAATTCGAAGCGGTTTGACAATTCGAGTTGAAAGTTCTCGGGGTTTTGGATATATGCATGAGTAGGTCGGAGCGTAGACTTCATCAGACGCGATCTTTCCATTTTGACATTAATATTTAATGTGCCTCTGACCATTCGGTGATCACTGCCGGTTTTTACCCTATGAATCACGGAGACATCATTAAATATTTGTCGCTTGGTGCTCATGATGAAGTCTATCTCATTTTTTGTGGAACCATCAGGGCTCATTCAGGTCCATTTCCTATGAGGCGGCTTCTGGAAGAAAGAGTTCATCATAAAGAGTCCCTCTTTCTCCAGAAATTCGGCCAGCCTCTGACCCCTGGGGTTGCGCTGCCCATATCCAAATTGCCCCACTCTCAACTCATCATCGCCCCGTTTGCCCAGCCGCGCATTGAAATCACCCATAACCACTGTAAAGTGTGTTTTGGAAGTATGTATGGCTCTACTAATGTCCTCATACATAACTTCGACGTCATCATCTGAGTATGCCGAGGTCGGTGCGTAGACCTGTATGACCTTCAGCGAATATCTTTTGGATATTCTGAGTATCAGGTACGCTACCCTGCTCGACACACTAGTGATGGACACAACGTTGTCTATGAGTGACTTGTGGACGATAAATCCGACACCGCCTTGGGACTGCTGTTCGCCCTCCCGGTAGTAAAACAAGTTGCCGGATTTTAAGGTTATCGTGTCCTTGCCCTCTCTTCGGACCTCCGATAAACCAACAATACTCCACCGCAACTTGTTTAACTCTTCTTCCAGCTCAACTAGCTTCTCATCTGTCCTCAATGTGCGTGCGTTGTATGTCACCAGGGCCAATTTTCGGTTTTGGTGGTAGCCGAATCTCTGCCGGAGATTCTTAGCACCCCTTGTCCTGTCGTTACCATGGCTGCTACCGTGGCCAGGACGAACAGGACCGCCGGGGACTAGGGGCCTGGTTTTTCTACTTTCTTCCATAATTGGGGGTGTTTGCCATACTCGCCACGCTTGGCAGGCGGGTTGGCGAGCGCAGTTATTGGTCGTCGAAGTGTTAAAGGAACGCTGCTGCCCATTCCCTAGTTTTCCCTTAGTCGCCTTGTACGACACCCGATGGGATGAGATGGGTTGGTCCTATTCTAAGCCGGGAACCACGCGGGCTATTTAATGTTTTACAAATTATTAATTAAATTAAATGGCGAATATGATTTTATAAATCTATCGACTAGTCCCTAGCTTGTCCGCACTGTCCGACCGCCCAAGCAAAAGAGAGCGAGGTAACCGCCAGCTCACCACTCGAGACCTCAAGAGAACACCGAACCTCATGGAAGGGTGTTGGCCACGCTCACTGTCCGGACGTCAGCTTGTTACACGGCCTCTTCTGACTGGCGGTCGTCCTCGTCCGCAACTTTGGTGTGTTTACGGCTAAGTCACGCTTGAGCCTCTACCGTAGTATCTATCGGTGATTCGTCAGAGTCCGCTAAAACACAAATAAATTGGTCACATTAGAACTCAACCTTAATTTATAACAAGCACACTCGTAACTCTTCATACTTCATACCATTACACTCATTCTCTACAAAAGTTTTCACATTGCACTCATTCTTTTCAAATATTTTTCACACAGTTTCTGACTACATTCATACCATTCAATCTCTCGAGGGCCTTCCATTCATCTCAACTGGCCAGTGTCTATACTGATTGCGGTAGTGACTAGTATACCGTGACAGCGCTCCTTAGGAGCCAACTGCCCTGCCGTGGTAGAGAATCACACTCGATACCAACGTGAATACGGAAGAGCTCGACCCTGCCGTGGTAGAGAATCACACTCGATACCAACGTGAATACGGAAGAGCTCGACCCTGCCGTGGTAGAAAATCACACTCGATACCATAGAGAATACGGAAGAGCTCGACCCTGCCCTGGTAGAGAATCACACTCGATACCAATGTGAATATGGAAGAGCTCGACCCTGCCGTGGTAGAAAATCACACTCGATACCATAGAGAATACGGAAGAGCTCGACCCTGCCCTGGTAGAGAATCACACTCGATACCAATGTGAATATGGAAGAGCTCGACCCTGCCGTGGTAGAAAATCACACTCGATACCATAGAGAATACGGAAGAGCTCGACCCTGCCATGGTAGAGAATCACACTCGATACCAATGTAAATACGGAAGAGCTCTGCCCTGCCGTGGTAGAGAATCACACTCGATACCAACGTGAATACGGAAGAGCTCGACCCTGCCGTGGTAGAGAATCACACTCGATACCATAGAGAATACGGAAAAGCTCGACCCTGCCGTGGTAGAGAATCACACTCGATACCAACGTGAATACGGAAGAGCTCGACCCTGCCGTGGTACAGAATCATACTCGATACCATAGAGAATACGGAAGAGCTATGCCCTGCCGTGGTAGAGAATCACACTCGATACCATAGAGAATACGGAAGAGCTCTGCCCTGCCGTGGTAGAGAATCACACTCGATACCAACGTGAATACGGAAGAGCTCGACCCTGCCGTGGTAGAAAATCACACTCGATACCATAGAGAATACGGAAGAGCTCTGCCCTGCCGTAGTAGAGAATCATACTCGATACCATAGAGAATACGGAAGAGCTCTGCCCTGCCGTGGTAGAGAATCACGCTCGATACCATAGAGAATACGGAAGAGCTCTGCCCTGCCGTGGTAGAGAATCACACTCGATACCATAGAGAATACGGAAGAGCTCTGCCCTGCCGTGGTAGAGAATCACACTCGATACCAACGTGAATACGGAAGAGCTCGACCCTGCCGTGGTAGAAAATCACACGCGATACCATAGAGAATACGGAAGAGCTCTGCCCTGCCGTAGTAGAGAATCATACTCGATACCATAGAGAATACGGAAGAGCTCTGCCCTGCCGTGGTAGAGAATCACACTCGATACCATAGAGAATACGGAAGAGCTCTGCCCTGCCGTGGTAGAGAATCACACTCGATACCATAGAGAAAGCAGAAGAGCTCTGCCCTGCCCTCATTCTTCTCAAATGTTTTTCACACAGTTTCTGACTACATTCATACCATTCGATCTCTCGAGGGCCCTCCATTCATCTCAACTGGCCAGTGTCTATACTGACTGCGGTAGTGACTAGTATACCGTGACAGCGCTCCTTAGGAGCCAACTGCCCTGCCGTGGTAGAGAATCACACTCGATACCAACGTGAATACGGAAGAGCTCGACCCTGCCGTGGTACAGAATCACACTCGATACCAACGTGAATACGGAAGAGCTCTGCCCTGCCGTGGTAGAGAATCACACTCGATACCATAGAGAATACGGAAGAGCTCTGCCCTGCCGTGGTAGAGAATCACACTCGATACCTACGTGAATACGGAAGAGCTCGACCCTGCCGTGGTAGAGAATCACACTCGATACCATAGAGAATACGGAAGAGCTCGACCCTGCCATGGTAGAGAATCACACTCGATACCAATGTGAATATGGAAGAGCTCTGCCCTGCCATGGTAGAGAATCATACTCGATACCAACGTGAATACGGAACAGTTCGACCCTGCCGTGGTAGAAAATCCCACTCGATACCATAAAGAATACGGAAGAGCTCGACCCTGCCATGGTAGAGAATCACACTCGATACCAATGTGAATATGGAAGAGCTCTGCCCTGCCGTGGTAGAGAATCACACTCGATACCAACGTGAATACGGAAAGCCTCTAATGAGTCATCCGTCTGCCGTGACACAATAACTATGTCGACGTGAATATGGAAAAGACTCAAGCTTAGCATTCCATTCGACGAGGTAGAGAATCACACTCGATACCAACGTGCCAATTACATAGGTACACAAAACTGCTTAAGCAGGAAAGTAAAATAATATCAGTAACTTACAATTGAAAAACGCTGCACATGCCTCTAGAGTCCACTCTCCTGACCATGCTTACATGTTTTCAGCTGAAGCCTCTGTACGCTTTCCGTATGAGCCAGCCAACAGCTTCAGTTCATACCGATGGTGTGGAAGTCGCTTCATCACCTTGTGAGGCCCACGCATGCAGGAATCCAGTTTTCCCACGGCCTGCAAGGATTTAATTACGAAGACTTTGTCATTCACATTAAACAATTGGGGCGACACACGATTTTTGTTTACATATTCGTCCTGTTCTTGCTGATTACTTGTCAGCAGTGACGACACACGCTATCTCCCGAGTGCCATAATAGCTTCGCGATTTGGTGTAGCGATATTTATCGCAACATCCCGAGCGAGGCCGCGTATGATGGGTGTGGAAGAATCAGTTCCGATGAGCAGTTGGATGGGTGACCTATCCGTAGTACTGTGTTTCGTACTATTTAGAATGAGCTGAATCCTCCATAGCATATCCGACCAACTTTGACCTTTATGGTTCACTTCAATACGAAGTAGGTTTAGTAAATTTTGGCAATAACGCTCAGCCTGCCCATTCTCATGGTGCATGCCTGGTGTGATAAAATGAATGTCACTCCCAAACGACCCAAACATGTCCCGAAAAGCGGTACCCTCTAACATCCTCCCACGATCCGTTACTAACAGTCTCGGAGATCCAAATAATGAAACCACATCGATAAATGTACGCTTTAACTCGTCAGTTTTCAGACGATAAAGTCAAGAGTCAGTATTTTGTAAACTAATCGATATTAAAAAATACGTACTTATAACCTTGGGATTGAGGTAGTGGACCAACAACGTTCATATGTACTTCGGCAAAAGGAATATCTGGCTTAGACCAGGATTCGGTGGGCTGAAGAGGAGCGCGTAGCACTCTCTTGTGAAACAGACACCACGGGGAAGTCATTGACGCGTGCTCGGCCTAACCTGATCATTACTAATAACCTTCTAGAGATACTCTACTTCGCGACCAAGAAAGGTGCGTTTCTTTAAATTTATAGAGAACCCTGATAAAGTTAAAGTAAAATAAAGTACTGTTGGAACTCTGTACTCTCTGCCTGCCCCGTAAGGGATCTGGCGTGATGATATAGATAGATAGATAGAAAAATAAAGTAAAAAGTAAAGATAAAGTAAGGGTTTCTAAAACTTGTCGTAATAATAACAATCTTTCTGATATCGATATGTTTTTCAGAAAAGTAGATCCATGTCTTTGTCCCCATCGTATTTGCATTACTAACATCAAAACTATTGTTTACAGCGATAGGCATACTTGAACGCGTCAAAAGTTGAACACAGTTTTGTCGGACATACGTAATATAGTCACGATTCAGAACGTCGGCGCCTATAATGACAGGAGTACTAGTGCACCCATGAGGTACTACGTAAAAATCTGCTTCGATAGATATGTGGGGAGGTCAACAATTAACGTCACAAACGATTTACATTGTACTAATTGATTTCCTATGCCTCGTAAAATACGATAGGTAGGTTTCTGGCTGGTATTAAAATAGTTTAACAACGAATTTGATACATGGGATATATACAAGAACCACTGTCTACAAGTACGTCCACCGGCACACCCTCGATTACAGCACTCATGACGTCAGTCGTCGACCCCGAAACACTACTGTCTAATTTTCGACATAAATTTACGTTTTTAAATCCGTGGATGGAGGTTACCCGACTCGGAACGTTGTTTCGCAAAATAATCATCCACTTCATGAACATTCTTCTTACAAAAACAACACGTCTTTATTTCCCGTAATGACAACGGCGTTTCGGATAACCCCGGCCCTGAATTGTTGCCTAACCGTTTTCTTTTAGCACTCATACAATCTATGTGTTTATGTCCAATTTTTCCACAAAAAGGAAATTTAAAATAACTAGCCCATTTGTTATTATCGTCGGAACTGGAACGCGAAACACGTGAAAATTCGCGGGTAGACCGAAAATCATTTCTTGGTTTTACTTACATCGATAAAAATTGTACAAAATCATTGGGTTCCAAATTAGCATTAGTGGCTGCGGCCGTAATATGAGGATCTGTAATACCCCTTAGAACTATGGCAACTATTAGTTCATCCGATAAACCTTTGACTAGGCCTAACCTTAATAACGAACGCCTAGCATATTCGGCATACGTGACATAACTTTTGGAATCTTTGGTCATAACTTCGTAAAGAATGTTCGCAATATCGACGGTTCGCGAGCACAGCACTTTAAATTCTAGTTTTAAATTCAACCACGAGCGATCCGCGCTAGACCACTCATTAAGTCACACACGCGCTTCTCCCTTCAAGCAATTTCCAATCCGCGACAAGCACATATTATCGTCCCATTCGTTAATTTCCTTAGCCCTATCTACCTCCTCGCACCAAACATCGATATTGTGACCGTGCGGGTCAAAATTAGAGATAAAATAATTATTCGACCTTACTTTAACTAGCGAAGATGGCCTTCACGGTTCTGCCAGTTGTGTCTTAAGTAGTATAGTGGCTTTCCCGTGAAACCGAAGGGGATGCACAACCGGCCATTGAGTCATTATCACGCACATTGTCGGTGGTCACGTCATTTGTTAGTGCGGGTAGCACTTCCTGCGACACAAAATTATTAAAATTAAATGGTGAATATGATTTTACAAATGTATAGACTAGTCCCATTTTTGTTTTTTTTTTCTATCTATCTATATCATCACGCCAGATCCCTTACGGGGTAGGCAGAGAGTACAGAGTTCCAACAGGCTCTTTCCTTACATACCTCTCTGGCTTCCTCTACTCTCATAGTTAGTCTCATACACGCTTGCCGGTTACAGAGACTCCTGACTTGTCCTTCAGATAAGACCCGGTCTATTTGGTCATGGTAAGATAGTCTAGGTCTTCCCCGGTACCATCCTTCCACTTTCGCATTGTATATCAGTTTTGTCATTCTTTCTTCGGACATTCTTTCTATATGCCCGAACCAACGGAGCATACCCTTTTCTTTGTTTTTTTGATGGGGGAAATCCTTCATAGGATACCCGCTCGCCATTGGGGGTAGCGAGGAGTTATGCCGAGACTCCTACCGGCTAAAACCCCCACCGTGCTCCAATGACCTTCTACTTATGTGGAAATCCACTCTTGGCGGAATTGTTTTCCGCACACTTCATTGAGGGGCGTGCCGGGAGCACATGGCACGCCCTTCCCTCCCGAGGGCCTGTTACTGTGTGCAGGTAATGGGCAACCCCATTCCCATTACCCGCAAATACTCATCAAGGTAGCATGAAGATAGCGTAGGCATGCTGTCGCCGCCTTGTTTTACAACGACGGAGCAGATCAGCCAGAGGATCAGCCTCCCTCACTCGCTCCGTCGCCTCTTTCAGCGCTATGACCACCTCACAGAAGGTTACCGCAGCCTCCCATGACCTCTTACTACCGACCATAGCTTGCGCTAAAGCCGGCAGTGACAGATTCCTCCCTGCGACATCGACGAGAACACTACGTTGCGCAGCCCAAGCAGGACAAAGCTCAAGTGTATGCTTCGCAGTGGCCTCATCGGCACCGCACTCGTGGCATCATGGAGTCGGTTCTCTACCAGCCACTTGGAACAGGTACTTTCCAAAACCCCCGTGCCCGGTCAATACCTGCATGAGCCGGTAGGTAAGCGCCCCATGCTTGCGCTTTACCCAGTCCGGAAGGACTGGGCAAACTCCCGTAATGGTCCAGTGACCAGCCGTTGGCTCCACCAGCCCCTCCTGCCATTCCTGAAGGGCGCAGTTTTGCGCCTGTCGCCGCCATCTTGCTAGAACTTCTGGCTCAGTATGTATATTGTCGTTTCGAGCCTGAGCTCTAAGACGGTAAACTCTGCTTAATACCTCCGCCTCTAAGTCCCAGGGTGGGGTCCCCGACAGTTCACATGCTGCCTCAAAAGAAACAGTGCGGTATCCCATCGACTAGTCCTTAGCACGTCCGCACTGTCCGAACGCCCAAGCAAAAGAGAGCGAGGTAACCGCCAGCTCGCCGCTCGGGACCTCGTTAGAACCCCGAACCGCGTGGAAGGGTGTTGGCGACGCCCACTGTCCGGACGTCAGCTGTTACACTAAACTATTTTTTTTTTCGGTTTAGATTTTATTTTTGTTTTGTTCAACGAGCTCAGTATGATTTAGTACTAACGTACCAGTGACCTAATTTCCAGCCGGTGAAGTGATTTATTACTCGTTAAATTCTAGATTTCACATTTAGTTTTAGGACAAGTTGGAGAAAGTTATGACCCATATCATTTGTATATTTTTATTTTAATTCATTAAAACGTGAGGATAGCAGAAGTGTACCATGTTTAGCCGACAATGTAAGGTCGTAATCAAATACGGGAGAAGGCTATTACCGTCATACCGGACAAAAATTGTAAATTATTTGATAGGAAATCCTATTAAATAATCTGCGTACCACCTCCTCACGCCACTCTGATATAGTGGAGGTGGTATGCAGATTATTGAGGCCACTTTTTTGTTTATAATCTAAATCATTACACCATTCACTTAAAAGCACGTCTGTTTCTACGCAACGCCTTTTATGGTTCCTCACTTCATCTCTAAGTTTAATTACTTCATCAGTAACCTCATAGCGGCGCAGTTCCCTTCATCTCTCGCCATTAAAACATACAAGCCGCGGCTTAACTCGCACATTAAGCCGCACACGGATCCATAACGTAATCTGACTCACAAAACAGTTATAATAAAACCCGGGTAAGTGCAAGCCGGATTTAAGCGTTGAGCGCTCCGCATAGAGTTTTATAAGATAAATTGCATTTACCTGAACCTGTTAGAGTTTTCTACCCTCTTCTTACCCTGCAAGGGATCTGGCGTGGTGATATAGATTCTAGATAGATATATTGAAGATAGTATCATTTTCAACCAATGGTAAAAGTATTGCATAAACACATGTTATATATAGGTATCAAGCAAAAGAATTTTTGGAAATATTGTATGAATAACTTATATAATATGTTTACAGTTCTACACGCCATGTTAAAAATGTTACTCAACTACCGCGCTAAGACAGAAAAACTCGTCTTCATGCCGCTTTACAGATAAGAAACACATAAATATTTCATTCGATTTCAAGTCAGTTGGCCAATACTATTTTATTCCATACTACTGTTGAATTAGAAGCCACACTTATTTACAAGCTTTACGAACAATTCGCCTGAGTAGAAAAATCTTATAAGTTTTGAATTAATTGTGATGCCTCAAATACTATATCGGAAAGGACAAACAACAACAAATCAGTGGTTCTTGTCACGGTGCGGCAGAGAACCCTAAAAATCACGCCCCCTGCTCACAGCGCTTGCGAATGAGTGAATAACGTTCGTTTCATTACCGCGAGAGTTTACGAGTGTCGTTACGGTAAAGAGCTGTGGTCCGCATAAATTCACTCCGCACTGCACCGCACCTCACCGTACTACACCGCACCGTACCGCGCCGCACCGCACCACATCACACCTTATCGCACCGCACCGCACCGCACCGCGCCGCGCCACACCACCTCAACGCATCGCGCCGCGCTGAGCCTGTTTCATCTACACTGTATAAACACTCTTTCTCTTTGAATGATTTTGACACTTCTGCACTGTGTTACGAGGCTAGATATGTACATACTTTCATGAGATAAGTAAATAGTAGTTGAAATAAAATTACTTTTCAGATTTTTTCGCGGTTTATTTTTGATTTTTATGTTCCTCACGTTTCGAGTCCTTTGCAGCACCCATGGTCACGGGAAGGTCATAAAATCCGAAAAATAGTTTTATATCATGTGCAATATTCGCGAGAATCTAAGAACTCAGCACATAGTAGTTGTCACTTTACCGCGCACTTGTTTATTTGGTAATTATTATTCTATTGTTTGTTCTATTGTACATCAATAGTGACAGGTATTGATTCCAAACGAATTAACGCAAGCATAAGCTTGTAAATAAAACCGTATGCCATTAACCCGCAAAATCTCTCACATTTTACTTTCACAAACAAATTATAATACGAATTCCAAAAAAACTCGCGTCAAAACACTTTCATGAGGTGTGTCACGTGCGGTGCGGCACAAGCCAGGTGGAGGCACCTGGCTTGTGCCGCACCGCACGTGACACACCGCCCGCTGTCAGCAGCACGCAACACACAACTAATATGTTCATGCTAATACTCGTACTAGAGTTCGTGGAAGTGACAGCCGAAAATTTATTTGAATTGGTTTTATCGACGAAGTTGAATAAATAATATTTGGGTAGGTATCTAGTCATAACAGAAGCTTGACTTTATCAAAGATTTAGGCGTTACACTTTCATTTATGCTCGATGCTTTACACATATGGAGTTCAGCTTAAAAAGACTAGTTTTAATCATTCTTGATTTTATTATTTATATTAATGTGATACTAGCGGTTAATTTTGGAGGTCCCTCATGTCGGCGGACTTTTTATTTTCAATTTAATGTTTGGTCAAGGTTAACAACAAAACAATTAAATAAGCAAATATATAAATTATTGGTTCCTTTAAAAGTCTTCCTATAGCCGCCGATACTGATTTTGAAACAATTTCTCAGATTTTATCTAGGTTTTTTGATTTTAAGTTCCCGGCGTTTCGAGAGCCTTACAACATTCATGGTCACGAAATGGAAGAATAACGATTTTTGTATTAACAACAAATAACTAACTCATTCACGCTCTTCTAACTCTAATATTAGATCAACAAATAACATCATAAATTCCCACCATATGGGTAATGTAATAAGGCCTGTCGCGCGCGCCGCCGCGCCTCGACACGCACTTAATAGATTATTTATTTAAAGTTTATTCCATACATAGGCAGAATATTTATTTTTATTTATAATTTTCAAATAGTAAATGATAAGGTAGAAGATAATCCATAGCTATCCAGGTAAAGGAAATAGGTAAAGTCTGAACACATTATTTATTTTTAAGGTATTACTTACGTTTATATTTTATAATAATTTATATAAATACTTAACTTGTATATTCTTTCAGAGTAACCCCCCTTGCAATGTACAGTAACGTTATTTAATTTAATAATTATATTTATAAGCAGAGCTCCGCTCGCTACGACGGTCGGACACAGAATGAATTCTGTCAGTCGATTACATTCCTTTTTATACTGTCAACAAACAATGCAGAGGGACCACGTGTTTACATTTTATTGATTTCATATTGTCTTATTTATTACAAAGGTCATCAAAAATCTTAAAAAGATTAATTCACTACATTACTATAAAATTCTTGCCATAAAACACCTCGTGGCTTCTTATTAAAATAAAATAAACATAACCTCTAATTGCACCTTATAACTCCATATGTAAACATACTTAAAGCATGTAGTACAAGTGCAGCCCACGCGAGAGGCCCAATTTAGTGTATATTAATGTATCTTTGCACAGTAAACAAATAAATTCACATATATTTTCACAGAATCTATCACACTCGTGCGCCGGCTCTGAGGGCACTCGGAGTGAATCAACATTATCTTTACCTCAATGTAAAAAAATAACTATTTTATACACCAAGCACTATCGATAAAAATACAAACGGAGGATAGATGGATTGGGATGTATAGTATTTCATTATTATCAGATAACACGCTTAATTTTCAGTAGAAATCTGAAGAGGCAGAATATTAAGGATTATTATTCATAAATTTTAGATAAGGCGGAATAAATCTGATTTTTCCTGTACTGAAAATAGCTTTCGAAGGCCTGGAATCAAAGAAAAATTAATTATAGTAAAGTATTATTCAAACGAACCGAGTCAGAGGAATGACTTTGAAGGTGTGTAACGAGTCTGATGATGCTTTTAAGCGGAGTCTTTTGGTGACAATCCAATGGTAGCATTGAAACATTTCATCATAAAAAGAACTGGATGCTGGGTCGACTACATTTATACGAGTCCAAGTCCTTAAAATAATTCAAAAAGTCTAATGGAAATACCAAATTACAACTGTATATAACCCAAGGCTTGTACTTTATCAAAAGCAGAATAGTCCACACATGAACCATCCACGCCATGGTTGGTTACATACAAAATATTTTTTTCCCGTAACTATTCCATCGATATTATTGGTGACTATCGGGCAATCTGTCAACGCAACACCTAACCCTTTCTGCTTCCATAAAATTAAGTTACGGCGACGGGCGCCGGAGGGGGTGAGGCACAGGCGGCAGATGGAAAGGGGGAGAGGAGTCGAAGACTGGCGAATAAAAGGCAATAAGTTATTGAAAATGGCTTGTCCCAACTAGTGATAGCGCTACACAATCGAGTTTCGATTCGATTTACTCGAAATATGATTCGATTACAGTTATTTGAGCAGAATCTAATTTAGTGAGTTGCTTTTCGGAGTTGGTTTTGGGGTCGCTCACCGAATTATTGTTTATCTCTGTCAATATGATTGCTGTCAACCGGGTGTGTAGGGTACGCGTTGAAATAACATGAAAGGACAACACATGCATAGCTTTTTTTCTTTATCTTCATTTTACACTCGTGCAAACTCAGGCGACTGCGTTTTAAAATAAAATACACATATCTATTTATTATGTACCTTTTGTGTTGTTGTGTTTCGTATTAATTAATTATCTTGTAATTTATTGGTCGGTCATAAACTGAATCAATTATTGTATTTGTAAATGCATTATTCTGAAAGAGACCTGACTGTCTCTTTACGAATCAAAACGTATACTACCTTAATTGAGTGGTCTATAAGGTTTTCTTACTTATTGCCCCTTTTATAGTCTATTTTGAGTTAGTTTATAAACGAAATATTAAATCAAAGAGATTCTTTATACCTACAAAAACACTGATGTCACGGGTGAGTGAAAAAGTAAATTGGCGCGGCCACAGGAGTCAACATCGAATACTCCGAAGTAATCGATTTTTCCCTCGCGACCCCATCACTCGGCAATTTTCTGGTCATAATTCGCTACGACCAAACGCAGCGCGGTACGATAACTTCGTGAAATGATCGTGTAATGGTATTCTAAACTTCTGAAGTACCATTAAACGATTATGTCACGGACGGACACCGCACGGGACAAATCTTTGTGTGACTCACAATTGTTTGTTTCGGTCTGGGTATTTGTTTGTGAATTTCCATGTTTGTAAACGCACCCACGACACAGGAATAAATCCTAGGGTGGGGCAACGTTTTAAAAAAAAATAAAAAATATACAAAACAGAGCGGGGCTTATTAGTGTCAGGAGGAAGCTCAACATATGCTGGTCATATTATTTGAATAGGATAAGTATAAAACTGATGTATTTCTGTGAAAATTTCACTTATCAAGCCGTGGACTATATAGTATCCGAATTAGTCCTAAATAGAGCTTTGCGAATTGTGATTATTGTATTTGATAAAATATTTATCGACAGACGTGTTATTAATTAACTGAACGTTCATAATAAATGGAGACCACTACACTACACAACATGACACACTTAAAATATTGCGAACGAATTTTTAAGTATTGTACCTACGGATTGCCCCTTGTAGTATTTTTATAGTACCTTTCTAAGTTCCTCTGATTATAGGGATTTCTTGTAGACAATCGTACCCTTTTCATTTACTTTTGTTGTACGTATTGTTAACTTTTTGGTGTATTATACACAGTAGAATATAGAAGTATTATTTTAAGCACCAACTTACCATACATAAACAGCACAAAAATATCACGTATTTGATTATTAACACCATGTGGAATTTAACAAAAATACGAACGTATTCGTGTAAGTGGCCGGATAAAGATTTCTATTTGTAAGTGATATTCTGCCAGATTATTTTTATACAAAAAAAGCTTACCGTGCACGCGATTTAACCAGACCGAACTGAAGTTAGATTCTCCGAGTAGTAGCGCGTGTTTGGACGCTGAATAAATAATAATAAAAAGCATCTTCCCATTAAACTTTAATTACCTACCCTATTTCGTTTAATAAGGCGTAGCAACAAATACTAATTACATGGTACTGGGCATGAGTCCCGCATCAATGTTTCGTAGCGCTATCGTCAATCCAGCTAACTCATTCGCAAATAAACTAATATGATTTGCTCTAGTCTAACCTTAAAATGTTATCCGTTATTGAATTCTCGGAAAGACTTTAAAATTCTCTAAGCATTGCAAGACAAGTGCTCGGCTACCAAGCAACCTGCAATAATATCATGCAAAATCCCGCAGATTGTCAGTGGCACTGAGAGGTAAAACAACAGAGTGCTTCGGACTAATGCACTCAGCGGGCGCGCGGCCGGGACGAGTCGGGCCGAGATGGGATGAGATAGGACGAGATGACAATGCCGCAAACGAACGCGGAAATAAATAATAAACAAACTTAACCCACGACCCGCACTCGTTGCCTGGATTGTGAATAGTAAATAGTTGCAATAATAAATAAAATAAAATAAACCTTTAATTTTTTATACGTGGATATTTGTCTCTATATCATCACGCCGGATCCCTTGCAGGGTAGGCAAAGAGTGCGGTGGAAAATGCTGTAAAATAGTGTGTCCGCCGCGAGTCTGTGATCCGATGCGCTGGTAAATTAGTAGGTAGATAAGATTTAAAAAAAGTTAAGTAAATTTAAAAGTAAAGTGTACAAATTGTAATCAGCTATTGGTTTATGACAAGTAACTTATTGATTTTTGCTTCAAGTAAAACCTGTGTATAGTAGACTAGGATCCATTAAGGGTAGACCTAGTTGACATTCGATCTTCTCATTTATCATTCGGTGACTATTAGGAGCACGGCCAAACTAACGAGTTCAGCCACGGCCGCGGCGGCGTGCACGATGGCGATCAGCTCCTGCACTAATATTTGTATAAAAGTATTCATGGCGTGTGCATGCGCAATCATAGGGAAACACTGATCACCGCGGGGGCCGCCGCCGCGGCCGCGGCTGAACGCGTTGGTTACGCCGTACCTTAACAAGAGCATGACGTGACTTCTTTTTGATTGCAGGAAAGTTTCCCTTTATAATAATCGTCCTGACTTTGTGAATCTTAAAAAAATAAACACTGACCTTTTTCATTTATGAATCTATCTATGGTCAGTTACCTTGGAAAACACTCGACAACTTCATAACAATGCAATTTGTTATTGTTCTACAGCTGCAACTACCTCGCCCCAAGTTGCTTCTAGGAATAAAAAAACTCAATAATCAGACCATTCACTTGATAACTTTGTAAGGAAATGTTCAAGTTTTAATGACAATTTCACCTTCCCTCGGTGCGTTTTTCTAATAATAAGTTTACGGATATTTCCTGCGTAGTTGCCGGGTAAAATAACATCTATCAGTGAATGTATTAAAATAACTGAAAATAGGTTCTTTAATCATTTGTAGGATATCCTAAATATTGAATAGTTATAATTAACCGTTTCACATCGATCAAGCTGCCTATCACAACCTATTAGCTAGTGCCTATTGGCTCGGTCTCTTTTACGTGTTCTGTTTGGGAATTTCATTTCAAGGAAAGTAGATTTTTGTAATAAAGATTACCCATTCGGAGAGAATTTTGTTAAATTACTTTATTAATTACACATTTTTACAAGATTGTTGTCGTGTCTAAGTTATGCAGTAGCGATCTATAATATTTCAACACTTTAACATTTTGTCATAACATCGAAATATAATAAAACAGGTATTTGTAAACAACACATTAGTACGACAAAATACACATCTATCTATAGCTACAAAAGGGTACAAAATATTGTCATTGTAGAGTCATAATATGTCGTAAGAGTAAGACTTATCATGTGGTGTAAAGTGTTGCCTACAATAATTGATTTTAAAAAGCTATATGGTATGCTTAAATCCTGGCGCCGCTATTTTTGTGTTATTATCACGACGACGCGTATGTGGCCAATGTCAGGTATTACGAATATTCATTTCAAAATTAATTCAACTTCCCCGACGAACTTGATGATAAGGATGATTATGAAATTGATGAAGTGCCCCACCCTTGATAGTAAAGTATGGATACTT